>ML976983.1:97479-128363 GCA_010015675.1 Byssothecium circinans | reverse complement strand
TTTACTCAAAATACTAAGACAGTGGAATACCAACAATCTGATAAAAAGCCTTTATTAAGCTTATTGCGAATATAGCTATAGTATATATATATATACATATGCATATTTAATACGCGCACACCATCGAAGCGCGCAGAAATGCTTGGCAAGGAATATCAAATAGTATTATCTTAATAACAAAGCTAATCCTTAATATTTTCTTTTCAAATTTTAAACCTAGATAGATATATATATAAACTAATAGCTATGAAATTTATATAGCTATAGCTTACGTAATCTAGTAGTTATTAAGAAAGGAACAAATCTTAGGTAAAACCTACCTTATACTCTAGATTAATAGCTAAACGTTAGTTATATACTATATAACTTTTAGGACTTACTTATTACTATATTAGCTAGTAGCTATTAAGTTATTATAGCGTGCAGCCTAGACCTATTAGAGAATTAGCGTAGAGAGGGTAGAGATTCCTAAAATTAGAAAAATATAATTAAATATTTTATCTAGCTAGATATTCTTACTTTTTTTCTTTTAATAAACATTATATATAACGTAAAGCACCACCAAACCGCCCACACTACTAAACCGCCCATGATTCCTTGGCAACACCAACTCCATCTTTAACATGAAAATGCCTTAATAACAAAGGTCTAAACGACTCTAACACGAAGGCAGACTACAGCTTGCCCTTAGCGCATACAATAGAGGCCAATTCCAAAGTTATTGAAGCGCTGCTGAGGCCTTTAACGTCAAGCCTCGCGTCCTTACTGAACGCGCCAAAGGAATACCATTTCAACCAGAAACGGTACTAAACTGTTCAAAACTGTCCTTGACTAAGCAGGAAACACTTATCCTATACATCCTTAACCTTAATTCACGAGGATTCGCGCCTACGTTGGACGAAGTGTTAGATATAGCGAATAAACTACTACGCGAGCGGGGTAGTAAGAAAGTAGGTATTAACTAGGCAGAATAGTTCGTGAACTATTTAGAATAGTTATGAACAGTTTAGAACTATTTAAAGGACTGTTAGAGGGCACTGCAGGAAGATCCTAAGGTAGTTAGCGCGTGGTTTAAGCTTATATAGGATACTAAAGCAAAGTACGGCGTACATAATAATAATATACATAACTTTAACGAGACTGGCTTTTAGATGGGTGTTATTAGCTCTATGAAAGTAGTTACTAGCTTAGAGAAGTGAGAAAGGCCTACAACAGTTCAGCCAGGCGATAAGGAGTAGGTGACAGATATCTAGAGTATATATTTAAATGGTACATTCACCCTACTATTTATCATATATAAAGGACGCGTCTATATCTCTTCATGGTACTAGGAAGCCAATATACCACGTAATTAGAAGCTCTCAGTCTTAGAGAATGGATGGACAACCAATGAGCTTAGTCTCGCGTGGTTAAAGCACTTTGACGAGTATATAAAGGCGAGAACTATTAGCGTCTATTAGTTGCTAATTTTAGATAGCCACGAAAGCTACCTAAATTAGGATTTCAAGGATTATTATAAGGATAACAAGATTATTACGCTTTATATGCCTGCGCACTCATCACACATCCTTCAGCCGCTTGATGTGGTGTTATTCTCGCCGCTTAAGCGCAAGTACTCTAAGACTATTTAGAACTTAGCGCGCTAACACGTCTTTCACGTTAATAAGGAAGCGTTCCTACCAGCCTTTAAAGACGCGTTTTTAAGCGTATTTACGGTTCAGAACTGTTGAAAGGCATTTGAGGCAACAGGGCTAGTCCCTCTGAACGCGTAGGTGGTGCTTAATCGCCTTAATGTGCGTATACGCACCCCGCTAGGACCCCCACCACTAGAGACGCCGTGGCAATTAAGAACACTAAGTAATACACGCGAATTTAGCTCATAGTTAAAGCTAGTACGTGATTCTATTACTCGGTCACTACGGACGGCTTAGGGTGGGCTTTCGCAGCTCATTAAAGGCGCTGAGTTAATGCTGCATGGTAGCGCGCTGATGAAGGCGCGCATTAAAGAGCTTAAACAGCAACTTACAGTAGTAACTAAGTAAAAAACACGCAAGCGTAAGTATCTTTAGAAGGGCGGCACTATGGAGTATGGTCCTACAGCAGACCAGGTTAGTTCTGAACCATTAGGAACTGTTCAGAACCGTAAGAGGGCGAGGGTGGAGGGTAAACGCGAAGTGCGACAACTAGGTGTTCGCTACTGCGGCAACTGCGGTAAGGCTGGGCATAACGCGAGAACGTATCAAGCAGATGAAGAGGGTTCTTCTAAGTCGGAGGCTAGTACTCAGTTTATCATGTCAAGTAGTGATGCGGACGATAATGGCGATGAAGTTGAGTGAGTTGGTGTTGCTAAGGAATCATGGGCGGTTCGGTGGTGTGGGCGGTTTGGTGGTGCTTTACGTTATAACTAATACCTAGTCTATTACTATTCTCTTAACTAAATTAATCCTAGCTTTAGCTACGTCCTATACTTCTAGTTAACTTAATTCTAATTCTTATCTAACTTTAGAGTTTATAGGCCCTTTATCTAAACTTAATAGTTTTACTCTATTATAGAATAGTTTTCTACTATTCTATAATACTCTAGCTATATCCTTAAACATAATTTAGCTCTTTAATTAATAGAAGCATAAGTATACGACTAATAAGCACCTATAAGTAGAGAATATACTTAATTACTAAACTTATACTTATATACTAGAAGCACTTATAGCTTACTAGACTATACTTATTTCTACTTCTCTTACCTAAAAAGAGAGAATATAGAAATCCTAACTTCTACCTTTACTATACTATTAGTCTAAGGTTACTAAATTACTTATCTATCTTTACTCTAGTTTTATAGTAGCTTATTAAGCTAAAATTAATACTATTATATATAAAGAAACCTTTTAAGAGATCTTTCTTAGTAATATTAACTCTACTTAGAACTAGATCCTTCTACTTATATAAGTATTTACATATAAGTTTAATAGTAACTAGTTAATTAAGTTTAAAGCATATATTTATATAAGAGGTAATCTTTAGACTATAGCTAATAATACCTAATATAATTTACTACTAAACTGCTTATACTACTAAACTACCTATAATTTCTTAGTAATACTGACTTACTTAACTTTATTATTATTATTATCTATATTACTACTTAATATAATAAACTAAGTACTGGCTTTTAACTTAAAAGAACCCTCTTTATTTACTTAATATCTTCCTGCATTATGCCTAGCCTTACTATAATTACTATAGTAGCAAATACCTAGTTATTATACCTTATACTTACTCTCTACCTTTACCCTTTTATAGTTCTAAACTATTCCTAATAGTTTAGAACTAACCTAGTCTACTATAGAACTAAACTCTATAGTGCTACCCTTCTAAAGATACTTATATTTATATGTTTTATACTTAGTTACTACTATAAGTTGCTATTTAAGCTCTTTAATATGCGCCTTTATTCACGCGCTACTATATAGCACTAACTTAGCGCCTTTAATAAGCTATAAAAGCCTGCCCTATACTATCTATAGTAATTAAGTAATAGAATTATATATAAACTTTAATTAAGAGCTAAATTTACGTATATTACTTAGAGTCCTTAATAGCTATAGCGTCTCTAGTAGTAGGGGCCTTAATAGAGTATATATATATATATTAAGGTAATTAAGTACTACTTATATGTTTAGAGGAACTAGCTCTAATACCTTAAAGGCCTTTTAATAGTTCTAAACTATAAATACGCTTTTAAACGCGTCTTTAAAGGCTAGTAAGAATACTTCCTTATTAATATAGAAAATATATTAGTATACTAAGTTTTAAATAATCTTAGAGTACTTATACTTAAGTAGTAACTTAAGAATAACACTATATTAAGTAGCTAAAGGATATATAATAAGTATAGTAGTATATAAAGCGTAAAGATCTTATTATCTTAATAATAATCTTTAAAACTTTAATTTAGATAGCTTTTATAGCTATCTAAAATTAGTAACTAATAGATACTAATAGTTCTTGCTTTTATATACATATTAAAGTACTTTAACTATATAAAACTAAGCTTATTATTTGTTTATCTATTCTCTAAGACTAAGAGCTTCTAATTACATAGTATATTAGCTTCTTAATACTATAAAGAGATATAGACGCGTCCTTTATATATAATAAATAGTAGGGTAAATATACTATTTAAATATATACTCTAGATCTCTATTACTTACTCTTTATTACTTAGCTAAACTATTATAGGCCTTGCTTACTTCTCTAAGCTAGTAACTACTTTTATAAAGCTAATAACACCTATCTAAAAGCTAGTCTTATTAAAGTTATATATATTATTATTATATATGCTAACGTATTCTACCATTGAACCGCCCACACCATTAAACCGCTCACGATTCCTTAGTAATACTAACTTACTTAACTGCATCATTATTATTGTCCGTATTGCTATTTAAAAATATATACTAAGTACTAGCCTTTAACTTAGAAGAACCCTCTTTATTAGCTTAATAAGTTCTTGCGTTATGCCTAGTCTTACCGCAGTTGCCACAGCGCTAAATACTTAGCTATTGTAGTTATCGCACCTCGCCCTTACCCTTCACCCTCGCTCTTTTATAGTTCTAAACTATTTCTAATAGTTTAAAACTATTCTAGTTTGTTATAAGACTATACTCTATAGTACTACCCTTCTAAATATACTTACGCTTACGTGTTTTACACTTAGTTATTACCTTAAGTTACTTTTTAAAGTCTTTAATGCGCGACTTTATAAGCGTAGTACTATGTAGCACTAACTTAGTACCTTTAATAAGCTGCGAAAGCCTACCTTACGCTATCCGTAGTAATTGAGTAATAAAATTACGTATAAACTTTAACTAAAAGCTAAATTTACGTATATTACTTAGAGTCTTTAATAGCTATAGCGTCTCTAGTAGTAGGGGTCCTAGTAGGGTATATATATGCATATTAAGGTAATTAAGTACTACCTACGCGTTTAAAGGGACTAGCCCTATTACCTTAAAGGCCTTTTAATAGTTCTAAACTATAAATACGCTTAAAAACGCGTCTTTAAAGGCTAGTAGGAACGCTTCCTTATTAATATAAAAAACGCGCTATTACGCTAAGCCCTAAATAATCTTAAAGTACTTACGCTTAAGCAGCGAGAATAATACTATATTAAGTGGCTAGAGGATGTGTAACAAGTATAGTAACATATAAAGTATAAAGATTTTATTATTTTAATAATAATCTTTAAAATTTTAATTTAGGTAGCTTTCGTGGCTATCTAAAATTAGTAACTAATAGATGCTAATAGTTTTTACTTTTATATGCGCGTTAAAGTGCTTTAACTATGCGAGACTAAGCTTATTAGTCGTCTATCTATTCTCTAAGACTAAAAGCTTTTAATTGTGTAGTATATTAGCTTCCTAGTACTATAAAAAAAATATAAATGCGTTTTTTATATATAATAAATAGTAAGGTAAATGTACTATTTAAATATATACTTTAGATATCCGTTACCTACTCTTTATTACCTAGCTGAACTATTATAGGCCTTACTTACTTCTCTAAGCTAGTAACTACTTTTATAGAGCTAATAACACCTATCTAAAAGCTAGTTTTATTAAAGTTATATATATTATTATTATGTACGCTATACTTTACTTTAGTATCTTATATAAGCTTAAACTACGTACTAACTATTTTAGGATCTTCCTACTTTACCCTTTAATAGTTTTTAAATAGTTTTAAACTATTTATAACTATTCTAAATAGTTTATAAACTATACTACCTAGTTAATACCTACGTTTTTACTACTCTACTCGCGTAATAGTTTATTTGCTATATCTAATACTTTACCTAACGTAGGCGCGAATCCTCGTGAATTAGAGTTAAAGATATATTAAATAAGTATCTCTTACTTAGTTAGGAATAGTTTTAAACAGTTTAGTACTATTTCTAGTTAAAAAGGTATTCCTCTAGCGCGTTTAGTAAGGATACGAGGCTTAACGTTAAAGGCTACAGCAGCGCTTTAATAGCTTTTAAATTAGCCTCTATTATATGCGTTAAGGGCAAGCTATAGTCTACCTTCGTGTTGCAGTCGTTTAGACCTTTGTTGTTAAGGCATTTTCGCGTTAAAGATGGAGTTGGTGTTGCCAAGGAATCATAAGCAGTTTAATGGTGTAGGCGGTTTGATAGTAGAATACGTTATACTTTACTTTAGTATCTTATATAAGCTTAAACTACGTACTAACTATCTTAGGATCTTTCTATTATACCCTCTAATAGTCCTTTAAATAGTTCTAAGCTATTTATAACTATTTTAAATAGTTTATAAACTATCCTACTTAATTAATACCTACTTTCTTACTACTCTACTTACGTAGTAGTTTATTTGCTATATCTAATACTTTACCTAATATAGGCGCGAATCCTTATAAATTAAGGTTAAGGATGTATAAGATAAGTATTTCTTACTTAGTTAAAGATAGTTTTAAATAGTTTAGTACTATGTCTAGTTAAAAAAGTATTCTTTTAGCACGTTTAGTAAGGATGTAAAGCTTAATATTAAAGGCCTTAGTAGCACTTTAATAGCTTTTAAATTAGCCTCTATTATATATACTAAGGGTAAGCTATAGTCTACCTTTATATTAAGGTTATTTAGGCTTTTATTATTAAGGTGTTTTCGCGTTAAAGATAGAGTTAGTATTGCTAAGGAATCATAGGTAGTTTAGTAGTATAAGTAGTTTAGTAGTAGATTATATTAAGCTATAACTCTTACTATTTAGATCTTCTAAGTACTTATAGCTATTACTGCTTATTTTAATCTAGAAATCTCATAATATAATATTATGAACGCTTTTCCTAATAACGTAAAGCACTATCAAACCGCGCACACTATTAAACTGCGCAGAATTCCTTGGCAATACCATCACCATCTTTAACGCGAAAATGCTACAATAACGTCATACTAAAGTACTTTAATATAAAGGTAAACTTCAGCTTACCCTTACTACATATAATAGAGGCTAATTTCTAAGCTTCTAACGCGCTACTAAAGCCTTTAACGTTAAGGACCAAGTCCTTAATGAACGCGCTAAAGGAATACCTTTTTAAGTAGAAATAGTTCTAAACTATTTAAACTATCCCTAACTAAGAACTAGATAATTATTAAATACATCCTTAACCTTAATTCACGAGGATTCGCGCCTACGCTGGGTAAAGTGTTAGATATAGCAAATAAACTACTAGCTAAGTAGGGTAAAAAGAGGGTAGGTAAAAACTAAGTAGAATAGTTCATGAACCATTTAGAATAGTTATAAACTATCTAGAACTATGCAAAGGACCATTAAAGGGCTCTATAGGAAGATCCTAAGGTAGTTAGCGCGTGGTTTAAGCTTATAAAAAACACTAAAATTAAGTATAGCATATATAATAATAATATACATAACTTTAATAAGACTAGCTTTTAGGTAGGTATTATTAGCTCTATAAAAGTAGTTACTAGCTTAGAGAGGTAAGTAAGGCTTACTATTATTTAGCTAGGTGATAAAGAGTAGATAATAGATATCTAGAGTATATATTTAAATAGTATATTTACCTTACTATTTATTATATATAAAGGACGCGTCTATATCTCTTCGTGGTATTAGTAAGCTAATATATTATGTAATTAAAAGCTCTTAGTTTTAGAGAATAGATGGACAACTAATAAGCTTAGTCTTGCGTAGTTAAAGCACTTTAACGCGTATATAAAGGTAAGAACTGTTAGCGTCTATTAGTTACTAATTTTAGATGGCCACGAAAGCTACCTAAATTAAGATTTTAAGGATTATTATAAGGATAATAAGATTATTACGCTTTATATGCCTGCGCACTTATCACACATCCTTTAGCCGCTTAATATGGTGTTATTCTCACTACTTAAGCGTAAGTACTTTAAGACTATTTAGAACTTAGCGCGCTAACACGTCTTTTACATTAATAAGGAAGCGTTCCTACCAGCCTTTAAAGACGCGTTTTTAAGCGTATTTATAGTTTAAAACTATTAAAAGGCCTTTAAGGTAATAGGGCTAGTCCCTCTAAACGCGCAGGTAGTACTTAATTACCTTAATATACGTATACGTACCCTACTAGGACCCCCACTACTAGAGACACCATAGCAATTAAAAACTCTAAGTAATACACGCAAATTTAGCTCGTAGTTAAGGCTTATACAAGATTCTATTACTTAGTTACTATAAATAGCACGCGGTGGGCTTTCACAGCTTATTAAAGGTACTAAGTTAGTGCTGCATAATACTACGCTCATAAAGTCGCGCATTAAAGAGCTTGAATAGTAACTTTAGGTAATAACTAAGTAAAAAACACGTAAGCGTAAGTGTATTTAGAAGGGTGGCACTATAGAGTATAGTCCTATAGTAGACTAGAATAGTTCTAAACTGTTAGGAACTATTTAGAACCATAAGAGGGCAAGGGTAGAGAGTAAATGTAAAGTATGATAACTAGGTATTCACTACTACGGCAACTGCGGTAAGGCTAGGCATAACGCGAGAACATGTCAGGTAGATAAAGAGGGTTCTTCTAAGTCAGAGGCTAGTACTCAGTATATATTTTTAGATAGCAATGCGGACGATAATAATGATGAAGTTAAGTAAGTTAGTGTTGCCAAGGAATTCTGCGCGGTTTGATGTTATACGTGGTTCGATAGTGCTTTACGTTATATTACTTCTAAAGCCTATATATATATAGTAACCTAAAGGCTTCTCTAATCCTAATTAAATATAGGAACTTTAACGCGTCTTTTATAGCCTTAAAATATTACTACTTCTTTAGTATAATAACTTTATAGTAACCTTTTAAGCTCTTAGTTTCTACTTAATTCTTAACGCTAGCTACCTTTAGACTAATAATAGGCGGGTACTATTTAGATACCTTTTTTTGCTTATTTAGACTTTTTCTATATAATATACTACTAAAACTACTAAAACTATTAAAATTTAGTACTAAGTTTATACCTTACTTAGCTACCTACTACTATCCTACACCTACCTATTTTTGCGCTTAATTAGTAGTAATTTGTATGCGCTTTCTATATAAACTATTACTAAATCTATGCAATATATAGTAGTAGTATAGTAATACGTCAAAAGTTCTTTCCGCTAAGTAAGAAACACTAAAACGCGTGAACGCGTTAATTCCTTCTACCTACTACTATAATGCCTCAACTACGTTGGTTTAGTACAGAAATCTCTAGAAATGCGCGTAAAAGGCCAAATACTACTCCTCTAGAGCGTGAGCGTATCATTGCTAAGTAGGAAGCTAGGTGTATAATAAGAGAGCTAGCTAATAAGTTTAGCCGCACTACGCGCTATATACGTTAAATACTTTACCAATTTTCATAACACTACACTACCAAGGATTTGCCTCGCTCTGGCCGTCTAAAATACCTCACTTAAAGACAAATCAATCAAATTAAATACTATATACGAAAGACACCAAAAATCAAGTACAATACGCTTATAAGTAAGATAAGATAGGACCCCTCTACTAATAGCCCCTTACGCTCCACTATCTATCGCGCGATTAGAGAGGTTAGATTACAGAACTACTAATACTCTAAGCAACCTAAAATTAACCAAGCGACGGCTATTTTAAGGCTTAAGTAGTATAGAAAGCATCATAACTACCTATAGAGACGCCGCCCCTTTTACTTCTTAAATAAGTGCTCTATTTAAAAGGGCTCTAGGGCTAATACTAAGTAGGCCTTTTAATATCTAGATAAGAGATAGAGTTACAAGATAGTTACTAAGTATACTAAGAGCTATCCTCCTTAGTAAATAGTGTAGGCGAAGGTGTGGCTTACCTAAAGTAGTAGTGTATAAAGGAGTAAATTAGTAATTATAAAAAAGGGACCTATAAGCCGCCTACTAAGGATATACGACCTAGAGCTATTTAGAGGCTTTAGAGGAGGGCTTATTGCCCTATTACTAACTAAAAGAGATTTTTATGCAGGATAACGCTCCTATCTATATGTCGGGAGTAGCAAAGGATTTCTTGGAGAGGCACGGCATTTAGGTTGCTAAGTAGCTACCCTATTTACCTAACCTCAACCTAATTGAGCACCTTTAATAGAGGCTTAAAAGGATTATGTATACTAAGTTTTTTTAATTTAACAACTACTTAGCAGCCTAAGAGCATTGGGATGAGTTCTGTGAGGCTTTGAAGGAGGCATAGCAGAGGATACTAAGCGCTCTCATCAAGCAGCTTATCCTTAGTATGCCTAGTTGAATTAGGGCCTATAGGTGGGCAAGAGGCTACTAGATAAAATATTGAGTATTTATCTACTACTACACCAAATACTACACGTGTATACGATTGCTCTCTCTATATATAGCCTCAATTTGGATGGGCGTTGGGGGGCGTTTTAGTGTTTCTCACTTAGCGGGGAAAGAACTTTTGACCTAGTACTGTAATAGTAGTTATTTAGTAAAAAGAAAAGGATTTTTTAAATAATAGAAGTTAGTTAGCTAGTTAGCGTTTTAGAATAAAGTAACTCTACTAGCTAGCTAGCTAGCTAGCTACTAATTTATACCTTACTTAGCTACCTACTACTACCCTGCAACTACTATTTTTTGCGCTTAATTAGCTGTAATTTATATATATTTTCTATATAAACTCTTGCTAACTTTATTTAACGTTTAGTTACTATATAGTAGGTAGAAGTAGCTTCTAGTAAAGCTAAAGTAAAGTTTTTATAGTAGCTAGAGTTACTAGAGTTACCTTTATTCTAAAAATACTAACTTACGAACTAACTACTAAATTACTACTAAAACTACTACTACTAATTTATACTTTACTTAGCTGCCTACTACTATGCCATAACTACTATTTTTTACGCTTAATTAGCTATAATTTATATGCGCTTTCTATATAAACTCTCGCTAAATCTATGTAATTTATAGTAGTAGTATAGTAATACTATATATAAAGTAGCTAGCTAGCTAGCTACTAGAGTTACCTTATTCTAAAACGCTAACTAGCTAACTAACTCTTATTACTTAAAAAATTCTTTTCTTTTTTCTCTTTACTACTATATATATATAGTACTACTATACTACTACTACACGTCGCACTACTTTAGCACTAGTTTGTATAGAAATTGCATACAAATCACCACTAATTAAGCGCAAAAATAGGTAGGTGCAGGGTAGTAGTAGGTAGCTAAGTTAGGTATAAAATTTAGTAGTAGTTTTAGTAAGATTTTTATAGTTTTAGTAGTTTTAGTAGTATATTATATAGAAAAAGTCTAAATAAGCTAAAGAGGGTATCTAAATAGTGCCTACCTAATAATAAGGTTATTATTTTCTTCTATATTAATAATATTATTACTATAGTAAAATCTAGGTTCTCTTCTACTCTTAATAATTTTAAAATAAAGCTTATACTATGCTATAAGATTACTAACCTTAAAGACTAAAATTACTAAATATTCTATAGTGTTACTATATATTAAAACTATGAAGATAGTAACCTCTAGCTCTTATAAAAGATTTTTCTTAATACTATTTTTTATAAATATATAGTACTAAAGCTATAGTCTAAGTATCCTCCTACCCCTCTCTCTTCTAAAGCCCTAGTGTCCTCTATAAGTAATAAGAATCTATATAATATAGAGCGTTATACTTAAATTATTAGCTCTATTAGATACGCTATAGGTGCTACTTAACTAGACGTCTCTAAAGCTTACTTAAAGCTAGCTAAGTTCCTTACTAATCCTTCTAATTATTACCTTGCTATAGCCTACTAATGCCTTACCTATCTCTTCTATATGTAAGATAAATTAATTTATTACTCTATAAATAATAATACTACTATTAACTAATTTATAGATTAGGAAGAAGTTAATTTCTTTTTAGCTACTAATATATCTTATACTAATTACAAGGAGACTTATAGGTCTATATAAGACTAAGTTTTTATATTCTTTAGTAGTCTAATTAACTAGAACTCTACTCTCTAATACTATATTATAAAGTTAACTACTAAAGCTAAGCTTATTATAGCTTTATCTAGAGTAACTTAGCTAATCTAGTAATAGCGCCTTCTTAAAGACCTAGGTCTATACTTCTAATTAAGTAAATCCTACTTTATAATAACTAGTAAATGCTAAGCCTTCTTACTAAAGAAGCACCCTAGTTTAAGATAACCCTTTACTATATTAATATCCATTATTACTAGCTCTATTAAGTAATATAAGATAGTGTAATCTATCTACTTTATATAGAAACTAAAGTATAACTAGCTAATAGCTTTATAAAGCTACTTACCTATTAACATAATAACTAGGTAAAAGGCCTTAACCTATTTAACGTCCTATTATACATCTAAGAACTAGTCTTATCTTAACCTTCCTAATAACCTATTACTTCCTAGAATAGTTCCTAACTATTCTAATATAGTTACTATTTATATCCTAATTAACCTAATTACTTCCTAGAAGATAGTTTCTAATAGTTCCTATATAGTTTATTACTATTACTTAGTCTAGTTTAGTCTATATATAGTTAATCTACTATAGGCTTCCTTCTATTCTAGTCTAGCTTATAGCTATCTCTTTCTTCTCTACTAGGTCTATATAGCTATTAGCAACTAAGGTATTCTCCTTATTTCTACTATATTTATATAGCTAGTAGTAAATAGTATAGCTTAGAAAGTCCTTATAAATAGAATATATTAGTTTAACTTCTAGTAAAAATATTCCTTAAAGTACTAGCGTATATAAACTAACTTTGTAATAGGTTAGACTAGCTATCTAACCCTATAATAACTAATTAGAGTTACTATATTTTAAGGCAAACGTAGAGTCTACTATCTAGTTATAGTAACCTAAAGTCTACTATTTAGTTATAGTACCTTTTATTAAAAGAAGTCTCTATAGTATACTACTAGTAGACTCTCTTCTTAATCTAATATAGTTAACCTACTATAGACTCCTTAATCTAATCCTAATCCTTAGTTCTAAACTAGCTATAATAGTTCTCTACTATTAGTAATAGTAATTAACTATCTACTCTTAATATAATAGTTCCTAACTACTCTAAGATAGTTACTATTTATATCCTAATCAACCTAATTACTTTCTAAAAGATAGTTCCTAATAGTTCTAATATAGTTTATTACTATTATTTAATTATTCTAATTAACCTAGACTAATCTACTATTCTAATATAGTTCTCTACTATTTTTAAATAGTTTATTCTAGATGTCCTAGTCTTACTATACTTATATAGTTCCTTATAGTTTATTACTATTTAAGAACTATCCTATATTACTTTAGTATTAAGTAAGTAACCTAAGCTAAGTACTAAGAGTATTCTTACTATATAATAGTATAAGCTTTACACCTAAGGCTTCTAAAGCTTAGGGCGTAGAGCTTATAGCACTAGTCTAAATAGTTCTAAACTATTTAGAACTATTCCTAATCTATTTAACCTACTATATTAGATATACTTTATTATTTTTCTTATCTTAGGTTTAAGGTAATTACTAAGTCCTTTTCTTTTATTCTATTTACTATGTAGCTATATAAGAACCCACTAGCCTTTAAAGGCTCCTTTTTATTACTATTCTCCTACTAGGTTAGGTATTTTACTAGAGTTATCTTATATCTATATTCTTCTTCTTCTCTTTAGTCTTACTCTCTTTAACCTACTAAGAGGGTAGAGGGTATACTATATATACTATTTCTTATAGTTCTTAATAGTTCTTTTATCTTACTAGCCTTCTAGCTAAGCTAAGGGGGTATATTAGACCTATAGTACTAAATAGTTCTCTACTATTATTTAGCCTTATCTAGCCTAGCTTTAGCCATTTACCTATATAGTTTAGCCTCCTAAGCTTTACTACTTTAGATATAATTAATCCTTTTCTTTTTATGCTCTTAGTGCTTAGCTATCTAATATGCTCTATTCCTTTAGTATAAGATAAGCTAAGTAGTAATATATTATAAGAAGCTACTAAGCTTTACGCTACTATACGTGCCCTACTTGGGGGCAAGGATAGAGAGGAAGAAGAGAAAGAACTAATAGTACTAGTAAAAGAAGGCTTATAAGCTTTAGAGTTTCTCTTAGCGCATTATTAGTATATTAAGGAGCTTCTTAGTAAGCTTATTAACCTCCTAGTTATCTAGGTAGTAGTATTCCTTAAAAGAAAAAGAGTAAGCCTTCCCTAGAGCTCTTATATACCTAAGAGAAGAAGGTAAAGCTTTCTTTAGTAATTTAAAGATCTTTCTCTATACTATTCCTATACTTTTTAATTAGTAAGACTATATTATAAAGCTTTAGAAGCTCTTTAAAGTGCTTAAATTTACCTTTAGGAAGATACTTAGTAAACCTATTAGCTAGTATATTAAGTATTAGTAAATATTTAATCTTAAATAAGCCTTTTACATACTCTTATTATAGCTATATATTTTATATATCTATATAGTATAGCTTAGTTATTATTCTTTTACTCTCCCCTACTACTAACCTAATTATTTACTAGTTATTATAGAAGATCTTCTATATATTACTTAGTTTAAGCATAAGCTCTTTAAAGAGCCATTTAAGCGCTATAGATTCCTTAGAGATATACTTTAAAGTAATTAACTTAGCTTTAGTTATAGAGGTAGTAACTATAAGCTATTAAGCTACTTTCTAAATAATAGGCCCTCTAAAGAGTATAAGAATATACCTATAAGAAGATTACCTTATTTTTAGGTTATTTATAAAAGAGGCGTCTTTAAAGATTAAGAGCTTTAAGCTAGTATAGTGTTACTAAGAGGTATACTTGCCAGATCCTAATCTATGTTAGGGGAGGTTAGTTAGTGTATGGTGTATACTTTAGGTAGTGTACTTTAGTAGTTTAAAAGGTAAACGTGTAAAAGTAACTAATTCTATAACAAACTATAGAGAGTTAACTATGAAGAACTAGAATTTAAAAGATAAAAGAAATCTATTTAGTCTTTATACTACTTATTCTATTCTTTTAATGAGTCCTTAATCCTGCCTAGAGCTTCTGCTCCTTTAGTTCCTAAGATTTCTACCTAATCCTAGGATTCATGGGACCTTTAGGTCTTAGTAGGATCATAATTATGTAACTAGCGCCTTAACTATGTCCTACGCCCTACTATCTAATACTCTCCCTAAGCATATTATTCCTACGTGGCTACGCTTACCTATTATCTTATAACATTATCCCCCTCTTTAAGGTTATTATCCTAATATCTTAAGAGGTATGTCTACTATACCACTTCTTCTTATAGCTAGTATATAAGTTATACGTGTCCCTAGTTACTTATAGTATTATAGCTTCCTTTAGAGTTTTACTAACCTTTCCCTAACTATGCCTAAGGTTCTGTCTAAGTCGTCTACCACGCGTCACCGTTATCATGCTAATCAAATTCATTCTTAGGGGCTAGAGATAGCACTAGGTTATAAACATTATTAGAAGTGCAAGCTTCGTTATTTTATAGATGCGGCTATAAGTTAGTGTGCCGCCTACATTTAGGTTTACGCTAAGTGTAGTCTGTTTGTTCCTAAAGAGGAGTAGGAGAAAGTTTAGATAAAAAAGAAAAAAAAGTAAATTATACTTCTTTATTCTAAGGTAGAGGCCACCTAGCTCTAAGCTAAGTCCGCTTAGCTTCGCGTGGAGCTAGCTAAGTTAGAAGCCTATAAGTACTCTTTTATAAACTAGGATTATTACGTCTTATCTATAATAGACACTACTTAAGAGGTAGAAACTTTAAAGAGTATAGAGACTACTATTTTATCTAAACTACCACTATCTAAGCTATCATTAACTAATCTAGGCTAGTTATAGGCTAATTCCTCTTTAATCTCTTTTAATCCTTTTTTATCTTTTAACTTTTCTACTTTTCTAGTAAATACAGAGTTATTACCTTTAGATGCCGTTAGTAGTAGTCCTTTACTAATCTCTTATAGTCTGTAAGATTCTATATTAGTTCCTAGGTATTTTAGCTATCTAGCTAGTCTTTCTACTTAACTAAGTACTTCTACTAACGTTTGAATTTCCGTGTTAAGGTCCAGGGGGCTTGTTACTGGAGATGGCTCAAAGAGCTTTTAGGTGACAAGGATGCTTAAAGTTCTGGAGCTTAGTTAGTTCTCTTGAAAGGATGTTAATTCGCGACACACGGTAGTACTCTGATAGTACGTAGTAATGTTTATCTAAAGGGCGTACACTTAGTAAACTTAGGTAAGCTTATAATTATAGAGTATAAGATACTAAATAGATTATAATCCTAAGAAGAAGGTTAAACACAATTCTATAAAGGTAGGAATTAGGCTTATCTATATACTAGAGTGCTTAGTAGTACTTAGTTGCTAAGTAATACTAATTACTACTAATTACTATAGAGTACTTACTATAATTAGTACTACTAAGGTTTACTAATTACTAAGTAGGTTATGTAACCTTACCTTACTTAGCTAGTACCGCTATAAGGACTATTACTATGGTTTACCATAAGCTACTATAAATGCTATGTAAGATAGGTTATAACACTATCTCCCCTTCCTCTATAACTTATCCTTAAGTTAGGTGACCGCTATCTAGTTTAGTTTATAACTAAGCTTCCCTTACGTTATAAATATTATTAGCTACCTACTTATTAACTATGCCTAAACTACTTATCCTATCTAGTACTATTTATCGCTACTATCTCTACGAATTCATTAAATCCTTTAGAGAAACTATAGTTAAGAAATGTTTAGCTTATAAGAAGCATAGCTACGTGTGTAAAGTTTACGTTTATTCTAGAAAGTGCAGTAAATGCCTATGTCATAGCTAGCGCTGTAATATTTAGGTGTTAGAGTTAGAATTTAAGTAGTTATTATTATAGAAAGAGGATTTATAAAAGAAGTTAAAAGAAACTTATGCTATACAAGACGTTATGATAAAGGCCTATAAGAAGGCGTTAGAGGAGCTGCGTATCACGCGCACTTATAAAGAAAGGTTACGTTTATAGATAGATCTTCTAGATTATTATATAGAAGAAGTAATTACTATAGAGGAGTAAGAGATTAATAAAATAAAAATAGGTAAAGTTCTTAAGTCTTCTAATAAGGTTTCTATTAGCCCTTTACTAGGTCCTTAAACCTAGGGTGCTCTTAAAAGTCTCCATACTAATTTCTAGGACGTTACTATTAATAATAACTAGTAAGTAATTATTAGTAGTTCATAAGGTTTATTACTAGTTCCTACGTGTTTTTATTCTTAAAGTAACCTTTCTACTTAACTAGGTATTCTTAGCCGTCCTTTATCCTTTAGTAGTTTACTATTTTTTTAACTTTAAACTTATTACTCTCTTTAGTTTTATAATAGAATATTTTTTATAATAGCATTTTAGGGTCTACTAGTTCTAATCTAGAGATGTAGAATACTAGGTGTATCTTAGCTTCTTTAGGTAACTAGAGTTAGTAGTTAATAGGGCTTATCCTAGCTTATATTAAAAATAGTCTAACCTTAACGTTATCTAGTCCCTTACTTAGTTATTTTATATAAAAAATTTTTATAAGTAGGTATACTCTATCCCCCCTTTCTAGCTAAGGTGCCATTTTTCATTTTATGTTAGTATATAAAATACTTTTACGTTATACTATTTTAAGGCTGTCTTATAACTATTAGTATACGTTCTTTAAGTCCTCTATTATTATTAAAGCTGCCGCTGCCTTACCTCCTAGTAGTGTGCATTTAAAGAGATTTAGGTGTTTCCTATAGTTTACGTAAAATAGTGTTTATCCTATTAATTCTAATATCTTATTATTATACGCTAATTAAGCTATAGGTAATAGGGAGACCTAATTATTCTACTAGGTATTACTATAGATTTATAGGTATATTTTTATTATATAATTTATTCTTTTAGTCTGTCCATCTATTTATAGATAATATGTTATAGATAGCTTGCATTTTATTTTAATTATAGCTATTAGTGTTTTCTAGTAGTTTAATATAAAGAGCTTATCTTTATTACTAATAATTATTTTTAGCATGCTATAGTATCTAATAAGTTAATCTAGGATTACGTATCTAAGTTATTCTGCGTTATAATTATTCTTAAATGGTATTATTTCCGCGTATTTTATAAATCTATTAATAATTACTAAGATAGTATTATAGGTTATTCTAGTTATAAAGTCTCTAGATATAGGTAGACCTATTATAAATCTATAAAGATGTCTTCCTATAGTTTCTTTAGTAACTTAATAGGCTGCATCTCTCTATAGGATGCGTGCGTGCTATACTTGTTCCTCTAGTAGTTCGCACATCTATTAATAAAACGTATAACCTTTTCTTTTATGCCTTTAAACTTATAATTTCTCTAAATTAGTTTAATAGTCCTTTAAATACTAGGGTGTCTATGTATAAGATTATTATAGTGTTATTATATAATCTCTTTCTATAGTTCCTCTAGTACTCTATTACTAATTTATAGAATGCTATTAAGCTACTAAGCTAGTCCTAAGGATCTATCCTTATTAGCTCGCAGTATTAGTGCTTTAATAGTTTCTTTTATCCCTGCGATATTACTTTATTAGCTAAGGGCATTAGCTTATCTATTATCCTTACTAGGTGTGTACATAATCTTAAACTTATATTATCTAAGTAATTTAGACTATCTAACTTATCTTCTATTAAGTTATTTTATTATTATAAAGTAGAGTAGGTTCTTATAGTTAGTAAAGATAGTAAGCTTAAAGTAGCTCTCTACATACACTCTCTAGTGCTTTAATAAATCTATAATAGCTATTAGCTCCTTATTATATACGTTATATTATTCCTCTAGTCCTAAGAACTTCCTTAAGTAGTAGGTAATAGGGTACTATTAGCTATCTCTTATCTAACTAGCTACTACTCTAAGTATAAGGTTAAATACATCTATTTTAATTCTTTTTAGTTCTCTACTCCTAAATGCTACTAGTACTAGTAGGTTTATGTATTTTTCCTTTAAAGTTTTAAATGCCTTTTCTTATTCTTTTATTTATATAAAACGTACGTCCTTCCTAGTAAGTCCTACTAGGGGTAGTATTATTAAGGCGTATTCTTTAATAAACCTTCTATTAAAGTTATAGAATCTAAGGAATTCCTATACTCCTTTAACTATTATTAGTATTAGCTAGTCCTATATTACTTCTATCTTTTTTAGGTTTATCTTAACCCCTATAGTGTTAACTATGAATCCTAGGAAGTTAAGTTCTTCCTTATAGAATTTATACTTTTCTAGCTTAAGGCGTAGGTTTGCGGCGTTTAGGTATAAAAGTATCTACTTAACATGTCCTACATATTCTTTAACATTTTCTAAATAGATAAGTATATTATCTAAGTATATAATTATAAAGATGTCTAAGTGTATTTATAATACGTTATTAATTAATACTTAGAAAGTTGCTAGGGCGTTAGTAAGACTAAAGGGTATTATAGTATATTTATAGTATTTATACTATATCCTAAATACTATCTTTTACTCTTTACCTTCCTTTATATAGATAAGGTAGTATCCATCCTATAGGTTAAAGGCTATAAATATCTTTATACGCGCTAGTTAATCCTGTAGTTCTCTAATATTAGGTAATAGATAATAATTCTTAACTATAATCTTATTTAATTTCTAAAAATCTATATATAGTTATAGTAATCTATCCTTCTTTAAGGTAAAGAGGACTAAGTATCCTACTAGTAACTTTAACTCTCTAATATAGCCTTTTACTATGCTTTTATTAATGTAGTCTTATAGAGCCTTTAGCTCTTTCTCTAATAGTTAATAGATTAGTCTAAAAGTTAGTTACTTTCCTTCCTATAGCGTAATCTTATAGTCCTAGGGTTAATGCTTAGGTAGCACTATAGCGCCTATATCTTCTTAAAAGAGGTGCTCTTATTCTCTATACTCCTTAGGGATCTCTAGAGGTACCTTTTCCTCCTTTACTCTTACTTATTAATCTATTAACTAAATAGCATCTATAGAGCTAACTATTCTTACTAAACGCATCTTTATTAAAGTAATGTTATTAATTACCTTCTTATCTACTATTAATTACTACTAATGCGTAGGCCTTAAAGTGCGCTAGTAGGCGCAGTTTACTAATAATATTATATTATTCTTCTAGTTAATTACTAGGTTATATTTCTTTAGCTAAGAGATTCCTAATATAACGTTATAAGTAGCTATCCTAAAATAGTCTAGGGTAATCCATTTACTATAGTAGTAGATTTCTATAGGTACTAAGATAACCTTATCTCTAACTATAGGTTATTTTAGTATTACTTATCTATTTACTATAAGTAGTAGGTATAGTTTATTTTTTTTAAAATAGTCTTAGTCCTACTAAGATTACTACTTATATTAAGATATAGTTTACTTATAATCTAGAGTCTATTAGTGCCTTTATCCTTCTTCTACTAAGATAGATTAGGATCTTAATTAGGCGTTCACCTACTGCTCCTAAGGTATATAGCCCTTTAGTAGTGTTAGGTAAGGGTCTAAAAAAGATACTCTAAATCTATTCTTCTCTTTTTCTTTAGCGTGCCTCTTGTACCTAGGGTGTAAGCACGTTTGCTACTTATCCTAAGTGTAGATATTATTAATAATTATGTTTATCTTTATTAGCTCTGCAGGATCTTCCTTACCTAGGAACTATGGTTGTGCTTATTTATTATATAAATACGTTAGGCATTTATTATCATAGTAGTCATACTATTTAAACTTATAGTCTTTTTTAATAGTTAGAAAATAGTTTACTCCTACCTTTACATTATAGTAGGTAAGATAACTATTATTATTGCACTAGGTAAAGCTAAGCCTTCTATAGTTTCTATTTTAATAGTTTATATTATACTGTAATTCTCTAGCTATTTTGTCCTACTATGTTACTTATTAGATGCTTCTTTCTATAAGCTCTTAGTCTACCTAGTTAGCTTACTTTTTATAAGCTTTCTCTTACCTATACCTTAGCTTCTACTGTTTCCTAGGCCTAGGGCTTAGATCTTTATATAGGCACTTATTATTAAGTCCTGCACTAGGCTTTAGGTATTAGCTATTATATCCTAAACGTCCTTAATCTGTTAGTTTATTATTATCTAATATAACTTTACTATTATACTATATTAGGTCTTCATCCATCTATCATGGATAGTTTTCTTGCGTAATTTTAGTGTAGTATAATTTAGAGTTATAGGGGTCTTAGTTTTCCCTTCTAGGGTATTCCTCTTTTTTACTAATAATTTAAAGAGCTCTATTAGCCTATAATAATCCTCTATTATCCTTAACTTGTTTACTAAGTAGGTAGTCTTAAAGTTATTATTCTTTCGCGTTAAGAGGTTAATTAGGGTTATTAAGGAAGTCTTAGACTTTATTACTTATAGTGTTTACTTTCTTATTATACTATATCTAGTTAGCTACTTTACTAACCCTTTTTCTAATAGATAACTCTTATATTCTCTATCTAATAGCTTCTCCTCTTTCTTTATCTAAATTAATCACTTCCTATTCATTATCTTCTTTAACGTTAGGGAGGTAACCTAAGGTATAGGATACTATAATTATATTTAACTACTATTAGACTATATACTTAGTTCTTCCTAGCTTCGCGTGACAGTTCCTAGTAATGTAGCCTATTTTTCTGTATAAGTAGCACGTCCTAGCTTCTTTCTTATAGTAGTGGCCCTTCCCTTTCCCTTTTTTAATATTATTAAGTTATATTAGCTATAACCTATATAGGTCTAAGTATTAATTCTTTTACTTCATTATGGGGAAGTACCTTAGTTTAGTATAGGTACTTTTTAATTTACCTATACTAAGTCTGCTGCGTCTATCCTAGCGTAACTCTAAGGCTAACTTATATAATTCTACGTTAATTCTAATAGATTCCTAGTATAGTTCCTCTAAGGTAGTTAAAGTGGCTCTAGACCTTATAAGCTTAGTCTTAATAGTGTCCTTAAGGCCTTATCTATATATAGTTATAAGTACCTTATCCTCCTAGCCTATCTAAATCGCATAGTGTTAGAACTCCGCAGCGTATTTAATAGCTAATTATTATTATTTAAGGCGTTGCACTACCCTTCCTATAACTAATTCTTTATTTAAGGTTCTAAAGACCTATTAGAGATAGGTTTTAAACTAGGCGTAGTCTTTAAAGAGTATTATAATTTTATTATTATTATTATTATTATTATTATCTAAGTACTTAACGAGGTAAGGGTTAATCTATTATTAGGTGTTACTGCGTATATAAGTTATAATAAAGGAGGCTTTATCTATATCCTTAATGGTACTAGCTACGAACTTAAAGTATAAGTTAATTTATAGGAGCTATCCTTTAAGTTTAGTGTAATCTCTATAGTAGAGATCTAGTTTAGCGACCTTACTAGCGTTATTATAGGATTAGGTATTATATATCTTAGATATCCTTCTAAGGGTATTTAAAATGTTAAGGTCTAGGGGGCTTATTACTAAAGATAGCTTAAAGAGCTTTTAGGTAATAAAGATACTTAAAGTTCTAGAGCTTAGTTAGTTCTCTTAAAGGAATATTAATTTATAACACATAGTAGTACTCTAATAGTACATAGTAATGTTTATCTAAAGGGCGTATATTTAGTAAACTTAGGTAAGCTTATAATTATGAAGTATAAAATACTAAATAGATTATAATTCTAAGAAGAAGGTTAAACATAATTCTATAAAGGTAGGAATTAGGCTTATCTATATACTAAAGTGCTTAGTAGTACTTAGTTACTAAGTAATACTAATTACTACTAATTACTATAGAGTACTTACTATAATTAGTACTACTAAGGTTTACTAATTACTAAGTAGGTTACGTGACCTTACCTTACTTAGCCAGCACTGCTATGAGGACTGTTACTGTGGTTCACCATGAGCTACTGTAAATGCTATGTAAGATAGGTCGTAACATTCCGTAGGTCCTTAATTTCCTTAACCTCATAATCTTCGTTCTTAAGCTTAACTCACGTCTTAATTTTGGCGTCCTATGGCGCTAGTTTAAAGAGTAATTTATAAAAGATAGGGTATATGCGCATGCCTTTAGGGAGTTCTAGTTTAAACGTTACTAGTCTCTTAGCCTCTAGGATCTAAAAGGGTCCTATCTAGAGGTTATCTAATTTGTCGCATGGCCATTTAGTTTTTAAATTTTTTTATAATAGGAAAACTTTATTCCTCTTTTTAAGGGTTAGTCCTTTAAGCCTTTTCTTATTTACTAATCTAACTATCGTAAGGTTCCTTTAAGCAATTCGTCTACTTAATTCATTATGCAGCTTGCGGAGGAGTCGTGCCTTATTATTAGCTCTAGCTAAAAGACTTTCAACGTCCTTAGGATCTTGATAAGCGATTAGCTTATATCTGTAGTTCGCGTAGTGCGGTGAGTATCCTATTATCATAGATCTCATGCTATTGTAAGCTGATTATACTATTAGCAGAAGTTTAACCTAGTTATTCTATAGCTTATTAGCGTACATCCTTAGATACTGTTCTAGTATCTAGTTTATTCATTCCGTCTAGCTATCTATCTATAGATGAAAGCTAGTTAAAAGCTTCTTATTAACTCTAAGCTTTGCTAGGAACGTGCTCTAATATCTAGAAGTAAATAATATTCTATAATTAGTAATAAACTGTTCTAGTACACCATGTTAACTAATAAGTACCTTAGTTACTTTATAAGCTATTTCTTTAGCTATAACTATTTCTTTAGTAGGTACGAATATTAATGCTTTAGTTAATTAGTTAACAATTACTAGTATTAAGTCGCATAGCCATGCTAATCTAGGTTCTAATGATTTTAGGAGCTTTATAATAAAGTCCATCATAACGCTAATCTATAGGCGTGCGGGTAGTTCTAGTGATTAGAGTAATCTATAGGGCTTATGTTTCTTAGGCTTATTCTTAGAATAGGCTAAATAGTTACCTACTACTTTCTAAACTAATTTTCGTACATTAGGGATTAAGTACTTATTTGAAATCCGTTGAATTATTTCATTAATACTAGGGTCTCTATATTCTTTAGACTCGTGTAGTTTTCGTATTAGGGTTAGTATATGAGCTTCCTATGGTATAATCCATTGTCCTTCATCCTAGGGTGGTCCCGCCCTAAGGTGCTTAATTAGATTGTATTCTGCTCTCTATTCTAGGGTTAATTAATAGTAATCCATGAAGTCGTGTACTTTTAGTCCTTAGTAATTAATCCTAGCCACCTTAGTTAATTAAGGTTAATTATAGCCTAGACTACTATTATTATCTTTTCATAAAACCGCGTCGTGCGTAATAGGTCTATTTATTTCCTAAAGGTTAGACCTTTAGCTAAGAGCATCCACTACTCCGTTTAGTAATCCTAGGTGATAGTGTACTTTAAAATCATAATCTACTATTATTTTAGCCTATCTAACCTATTGTTAGTTAAGCTTCTTAGTCGTTATAAAGCTTATTAGGTTCTAGTAATCTAAATATACCTCTACCTAGTATTTAGCGCCTATTAACTAGGCTTACTATTATTTAAAGGCGTCTACTATTACTAGTAGTTTCTTGTCGTAAATGCCATAGTTAAGTTCTACTCCTAAGAACTTCTAAGAGTAATAGAATACTAGTCTCTACTTCCTATCCTCGCCTTACTATAAGAGGATTACTCCTAAGGCATAGTCTAATGCATCCATCTCTACCCGCAGTAATTATTCTAGGTTATGCATCTGTAGCATGGGGGCTAATAGGAACAATTCTTTGAGCTTTTTAAAAGCCTTTTATTATTCTTGTCCCTATTAGAATTCTTTTTCTTTTTTGGTAATTTCTATGAGAGGCGCTGTAGTTTTCAAGTATCCTATAATAAACTTTTAGTAGAAGTTAGCAAATCCTAAGAAGGATTGCACGTCCCTAACTATCTTAGGTATTAGCCATTCCCTTATAGTTTCAACTTTCTTTAGGTCTATAGTAATGCCGTCTTGTGAGATAATAAATCCTAAGTAGTCTATTTCTATAACGTAGAATTCATATTTTTCTAGCTATAGAGGTAATTGATACTTCCTAAGCTTCCTTAGCACTTTTTTAACGTGTTTAATATAATCTTTAAGCGTCCCTAAGGTATACACTAGTATATCATCTAGATACGCAGTTACAAAAACGTCTAAATACTCATAAAGTGCTCTATTAATGAGCGCCTAAAATGTTATAGGCGCGTTCGTTAGTCTAAAGGGCATAACCATATACTTATATAATTCATAATAAGTTTTAAAGGCCGTTAGCCATTTAAAGCCCTTAGCTATCTATATTTAATAGAATCTATCTTATACATTAAATTTCATAATCTACTTAACTCTCTAAAGGCGGTCTATGAGTTCCTAGATTAAAGGAAGAGGGTAGCAGTTCTTCTTTATAACGTGGTTAAGCTGTCTGTAATCTATATAGAGTTATAGCTTTCTATTCTTTTTTAAAATAAAGAGAATTAGTACAGCTATTAGGCTTACACTCTCTTATATATATCTTTGCTTTATATTTTTTTTAATATACGTTCGCAGTTCCTTCTACTAGTCCCATGTAAGCGGATATATTAGTCCTAGGCGCAACTTTACGCCTTCTTTTAGGTAAATCTTATAATTCTATTCCTAGTATTCTAGTAATACGGTTTCATCGTATTCTTTAAATAGATCTTAAAATTCCTCATATTCTAGTGGTATCATAGGTTAGGGTTCATCCTTTATAGGTGCAACTCTTTATATCTAAATAACTCCTATTTATAAAGGGTCTTTCTTATAGATCTTCTTAATCTTATAAGGTAATATCTTGCTAATCTATTTAGTCTAACTAGGTGAGCTTTAGATTATTAGGCTTAATCTTCCATAGCCTGTTCTAGCAACCTTACGCGCTAGTTCTTGGCTAAATATTGTGCCTTTCTGCTAATTAATAGCAGGATTGTGCTTTTTAAGCTAATTATATCTAATTAACATGTCTTCTTTACTAAGATTTATAATGTTAAGGGATGTTGTGTCCTTAATTCTAAGTACGTGAAATAACACTTCTTAGGTTTCTAACCTTAAGAATCTATTGCCATAGGATATTAGTCTATTATTAGATAGTACTACTTATATTAGACGTTCCTTATCTTAATAGGGTATGTTAAATTTCTTAACTACTTATAAGGAGATAATTATCTATATAGCTCTATTATCTATAAGTGCCGTAAGTCTGCATCCGTGTACGCGCACCTTTACCTTTAGTTGGTGGATCGGTAGCTCTAGGTATCGTACGTTATATAGGGTCATCATAGGAATGCTCTTACTAGCATGACCTTATCCTTAGTAGCATCCTAGTTTTTTAACCCGCTAGGTTTCCTTGGAAACTAACCTAATCCTTGTTTATTAGATAAGTAGATCTAATAGCTGTTCTTGTAGTAGGCTATCTATAATAAGCGTACATGCTCTATTAACGGACTATCTCGTCGTAAGAAACCTTTCCTAAGTTTCTCTAAAAGGTGTGTTTCACATATATTGTCAAAGCATTATTTATAAGGTAAGTCGTAGTAACTTCCTATTCTAATAGCTCTAGGTAGGCGTCTTATAGTCTAAGTGTATGAGATATTATCTCTAGCTGCCTTATCCTCTAGATAGCCTTATAGCTAGTGTTGCGTCTCTAGCAACGTTTACTATACTTATTATGTAAGTGTTATTTTTCGTTTAAAAGCGTCTTTCTTAGTCTTATTAAGAAGCGTTAGGAATTTATGGCGTTTATATATGTCTACTAAGCACTTAGAAGGGAGTAGTAACTTATAGCTAGCTCCGTACCTAGCCTATGCTACTTCTTTCTTTAAAAGGAGATAGAACATGTATCTTAGCAGGGCGCTATATTAGCTCTAATTAAGCTCCTTATAACCTTTGTCTAAGGGGTGTCCTATAGGATAGTAGTAGAGGTATACGTTATTCTTACACTTTACTACTTTTCTATCTATCTAACTAGCTAGCTAGTATCCTATAATGTGCTTGCTTAGCTAGTATATCTAATAGTATATATTATAGCACTTACTCTATCCTAGGCGTTTATGTTAGTATTACTAATACTTAAAGTAGTATACGTAGTAGTTATCTTCTATATAACGTATTCTACTATTGAACCGCTTACACTATCAAACTACTTATGATTCCTTAGCAACACCAACTCCATCTTTAACGCGAAAATGCCTTAACAACAAAGGTCTAAATGACTGCAACACGAAGGCAGACTACAGCTTGCCCTTAACGCATATAATAGAGGCTAATTTAAAAGCTATTAAAGTGCTGCTATAGCCTTTAACGTTAAGCCTCGTATTCTTACTAAACGCGCCAAAGGAATACCTTTTTAACTAGAAATAGTACTAAACCGTTTAAAACTATCCCTAACTAAGTAGGAGACACTCATCTAATATATCTTTAATTTTAATTTGCGAGGATTCGCGCCTACATTGGGCGAAGTATTAGATATAGCGAATAAACTATTGCGCAAGCAGGGTAGTAAAAACGTAGGCATTAACTAAATAGTATAGTTTATAAACTATTTAGAATAGTTATAAATAGTTTAGAATTATTTAAAAGACTATTAAAAGGTAAAGTAAGAAGATTCTAAAGTAGTTAGCGCGTAGTTTAAGCTTATGTAAAATACTAAAGTAAAGTACGGCATACATGATAATAATATATATAACTTTAATAAAACTAGCTTTTAGATGGGTGTTATTAGCTCTATAAAAGTAGTTACTAGCTTAGAGAAGTAAGTAAGGCCTATAATAGTTTAGCTAGGCGATAAAGAGTAGGTAACGGATATCTAAAGTATATATTTAAATAGTATATTCACCCTACTATTTATTATATATAAAGAACGCGTCTATATCTCTTTATAGTACTAAGAAGCTAATATACTACGTAATTAAAAGCTTTTAGTCTTAGAGAATAGATAGATAACTAATAAACTTAGTCTTACGTAGTTAAAGCACTTTAACGCGCATACAAAGGTAAGAACTATTAGCGTCTATTAGTTACTAATTTTAAATAGCTATAAAAGCTATCTAAATTAAAATTTTAAGGATTATTATTAAGATAATAAGATCTTTACGCTCTATATGCCACTGCACTCGTTACACATCTTTTAGCCGCTTGATGTAGTATTATTCTCGCCGCTTAAGCATAAGTACTTTAAGATTATTTAAGGCTTAGCGTAATAGCGCGTTTTTTATATTAATAAGGAAGCGTTCTTACTAGCCTTTAAAGATGCGTTTTTAAGCATATTTATAGTTTAGAACTATTAAAAAGCCTTTAAGGCAATAGGGCTAGTCCCTCTAAACGCGTAGGTAGTACTTAATTACCTTAATATGCGTATACGTACTCTACTAGGACCCCTACTACTAGAGACGCTATAGCTATTAAGGACTCTAAATAATACACGTGAATTTAGCTCTTAGTTAAAGTTTGTACGTAATTCTATTGCTTAATTACTATGGATGGCGCAGGGTAGGCTTTTATAGCTTGTTAAAGGTGCTAAGTTAGTGCTGCATAGTACTACGCTTATAAAGTCGCGCATTAAAGACCTTAAAAAGTAACTTAAAGTAATAACTAAGCGTAAAACACGCAAGCGTAAGTATATTTAGAAGGGTAGTACTATAGAGTATAATCCTATAGTAGACTAGAATAATTCTAAACTATTAGGAATAGTTTAGAACTATAAAAGGGCGAGGGTAGAAAGTAAAGGTGAGGTGCGACAACTGTAATAACTAGGTGTTTAGCGCTGTAGCAACTGCGGTAAGACTAGGCATAACGCAAGAACTTATCAAGCTAATAAAGAGGGTTCTTTTAAGTTGGAGGCTAGTACTTAGTATATATTTTTAGATAGCAATGTAGACGATAATAATAATATAGTTAAGTAAGTTAGTATTGCTAAGGAATCATGAGCAGTTTAATGGTGTAAGCGGTTCAATAGTAGAATACATTAGTCTTTTTTTAAAAGAAGGGCGTAAGAGGCTTATCTAGGCGTGTGTCGCATGCTCCTCCTTTTCTATAGGTAACTTACGCAGTGTTCTCTAGTATAGTTATACTAATTAACCTTATTATATTTATTATTAACCTTAATTTATTGTACTTTTGTCTACGGGCCTTACTCCTTTATTACTGCTACTACTGCTTCGTTAGCGTGCCCCCTACACACTAGCGTGTCTTAGGTGCATGTTTCTTCCTTATGTGTATTATCTCTACACATCTAGCATAGATTATCTTTAAGCTATTAAAGGACCTCGTAGTCGTCTATCTAGTTTAGGGGATAAGTTATCTTATACTTAACGTTAAAGCTTGTCATTTAGGCTAAGATAGTTTCTATGTCGTCATAGTTAAATAATTCCGTTATCTAATCCTGCTTTAGAGGTAGGCAAGGAGTAGGCTGCTATTGTAGCTCTTCTAGTTCATCCTCCTTAGGTCCTATTACCTTAAACTTAACTATCTCTATCTTAATTACCTTAAACTTACTAGCTTATCCTTAGTTCTTTAGGTAGTCTTTGCGGAAGTGTCCTACTTTACTACATTAGAGACATGCTTTCTTCTTAAAGCATTCTTAGCGTTATTCATGGGTTAGGTTATCTAGCTATCTTCCCTTACCTTTATTAAATTACTTTTTTTATTAGACTTTATCTGTCATTACTACATTACTATCACAGTTATATTATAGTGTCTTTAGTTTTCTATATCTTCTAGAGTTAGGAATGACCGTTATGTCCTATTATTTCTTTTATAATGCTTATTCGTAGAGCCTATTATTAATTTAGGTAGCTAGGTTAATTATATCTTATAAGTCATCTAGCTTATTATAATAGATTATCTTATCCTTAACTAATTCCTTTAGCCTATTGTAAAAGGCTGTGCGCAACAGCGTATTATCCTAATTAATTTTTAACTATAGCTGCTTAAACTCTATTACATACTTAGCGATTAACCTCTCCTGCTAGATCTAAGATATCTTCTGCTCTATCTAGGTCTCTTTATTAAGTTCTCTAAACACCTTCTAAATCTCTTCCTTAAACGCTGTCTAGCTCTTAAAGATAGCCTTCATGTCGTCTTTGCAATACTTTATCTTATTTATAAGATAGTTATCTATAAAGAGTTGCATTTAAGTAGCTACCCTATCCTTTAGGTGTATACTAGCCGCGAGGATCTTATCTTAGTCCCCTATTATACAGTTGAATTAATAGTACAAATCTATATTAGTAAGGAATAGCTTTAAGCTATCTCATCCTCTATTATACTTTTCTAGCGCCGTAATCTTTCTATGGGGTATAGTGTTCTTAGCCTAGAGTTAAGTAATCACCTACATTAGTCTATTAATCTATTTAGCCTATTACTATATCTAGTTAGCCTAGTTAGCTATTACTAATACTAGACTTAAAGTAGGTGTACTAACACTACTACTAGTAGCACGTGGGGTAGCAGGAGCTACCATATTATATGTTTAGGTTCTTAAACCTGTAGGTAGTTAAAGTGTTACTAAAGGGTATACTTGCTAGATCCTAATCTATGTTAGGGGAGGTTAGTTAGTGTATAGTATATACTTTAGGTAGTATACTTTAGTAGTTTAAGAAGTAAACGTGTAAAAGTAACTAATTCTATAATAAACTATAAAATAACTAGGTATTAATCTAGGTAAGAGATGAACTATAGAGAGTTAACTATAAAGAACTAGAATCTAAAAGATAAAGGAAATCTGTCTAGTCTTTAACGTATTCCACCACCGAGACGGCCAAACCACCGAGACGGCCACTTTTGCTTGGCAAGGAAAATCAAACTGTATTATCTTAATAACAATTTAAATATAAGAGCTATTAAG
>ML976983.1:81543-96914 GCA_010015675.1 Byssothecium circinans | reverse complement strand
AGCCTATTAGTAACGTTTAGCTATTAATCTATAGGTAAAAGTAGATTTTACCTAAGATTTCTTCTCTTACTAATAACTACTACATTACGTAAGCTATAGCTATATAAATTTAATACCTACTAGATTATATATATATCTATCTAGGTTTAAAATTTTGAAAGAAAATATTAAGGTTTAGCTTTGTTATTAAGATAATACTCTTTGATTTTCCTTGCCAAGAAAAAGTGGCCGCTTCGGTGGTGTGGCCGCTTCGGTAGTGTGGCCGCTTCGGTGGTGTGGCCGCTTTAGTGGTGTGGCCGCTTCGGTGGTGTGGCCGCTTCAGTAGTGTGGCCGCTTCAGTGGTAGAATACGTTATACTACTTATTCTATTCTTCTAATAAGTCCTTAATCCCGCCTAGAGCTTCTACTCCTTTAGTTCCTAGGATTTCTACCTAATCCTAGGATTCATAGGACTTTTAGGTCTTAGCAGGATCATGATTACGTGACTAACGCCCTAACTATGTCCTAAACCCCACTATCTAATACTCTCCCTAAGCGTATCATTCCTACGTAGCTGCGCTTGCCTATTATCTTATAATATATATCTCCTATAGCATATCCCTTTATACTATATTTAGCAGAGATATATAATTACTTTATAAACTACTTCTAGGTACTTCTTACTTAGGTTTATAAGGTAGAGAGAGAGCTTTAAAGTAGTATAAGCTATATCTAGGCGTAGTATTATAGCTATATATAAGACTAATCCTACGCGCTCTTAGTAGTTCTTAATTTCCTACTTAGTAGCTTCTCTTAGATTCTTAATAAGCTCTTTAGATAGTAGTAGCACGTCTAGGAAGCTCTTACTCTTAGTAAGGTTAAACTTCTTAGTAACTTTTTCTATATAGGCGTTATATATAAGTATAAGTATTCTAGCTTTATAGTCCCTTAGTATACGTATACCTAGAAACTATTCTACTACTCCTTTACTCTCTAAATTATATATAAAGCTAATCTATTCTATTAGTTATAAAGTATTAGCCTTATACTTATAGTAATATAATGTAAAGTACTACTAAACTACCTACCTTACTAAACTGCTTATAATTCCTTAGTAACACTAACTCTATCTTTAATATAAAAATGCCTTAATAATAAAGGTCTAAATAACTCTAATATAAAGGTAGACTATAGCTTACCCTTAGCGCATATAATAGAGGCTAATTTAAAAGCTATTAAAGCGCTACTATAGCCTTTAACGTTAAAGCTTACGTCCTTACTAAACGTGCTAGAGGAATACCTTTTTAAACTAGAAATAGTACTAAACTATTTAAAACTATCCTTAACTAAGTAGGAAATACTTATCCTATATATCCTTAACCTTAATTTATAAGGATTCGCGCCTACGTTAGGTAAAGTATTAGATATAGCAAATAAACTACTAGCTAAGAAAGGTAGAGAGAAGGTTAGTAATAACTAGATAGAATAGTTTATAAACTATTTAGAACTATTATAAATAGCCTAGAACTATTTAAAGGACTATTAAAGAGCTTTATAAGAGGATTCTAAAGTAGTTAGCGCGTAGTTTAAGCTTATACAGGATACTAAAGCAAAGTACAGCATATATAATAATAATATATATAAATTTAATAAGACTAGCTTTTAGATAAGTATTATTAGCTCTATAAAAGTAGTTACTAGCTTAGAGAAGTAATAAAAGCCTATAATAGTTTAGCTAGGTAATAAAGAGTAAGTAATAGAGATCTAAAGTATATATTTAAATAGTATATTTACCTTACTATTTATTATATACAAAGAATACATTTATATCTCTTTATAGTATTAGGAAGCTAATATACTATATAATTAGAAGCTCTTAGTCTTAGAGAATAGATAGATAAATAATAAGCTTAGTTTTACGTAGTTAAAGCACTTTAACGCGCATATAAAGGGCTAAATAGTAAGCACCTATTAGTTATAAATTTTAGATAGCTATAAAAGCTACTTAAATTAAGATTTTAAGGATTATTATATTAATAATAAGATCCTTATACTCTATATACTACTATACCTATTATATATCCTTTAGCTACTTAATATAGTATTATTCTTACTACTAAAGCGTAAGTACTTTAATATTATTTAAAGCTTATAGTAATGCATTAAAAGTTTATTCTACTACTAAGGCTTACTACTAAACGCCTGCTACTACTAAACGCCTGACCTTTTACTAGGAAAATTAAAGAAAATAAGTAACTTTAAAGCTATATAACTCTTTAACTACTTTTTCTTTTTAAAAGCTTTCTTAACTAAAGTTATAGAGAAAGACTATCTCTATAACTTTAGAATTTTAGTTTTCTAATAATAATTAGTTTTAAGAAAAAAGTATAAAAGTACTAAAACGTAAGTCTCTAAAATTTAAAAATAATATTTTTTTAAGAGTAAAGTATACTATTTAAAATATATTTTATGTTAGGTTTTTTCTTTTTAAAGTACTACTTAGGAAGTTATATTATCTTTTTTTTTTTTTTTATTTAAAAATTTGGAAAGATAATCTATCTTTTTAGTTAGTTGTTTTTTTAGAAAGGTCCTTATATAAAATATATTTTAAATAGTATACTTTACTCTTAAAAAAATATTATTTTTAAATTTTAGAGACTTACGTTTTAGTACTTTTATACTTTTTTCTTAAAACTAATTATTATTAGAAAACTAAAATTCTAAAGTTATAGAGATAGTCTTTCTCTATAACTTTAGTTAAGAAAGCTTTTAAAAAGAAAAAGTAGTTAAAGAGTTATATAGCTTTAAAGTTACTTATTTTCTTTAATTTTCCTAGTAAAAGGTTAGGCGTTTAGTAGTAGTAGGCGTTTAGTAGTAAGCCTTAGTAAGTAAGAAATACTAAAACGCATAAATACGTTAATACCTTTAACCTACTACTATAATGCCTTAACTATGTTAGTTTAGTATAGAAATCTCTAGAAATGCCTATAAAAGGCTAAATACTACTCCCCTTAAGCGTAAGTAAATTATTACTAAGTAGTAAGCTAGGTGTATAATAAGAGAGCTAGCTAATAAGTTTAGCTATACTACGCGTAGGATACGTAAAATTATCTACTAATTTTTATAGCACTATACTACTAAGGATTTGCCTTACTCTAGCTATCTAAAATACCTCTTACAAAGAATAATTAATTAAATTAAATACTTTATATGAAAGATACTAAAAATCAAGTATAATACGCTTATATATAAGATAGGATAAGACCCCCCTACTACTAGCCCCTTACGCTCTACCATCTATTACGTGATTAGAGAGGTTAGATTACGGAACTACTAATGCTCTAAGTAACCTAAAATTAACTATGCAATAGCTATTTTAAGGCTTAAGTAGTCTAGAGAGTATTATAACTACCTATAGAGGCGCCGCCTATTTTACTTCTTAGATAAGTACTCTATTTAAAAGGGCTCTAGGGCTAATACTAAGTAGGCCTTTTAATATCCTAATAAGAGATAGAGTTATAAGATAGTTACTAAGTATACTAAGAGCTGTCCTCCTTAATAAATGGTATAGGCAGAGGTGTGGCTTACTTAAAGGGGTAGTATATAGAGGAGTAAATTAGTAATTATAAAAAGAGACCTATAAGCTACCTACTAAGGATATATGACTTAGAGCTATTTAGAGGCTTTAGAGGAGGGCTTATTACCTTATTACTAATTAGGAGAGATCTTTATATAGGATAACACTCCTATCCATACGTTAGGGGTAGTAAAGGATTTCTTAGAGAGACATAGTATTTAGGTTACTAAGTAGCCACCCTATTTACCTAACCTTAACCTAATCAAGCACCTTTAGTAGAGGCTTAAAAGGATTATGTATACTAAGTTTCCTTAATTTAATAACTACTTAAGAGCCTAAGAGCATTAGGATAAGTTTTGTAAAGCTTTAAAGGAGGCATGGCAGAGGATACTAAGTGCGCTTATTAAGTAACTCATCCTTAGCATGCCTAGTTAAATCGCGGCCTACAGGCGGGTAAAAGGCTATCAAATAAAATACTAAGTATTTATCTACTACTACACTAAATATATCACCTGTATACGATTGCGCTCTATATATATAGCCTCAATTTGGATAGGCGTTAGGTCGCGTTTTAGTGATTTTCGCTTAGCGCGGAATGAACTTTTGACCTAGTACTATAGTATAATAGCGCGTCTTTTATATTAATAAAGAAGTATTTCTACTAGCCTTTAAAGATATATTTTTAAGCATATTTATAGCTTAGAACTATTAAAAGGCCCTTAAGGTAATAGGGCTAGTCCCTCTAAACGCGCAGGTAGTACTTAATTACTTTAATATATATATATATACCCTACTAGGACCTTTACTACTAGAGACGCTATAGCTATTAAGGACTCTAAGTAATACACGTAAATTTAGCTTATAGTTAAAGCTAGTAGGTAATTCTCTTACTTAGTTACTATAGATAGCATAGGGTAGGCTTTTATAGCTTATTAAAGGCGCTAAGTTAATACTACATAGTAGCGCACTAATAAAGGCGTATATTAAAGAGCTTAAATAGTAACTTATAGTAGTAACTAAGCAAAAAATACGTAAGTATAAGTATCTTTAAAAGAGTAGTACTATAAAGTTTAGTCCTATAGTAGACTAAGTTAGTTCTAAACTATTAGAAATTATTTAGAACTATAAGAAGGCAAGGGTAGAGAGTAAACGCAAAGTATAATAACTAAGTATTCAGCACTATAGTAATTATAGGAAGGCTAGGTATAACGCAAGAACTTGTTAAGCTAATAAAAAGGGTTCTTCTAAGTTAGAAGCTAGTACTTAATATATATTTTTAGATAGTAATGTTAATAATAATAATAATAAAGTTAAGTAAGTTAGTATTACTAAGGGAAAGTAGCTACTTTAGTAGTGCTTTACGTTATAGTAATTATAGGAAGGCTAGGTATAATATAAGAATATATTAAGTAGATAAAGAGGGTTTTTCTAAGTTAGAAGCTAGTACTTAGTTTATTATATTAAGTAGTAATACAGATAATAATAATAATAAAATTAAGTAAGTTAGTATTACTAAGGAATTGTAAGTAGTTTAGTAGGGTAAGTAGTTTAGTAGTACTTTACATTATTAGTAGTATATTATTAACGTAGAATAAAAGTAGTAACGTATTCCACCACCGAACCGCCCACACCACCGAACCGCCCAAAAGCTTGGCAAGGAAAATCAAATATTCAACCTTTAATAACAATTTAAATATAAGAGCTATTAAGCTGAAATTTTGAATACAGATATATGTAATATAGATCTAAAAGGTTATAAAAAAATATTCTAGGATTTCTAATATCTTAGTAAGCTATATAAGTATAGCATAAAGTTATTTGCCTAAGCTTTATACCCTACAACACCTAATAAACTAGCTTAATAAATTATAATAACTTAGAGCTAGTTTATATATATATAATATACCTATTAGCACTAAAATTATAACGTGCAGCCTAGACCTATTAGAGAACTAGCGTAGGGAAGGTAGAGATACCTAAAATTAGAAATATATAATAAAACTTTTTATTTAACTAGATATTATTACTTCTAGCTTATAGATATCTTTTATATATATATATAGAAGTAATATAAATAGTTAGCTACTAGAAATTAGCTTATATAAGCTTTATAATAAGGCAGTGTTTAAATTTTCTAAAAACCTATACTTCCTAAGCTAGATCCTTTCGTTTTAGAGGTAATTACTTACTTTAAGCTTGTATATAGCTTTATTTAGTATATACTCTATCCCTCTTATAGAAGGAACTATAAGTTTCTAATATATAGTACTTTATTTAGAAGGTTTTTTAATTTTTCTTACCCTCTACCTTATACCTACTATAATAGCGTTAAATCTAGGCTGCATGCTATAATAACTTAATAGCTACTAACTAATATACTAATAAGTATATCCTAAAAGTTATATAGCCTATTAGTAACGTTTAGCTATTAATCTATAGGTAAAGGTAGGTTTTACCTAAGATTTCTTCTTTTACTAATAACTATTTTATTACGTAAGCTATAGCTATAAAATTTTAATGGCTATTAGTATATATATGTATCTATCTAGGTTTAAAATTTTAAAAGAAAATATTAACGTTTAGCTTTGTTATTAAGATATCCTGTTTTGATTTTCCAATGCCAAGCTTTTGAGCGGTTCGGTGGTGTGGGCGGTTCGGTGGTGGAATACGTTATCTAGTATCTAGTATCTAGTACTTTATATTATATTAATATATTATTAAGGAGGGAGACCTATTAGTAATAATCTACGTAGTAGCATAGATTAATCTAACTACTATTATCCTTAGGAAATAGTATATCTATTAAGAGTAGAGGGCTTGTTAACTACTATTACTATTACGTCTCTTTTATATGTAGAAAACACAAGAAATCTAACTATTGCTAACGTTAAAGACGCAGCCCCCCGCTACAAAAGCAGCGGGGTATGAATCTACATGTATCCCTCTAGAATACGGAAAAGCACCCAACCACCCCGAAGCACCCACTCAATCTAGCCCTTCGCAGTCAGCGCCTTGTTAGTAATATCAGCAGCCCGCGTACTGATACTCACTCGGATCAAGAAGATCCAACATGCCGATATTCGCTCCAAGCGCCTGATGAAACCAATTGCGCAACTCGGCTGCAATCAAACTATCCACACCCAGATTCGCTACCGACCTTCGCCGGATCAATGCCCTCCACATCAACAAACAACATCTCAGCCACCACATTCGTGATGGCACCCTGTACAAGTGCCACGGTCGACGTACGTCCAGCGGCCCCTTCCCGAACAGCGGCTTCGAACTCACTGCGAATTCGGGCGATGGTATTTTTTGAGCCCTCGTTGAGAGAGCCCTGCAGGTCAGCCGACTGCCGTTGCGCATCTGAGAAAGCGCGCATTATCAGCGAGACGCGCCCATCGCTGTACCAGCGGGGTATGGTACTTGATGAGGGAGCGTTGCTGGCGATTTTTTCACGCTCCCGGGCCATCATGCCTTTTGGGTCCAGGTAGGTGTGCAGGTTCGAGACGGAAAGCGGGTCCTCGCGTTGACCAAACCACTGCTCGGGGCTCGTCTTGTCCGATGTCCGATTGTTCAAGAATGCTGGTTCGAAGAGGGCCAAGAATTGCGATTCGCCCAGTGTCAGCGTCTTGTTGCGTTTGAAAAGATCGACCGTGATGGAATCGGTGCCAACGTTCGTAACTTCTCGGATCAAGCTGAATGAGGTTGTCGACGCGGGTAGGCCCAATTTCCGGCGGTATCGCGCGAAAGCGTCTTGGAAATTGTTGGCGGCGGTGTACGCACCTTGGGTTGCGAGAGCATACACGGACAAAGCCGTGGTGGTCATGACGAAGAAATCGAGAGGCATCGAGAGGGTGGCCTCGTGTAAATTTTTCGTTCCCTCCACCTTGGCCGAAAGACCTTCGTTCCATCGCGAAGACGAAAGCTTGTCGAATGTAAGATCCAGGTAGGAAACAGCAGCATGCACGATACCTTTGATGGGACGAGATGAAGAGATCTGTTGCACTACGCGCATGACCTGAACTTTTTTGCTCACATCGCAGACAAAGCTTTCAACGTGAATGTCGCGGCTAGCCAGTGATTCGACAAGATCCTGAGCTCCAGAGACGCTTGCGATGTCGCGTCTGGAAAGAAGTGCAAGGTGCCTTGCACCCCGATCGCCCATCCATTGAATTAAGGACTGTCCCAAGCCGCCCAAGGCTCCAGTGATAACATACCAGGACTCGGGATCGAATTCGACAGTTGGAGCTGAAGGAATCATCCTGACTAGGCTCTCAGGGCTTTCAAAGCTTACGACAAGCTTGCCGATTGTTGTAGAGAAACTGCTGATTGCAGGAGACAACTGAGAAACATCGGGCGCAGTGATCTTTTGAATGGGTGCGATGAGTCCTTCGCGGTAGTAGCTATCGACGGCCTGCATGAGCTCTTTACCAAGCGTTGGGTTCGAGTCCAAAATGACGAAAGGATCGACCGAGCAGTACGTAGCACTGTTCTGGAGAAACTCGGAACCAACGGCTGGAGGGCTCTGTGTGTCGACTCGGCCTACGTCAATGAAATAGCCCAAAGATGCCAGCACCTGTGCGAACGAGTGTACAAGGTCGCCTTGAGCAGTGCCTACAATCACATCAAACCGTCCATTGAGCGTCTTCTGCGCAGCGCGCTGCAGATCTGACAAGCTGGACGTTGATATGATATGCGGAGCTGGAATAGCCATTTCGTCGACGAGGAAGCTGGCTTGTTCTGGTGTCTCGACCATGGCAAAGACATCCGCACCTTTTGCTTTTGCAAGAGAAATGAATGCTAGTCCAACATCGTTTGTGCCCGACTGGATCAGCACAGACTGTCCTTTTCGGAGATGGATGACGTGGTCGAAAGTATAAATAGCGGTCGAATAGGCCCACGGCATGGAAGCCATCTGAACCATATCATCACCGGCCCGAAGCTTGCTCGCGAAGGCAGCCAATACGCGCGTGTGATTGCCAAATTGGCCTTTTCCGATACCATACACGCGGTCGCCAGCATTGAAGCCACTGACTCCTAGGCCTACAGCGGTGACGACGCCTGTGTATTCGGATGAAAGATAGTTTCCATCTGAACGTCCAGTCCAGCGGTCCAAGTCCCTCCAGTTCACGCCGACAGCTGCAACTTTCACATCGATGAAGCCTGGCGGCAGTGGTCGTGAAAGCTCTCGATAGGGCATGAAGCGCAAGGAATTCAATATGCCAGGCGTCTCGAAGGTAGCTCGTACAACACCTTGGCTACTGAGTGGTAGCATCTCTGTCTTCATGCTTTGGGTGTCCAAACCATATTGAGAGTGAAAGCCTGCATCGGGTACATGGCGACTAACCCACAAGCAGCCATCTTGCCATGTGAATTCACGGTCTTTTGGATTGCCCCCTTCGTCGTCCGTTGGAGTGCCTTGGTGAAGTGCAAACTCGTGGTCGACGATGCAGCGAGCAAGGTCTTTTCCATCGTCATTTCCGACATCAAAATTGTCGGCATCGATGTCGATCGACATGTATTGGCTAGCTGGATTCTCATTTTGGAGGACGCGGAGCAGACCGGGCAGCAATGCGCCATCTGCACTACGTCCTTTGATGGTGCCACAGCTCGTAAGAGCGACCAAGCTCGCCGCGTCCCGGGCCAGATGTTGAAAGATTTTCAGGTCTTGCTCGCCAGTATTGACCAAAAGATGCTTCTCATCAAAGAGAGCCACCACGCGTGATTCTGGACCAAGACCTTCCAAGGCCCGTTCAACCGCGCCTGTTTTAGTGATTACTCCCCGTTGTTCCAGTTCTTTAGAAATATGATCGACAAGAGGCGGAGCTGTTCCGGCGCTATAAAGAACATGCACTAGAACCGATTGAGGCAGGTCTTTAGCCTCTGGAAGGACTGTGGACAGGATGACAGAGGTAGTATTGTGTGGTTCCGGGAAGTCATCCAATACCACATCCAGCCCTGAAAATCCAGCTTCCCGTAATGACGAGTCCCAAGCGTCCAGACACTGGAAAGGAGCGTCCACACGGCCATCAGGAATACCAGCCCAGTATCCTGTGAACGTACCCACGACAACACCCGGCACAATAAAGTTCTGGTTGGTTTCAACTAGGACCAGTCTACCTCCAGGCCTGAGGAGCTTCCGGCAGTTTGACAAGGTCTTGTGCAAGTTCGAGGTGGCGTGTAGGACCTGACATGCAATGACGAGATCGTAAGCCTGCTCGTATCCTTGCTCCTTGGGATCCACCTCAGCATCGAAGACAGAGAAGTTCATGTCGCGCAGATCAGCCAGGGATTCACGTGCCGACGACAAGAAACCAGGGGAGATGTCGGTAAAAGTGTAGTCCTTGTAGGCTTTTATAGCGTTGGGTCTATTGAACGCGTTCATAGCGATGCGTGTCGCACCACCGGTTCCTCCTCCAATCTCTAGAATGCGAAGGTTAGGATTCGAGTGGGCAATGCCAGCCAGAACGCGGGAAAGCTGCGGGTAGATGCCGGTCATCAGGAGACCTGATTGGTAAAGAGGCGTTAGCAGACCCTCACTGATGATGACATCCATGCCGGTTCTGCGTTCATGAAGAACATCGGCCATGTTGTCGTGTAGAAGCTTCGCAATCTTCACCTCCATCACATCTGATGCTTGGCTAGTAAGCTCCTCGATCTTTTGGAGGAGCAGACCGTTCTTCGCATGCTCTCTGGCCTCCTCCATCAAGGGCGAACGGTCATTTTGGGCCTTCTTCTTGATCCAAGCGAAAAAGTGACCTACATCACTCGAGGGCTTGGGGCCATCCTGCAGCTTCCCAAAGCTCTCATAAATGCTGAGGACTACGAAATGGGCCAGCTTATTCGTGATTCCCCAATCGGGCGCCTTGGCCACGTTCTCACCAGGAGGAGGGAACATCAGCGTGCGAATATATGGCTTCCAAACTAGCCGCGTGAAAGGACTGCTAAACATGCTGTCCACAGGCTTTGGCTCGCTCGAGTAGCTAATGCAGCGGAGGTTATCGACATTGAGCAGGACCTCGCCGTCGGGACCCAGCTTTTGCAGGTCAAGGCGGGCGCCACGAATTCCCGTCCGCTCTCCGCGAGCAACGACGGTGCATGTGTCCCCTGCGGCATTATTGGCATTATTGGCATTATTGGCGAGGTATAAGTGTGACAGCTGGACAGGCACGAACGCGGTGCTGGCGTCGTCGGACCGGCCGCCGTGGCAGGCAATCAGCCCCAACTGGATGGCGCCGTCGAGTGATGCTGGATGCAGAGCGTATCGCGACTCGCCGCCTTTGATGTCTGTCGTATGCAAGGCAACGGTTGCTACGGCCTGGTTGCAGGCTGGATCGGTGCGGATGTTGGATAGGGCTTGGAAGGCGGGGCCGTAGCCAAGGCCGATGTCCAAAAACTTCCTGTACCACGCCCGTGCATCGACGGCGCGCGGGGCACGGGGGACCGCCTGACGCTGCACGTGCTCAACCTCAACCTCAACCTCAACCTCAACCTCAACCTCAACCTCAACCTCAACCTCAACCTCAACCTCAACCTCAACCTCAACCTCAACCTCAACCTCAACCTCAACCTCAACCTCAACCTCAACCTCAACCTCAACATCCTCATCCTCGCCCATACCGGCGACGTCGATCTTCACGCGACCAGTGCAGTGCTCGGTCCATTCGTTGGTCTCTCGTCCCACGGAACTGATCGAGAACGTCGCCCATGCCGGCGACTGAGCTGTGGCTGCATCAACCAGCTCCATGCTCGTCAAAACCTCAACACCGTAGTCGTCTTCCGGGACCACCAGGCTTTTCTTGATTGCCACATCACGAAGCGAGAAACCCTTGATCTTCAACGGCTGGGGAAACTCGTTGTGGATGCGCGTGGCAGCCTCCACCGCCATCGCCAAGTATCCCGCACCGGGTAGCACCGCATCTATTCATTGGCACCCACGTCAGAACGGGTGGCACATGCGTCCGGAGGAGGGAAACAACTTACCAGGAACGAGTCGATGATCGTCCAACCAAGGCACTTCTTTCATACGGAGAATGTTGCGCCACTGGGGTCGAAGCCTCGCATTGCCAACGACCTTGGAGCCCAAGAGATCGTGTCCGGGAACCAACCGGAATCGATACTCCTTGCTAGCTCGGCTCTCGTGATAGTTCAGGCCACCATACGTGTACCGGTAGGGTGGAAGATCAAGGCAGGTGCAGCCATGTTCCAGACCTGCACCATCCAGCATGTCAACGGCATTCACAGCAGCAAGATCGATGGCTGCGTTCAAGTTGAATAATGTCTCAGCAAGCTGCAACATTGACCTTCGGCCGTCTTCTTGTCGTTTCAGCGTGGAAGCGTGAGCAACAGTTTTACCACCTGCCCTTAAAGTTTGCTCCAAGGAGCTTTTCAAGGCCGGGTGAGGTCCGATTTCCACAAGAGCGTGGATCGAGACGTCTTCTCTACCAACCAGGCTTGTAACAGCCTCTGAGAAACGTACAGGAGACTCGAGATTCGCTCTCCAATACGAAGCCGGGTTACCAAACTCGGAAATACTCTTGCTGGGCGTGACGGACGAAACCCACAAGACGTGCGGATACCGCTGTTCCGCATCGGCTAGTCCAAGCTTTCGGATGTTTTCAATCCCTTTGGTGAGCATCTCGACATATTCGTGACCTATAGCCATCATGTGGTGCGAATGGTAAGCATTGCCACCGGTTTTTAGCTTTTGGTTAAAGATGCCGTCTGCTGTCATCGCTTCGGCAATGGTGTCAATAGCGATTACTTCTCCGGAGAGAGTAATGCTGCCTTGAGAATTGATTGCCGCCAACTTAACTTCTTCTTCTCGGCCTTGCAAATATCCGTCTACCTGGTCACGCCTAAGGCCTACAGCCAACATGGCACCTTCCCGCTCATTTCTTGATACTGCTTGGCCACGCAGGTATGCAGTTACAATGGCCTTAGCGGCTGTAATGTGACCTGACGCGTACGCTGCCGTAATCTTACCTGACGAGTGACCAGCGACACTAGAAGGTTGGACAGACTATGAAGCGAGAAGATTGACTATTCTAATCTGTACAGCTGTACATGTAGCTTGTGATATCTCGGCTGTTTGGACCAGAGCGGGGTCGCAATTGCTAGAGAGAATGTTGTACAATAACTATGAAGGAGGATTGGACAGTGCGCTGAGAGCGTAGTCAAGGTACTTAATTGCGTTTCAGAACACCTGGTACTTGAACAACTCAGCCCCTATACTGTGCTACTGAGCTCCCTGTCCAGTGAAAATGAAACCAACGGTGGTGCTCTGCAAAGGTGCTCTTGTAGGCTTTTGATTGATTACAAGGCTCTAGGCGGCATTGTCCTTGTCTACAATGCAAAACGACTGTTGGGCATACCTTGATCGCCTAGTGCTAAGCGTATACGCGACATCCGCCAATGGACACTTGTCAATTACTTTGGATAGTGCATTGATATTCAACTTGAGCGAGTTTTCATTGTGGGCCGAAAGCGGCAGTAGTACTAATTGGCGTGTAATAGCGTTGGATGAGGCAGTTAGTCCCAGGCTCTCAAGTATCGGATGGTGCTGTATCGATGTTCCGTTCTGATACCCTTGGTTATGACCATTTGTGAGCCTACTAGTATGACCATTCGTGAGTCCATTCAACGGGCCGTTGGCCTTGTTCTCGCTGACGCCTGGTGCTAAATAGTCCGGCAATACGTTGTTGACATGATTAATGATGCAGTAGCCGTTCGCACCACTATATCTGAAAGAGTTTATACTGGCTCGTTGCAGTCTGTGTAGTGGCCATGGGGTGACTTCAACCACTACTTGGACCTTGGCGCTGTTAAAGTTGATGTTAGGATTCCGTGTCTTGAGATTGAAAATCGGGGGTATGGCCCCATTCTTAAGGGAAAGCACAACTTTTATGATTGATGCTAAGGCGCTTGCACCTTCACCATGCCCTAAGTTGCTCTTGACAGAACCAACGAGCAAGGGATCTTCGGCGGATCTCTCTGGTGCAAAGACCCTCCCTACGGCCGCCACTTCTATCGGATCTCTGACGTATGTGCCTGTGCTATGGCATTCAAAATAACTTGTGTCGGAGAAAGGAAGGTCGCCAGCGTTTTGGTAAGCCTCACGGATGACGGTTTCTTGACTGCTGGCACTGGGTCGTGTAATACCACCAGTCCGGCCATTGGAGTTGATGGCAGTTCCCCTGATCATTGCTCGGATGGGTGATTGATTGGCTATGGCCAACGACGGTCTCTTCAAATAGATGGCCCCGTATCCTTCGCCTCGGGCGTAGCCTTCTGCCCTCGCGTCGAAGGTGTGCCATCTCGAAGATGCCGATAGCGCGCCGAGCTTGTCAAGCGCAATTTGGACTCTAGGATCCGCAATCCAATTTGCAGATGCAACAATTGCCGAATCACAGTCACCTGCTCGGATCGCATTGACTGCGAGATGCAATGCATACATCGAAGATGAGCAGGCAGTGTCGACAGTCAGACTTGGCCCCTGAAGATTGAAGATATAACTTATGCGGTTTGCGAGAATGCTGGTTCCAGCTCCAGTGAAGGCATATGGTCTTGGATAATCCCAATCTCGTGACTGAATCATCCAATGATCTAAGCAAAAGTTGCCAACAAAGACTCCGGTACAAGTTCCGGAAACGCTGTCCCATGTCTCTCCAGCATTCTCTATAGCTTCGTAGGCGACTTCCAGGAGCTTGCGTTGTGACGGATCTAAAGTTTCCACTTCAAGGCCAGTCATACCAAAGAAGGAATGGTCAAAGAGGCGAGCATCTTCTTCCACAAGAAAAGCACCTTTCATTGCCATGGAGCCGAGACGATCGGAATTGGGATGATGGAATCCCTGTGTAGAGTAGCGTGGATCGTCGAATTCTTTCCAACCATCTACCTTATTCCGCAAGAAGTCCCAAAATTGAGATGTACCGTGGACTCCACCGGGCCATCGGCAACCTGTTCAATCTTTTCAACATTTCAATTACCAGAATTGGGTTGGAATTCTTACCCATGCCCACGATGGCAATCGGCTCATGTAAGTCTCGTTGAGGAGAAGCCATGGCGAAGTAAAATTGATTTGACTAGCAAGATGATTAAACGTCTAAGAGTGGTGTTGAATATCACTTTTCCAGTACATGTAACACGTTCAACGGCTTAGTAGATGGTGATTTGAATTTAGGGCTAGTCACTAATCTCATACTAGTATACTACTCATGGTACGATGCTAAGATTTCCTTGCATGGAATCTGCATCGGCGATTGACGTAATGTCTCGGCGCGACTATCTCTCCCAAAATCCAGGCCGACTGCATCGGCCGACGCTGACATGCCCGACGAACCCCGGTTTTCCGGCAGACTTGCCAACAATCAAGTCAATCAATCTCTAGAGAGTATCTTGACTTGATTGCAACGAGTTATCTAGTGGATTGATTGAATTGAATTGGAAGCCATTTTCAAGCGGATTGATTGTAAATTGATTGCAATTGATTGCAATTGTATGGTATATTCATGCTAACTAGGGTCGTAAGTAGCCATCTCCCAGTCGCACAAGCAGTACAAGGTGTCGATTTCTTCGTCGCTCAACGTCGATAACTGCTTCGCAGCAGCGCTCTCAGAGGGTTGATTAAAGCCAGCTTTCAACCAAGCTCGTATAGCTTGTATTGCCGCCAGTAACTGAGCGCCTATCTGGCGTCTTTTCGGCTCAAGAAGGTCGCCAAGCTCACTGAAAACGCGCTCACATTCACAGCTTGAGGCTGGAATTGTCAGTATATCGATCGCGAACCTTGCCAAGTTGGGGTACTTTGAGCGCAACC
>ML976983.1:0-78943 GCA_010015675.1 Byssothecium circinans | reverse complement strand
ATTGTTTTGATTGAATTGCAATTTTGCAATCAATCAATCAATTTGAATCAATCGGATTGATTGTTGGCATGTCTGTTTTCCGGGGATCAGGATCAGCATTACGTCTACGACTTCATGGCAAAGCGGCGGAACAGACACGCTGCATGTTATCTCAAAATTCTCTAGCTTCATTATTTCTTTAAGGAATCATAGCTAGCACACCGTCTTTCTTATCATCAAGAAGTTGCTCTTCTCCTCATTCACAATGGCCAATCAAGCAAACGGTGTGAACGGTGTCGTCCAGCACCCATCACAGTCCATTTTAGACCTAGCCCAAAATATCCTCGAGCTCACTCAGGAAACAACCAAATACTTTCAAACCAATAACCTCGTCGCGCCTACATTTGCACTCAATTCCCAAGATCCGCCTGACACTCCCGAATACCGCCGCCTTCACGCCGCCCTGAAGACTTCTTTAGAAGATCTTCAACGACTCATCGATGGCCCTAGGAAATGGTTGAGAGCTTTCTGCTGCACCGGCTACGACCTAGGCGCTCTCCAAGTGGCACTTGACTTCGAGTTCTTCCAATTGGTGCCAGCCCATGGAGATATCACACTCGAGGACCTCGCAAACAAGGCAGGCCTGGACGCTGACCGCACCGGTCGAGTCGTTCGACAACTCATGACTTATCGCATTTTCGAAGAACACCGGCCGAGAGTAATCTCTCACAGCTCCACCTCTCTTGTGATGCAACAAGATGAAGAGCTACGATCCGTTGTCCACTACTCGCTGGACGAGATGCTGAAAGCGGCTGCCGACTGCAACACATGCCTCAAGGCAAATCCATATGAAGCACATCAGAATCTCAACCCATTCGTCACTCGTCACGGCGTCGGTATCTTCGAATACTATGAGAATAACCCGAAGAAGGCGCGCCGATTTGCGAAAGCCATGGCTGGGTTGAGAAAGATGGATCGTCATTTGGATTATCTTCTCAAAGATGGCCTCAATTGGTCTGCCTTAAAAGGCACAGTCGTCGACTGCGGAGGTGGTAATGACCACATCTCTAAGAGCTTGGCTGAAGTAAGTTTGCCCGAACCAATGATCCCGCTAGCCACCGCTGACCCGGTAAACAGATGTACCCCAACCTGGATTTTATAGTGCAAGACTCCAACGCCGATATGCTGGCCGAGGGCCGGGAGTCCCTCACCGATGATCTTCGCAGCCGAGTGACATATGCCCAACACAGCTTCTTCGAACCACAGCCTGTGAAGAATGCTGCGGCCTTCTTGATCCGCCAGTGCACACATAACTGGGCTGATAAGAACGTGGTCAACATCTTCAAGTGTTTCGTTCCTGGGCTTGAAAACTCCAGTCCAGATACCCCACTACTGATCAACGACATTATCATTCCAGAACCAGGCACTTGGCCTCGTCATCAGGAGCGAGTCGTGCGCCAGGTGGATATGGTCATGTTGGTCAATTGCGGTGCAAAACAGCGCACGAAGGCTGAGTTTGAGGAGTTATTGAAGAAAGCCGATCCGAGGTACAAGATACGTAATGTCTTCGACAATGGACCGCTGGGTCTTCTGGAGGTGTATCTTGAGCGAACTTGATAGAAATAAGATATGGCCTAGCACAGCACTGGGGCTGTAGGAAGAGGCTCTTATCGTTAGTTTGACCTCGAAATCGTCCCTAGTCCCATTCATGTAGTTCGGTGATTTTATTTGTGCGAAACTATGTTCCTGAATCCTGCGCTGGCTGAGCGACTTTTTCGGCGGTAATACGTCGGCCGATAATGCAGCCGTTGTCGGCTTTAGCGCACAGGATGTGGAGCTGGCAGCCGATAACGAAGGTTTCCGACAGAATAAGTTTTTAACGAATACTACTAAAATTTCCCAGCATGGCAGAATATTTCAATCCTATGACTATAACTCCAATCGCTAGTATCTCTTATGTATATACAGCTAGGGCTTCTATATCTCGTAAAATCCTCGCTGTAGCTAAACGTGAGCTTTTGCAACCAAGAGCCCGCCAACTCAAGTGGCGACTTTAGCGGGACGTACCGCACTTCCATCCCTCTCTTGATGCCCATTGCCACTTCGTTTCGGGCTCTTGCGCTTGACCCATCATCCCATTCTGAAAACGAAAATTTGTGCGTGACCTTCGATCGATCACACGTCAAGTCAAGTAGCAGCAACAGGCGGAGACACAGAGCTTCCATCTCAATCCCTTGATGCCTCTTCTCCTTGGGCTCCCACGAGAAACCCCTCAACCCATTTCCAAAACGAAAATAGTGGGTGGCCTCCAATTGATGGCACGTCAAGTGAAGTCAAGTTCACACTGGCAGGTACCACGCTTCGATCACTGCCTTGATGCCTCTCCGTCTCAGGCTCTAGCCTGTGACCCATCATCTTATCCCCCGAAAGCAAGTCTCGCGAGGCCCCTCCGGCATCAACGAAAAGTATTACCTATTTTCTAACACACGACTCCATCTATCGTCAGATAAGGCAATCCACATGACCCTTTTCATACAGCCCAACATGATAAGGTACTAACACTACACTGCACTAAAACAACGACCTCTCTTTCTTCTATCCATATCCCTATCCCTATCCTATCCCACCCATATCGTCCTCAGTCTGTCACTTATGCTCCTGCTCATGCTTATTGTAGATCCTAAAGATCGTCCTAACCTTATCAACCCCAAACGTGACGGCCCTTTTCCGGCCCGACAGCTATCCCACAGTAACGGAGTGCTTAAGAAACACACTAAACTCTACTGACGATGACGTCGGTTATCTTCGGCAGTGAACTCTGCAGGTATGATACGAATTGTGTCGAGTGTGGGGAAAGTTGGGCGTTGATGCATATTTTGTTGGTGGTTGTGGATTTAGTGATGCGGTGACGCGGTGTGAGATGTGCATTGTGGCGTGCTGCCTCAGAATGATCAGGCGGATAACGTGCCAAGGGCTGGCGCGTTTGAAACGCCTTTGGTGACATCCTGTATTTGCGCTTTTGCGTCTTTGTGAGCATGTACGGTACATGTACGGTACATGTACGTGAGTGAACAAGGCTTGAATGAGTGCATGTTAAAAAAGAAAAAGACGATATCGGTGGTTCAACTTCCGGATATTATAAATGTACTGAACTGATTCTCTTGATCAGGAAGTATGAAGTATGACATGTGCGTAAACGAACAGCCAGACGCGACAGCAGAATACAGCAAAAAGAGAGCAAGGTAGGACCAGCGCTTCCAACCGCGTCCGTGAACCTCTCCGTGAGAAACGGCAGTGAAGCGAGCGGCGCGATGATCGTGTCAAGACTTCGTCACTATGTTGAAACTCAAGTCTTAGTACGTCGTTGCACGAAAAGGAAATGTGAGATAAAGAAAGGTAACGAGTGTGGTGATGTCGTAGTGCCGTTGTGCCGTGGCGTGATCGTGCCGCAATTGGCGGTATCGATTACACCAATCATATACTGTAGTGTCGCGGTGTCGTGGTGTTGTAAACTGTGATGTCTGATAAGGCAGTTGTGTTTCGATCCAGGTAAACGAGGCGTTTTGTTCCCTTCAGAACTTGCTCTTCTGAAGCATCTTGATGAGCCAGAACGTCCCAGCTGCCAGAACAGCGCCCATTCCAGGTCCAAGCCAGTAGATCCAGTCAGTACTCTCCGCACCAACGACAGCAGCTGGCCCCAAGCTCCTTGCCGGGTTCAAGCTACCACCAGTGAGATAGACGCCCGCTAACTCGGCAATGAACAGTGCCATGCCGCAGTACATTGGCTTGCTTGGTCCGGTGGGCAACATAAGGATGGTAAGGATGAGCTGAGCGGTGAGGATGAGTTCGAGGAAAAGCCCTTGGATGATGGATGCGGAAGTGTGGAGGGTGGTGGCGACAGGAAGTGGCCCAGGTAAGACGACGGATACGACGAAGGCGGCAGCGATACCTGCAGCAAGTTGGGCAACAACGGTGTGGAGAGCGCGGTACCATCGGATCATGCCGACGATCCAGAGAGCGGTTGTCACCTGAGGCCAAGTCAGTATTTACGAAAAGCGGGGATGCCCAGGACTACTTGATAGTATCTCCGAGAGGCATGACAGAGATGGTAAGACTTACAGCAGGGTTGAACATGCCACCACTGACATCGGCAAATATGGCAACATTAACGGCCAGTGAGATACCGAATGCAAGCGAGATGTAGAGCAGCTTCGCAGGTGAGGGCGGTACGATTTGGTCGATGGGTTGGAGAGGGTTGGGAGGTGTGGATTCGGCCGCGATTTGTGTGCCCGCAAAAGCGAAGAAGAGAAACATGAACGTGCCAACGAATTCGCCCAGAAAGACCGGTAGTTCGATCTTCAGTATATTCGGTGACCTTGACTTTCTATCTTCGAAGCCCCCCTCGGATGACGGCTTTGAGATGGGGAGTATGTTTCCTGGTGCCTTCTCCCTCGACATTGGGAAGAGATTAAATTGCTCCTTCTTGGACATGGTCAAGTTGTTGTTGATAGAAACTCGAAGAAGGGTTTAAAATCGATAAGTTATTGGGAGAAGAGTGGTTTCGAGCCTGAAGAATGAAGTCAACGAGTGCTTGAACGTCGAACTTTGCGGGCATGGAGCTGCCTTCATATACGGCAGATAGTCCCACATACACCGACGTGTAAAGCTTAGAAACTTCTGCCCCTCCCCTCAGGTCAGAACCATAATTGCTCTAACTTCGCCGGGTGAGTGGTACAGAGGTGATTTGTGATATGTATGTTGTCCAGGAGAGGCCTGTAAGGAACGCAGATCGGCGGGCTTTCTCCATTACTGGAGAGCTGTGATCGACACATGAGCTCATGCGTGCCGCTCAGGACACCGTTTAGAAAAGAAAGTAGAGCTTCGACAGTTTGTCAATGGATTTCGCTATTAGGGGGGTTTCCTGGGTCGATATGATCTTTCCGATATGGATTATGTAAGCCTTAAAGCGGCCTTAAAAAAGTCCATATCAGCCTACCTTCTTAGCGCCCTATAATTATATCGATGACTTTTTGCATCAGAACTTTCTTTACTTTATAGACCTAATATAATTTTTTTATTTACTTTTTTAAAAATATTATATGGCAAAGTTGTAGAGCTGCCTTTTCTCTATCGAATGATATAATTATTATAAAAATCTAATAAGAATTGGCCGAGTTATATAGGTTTGAAAAAGGCGACTTTGTGGGTAGGGTGCGGGGTAGGGTAGGCTGGTGGCAAAAGCTCAGCAATACCCCCTGCACAGTGAATCTTGGCAAGCCACTCTGACGTCAAAGTTCATATCGAAAGATCATATCAGCCCAGGAAACCCCCCTATTACGACCAAAAAACGCCTCGTTTTTCTCAGGGACGAGCCGCGAATTGTCATCCTGTGCACTGAACTTGGAGGTCAGCTCGGCTACTCCCAGGAGAATTAAAGGATGTCGTTCGGTATTTTTGCATGATCTATGCACTCGAGGAAGAGAGTGCAGCCATACTTCTGGAAGGATGCCTTGAACATGATTTGATGAGCTGGTGCGAAAAGACGCTGACAGTATTTGACTGGGACATGCTAGCCCGACCTCAGGGCCATACCACCGGAAGGGAAAAGCGGGGGAAGTTGATGCGATCGTCGTCGAACGATGCCCATGCTCGCGATTACGACATGCTTCAAAACGGCACCTGCGACGTGAACAGTTCCTTGAACAGGGGTCATCTTCGGAGGGACGTTGACACCTGGGGCAGCAACCAGGGGTGACGGACATATCCGCATACCCCAGGCTCTTCCACTCTGCAGATCCGAGGGAGGGAGGGACCAGGTTACTGATTGGACGAACAACGACGGGTGGTCATCATTAAACGTGCTGTTGGTGACGAAATATTAGTGTAGAGCGCTCTCTAACTCGTCTGTTAAGCATGCTAAGAAAGGCAAAGAACTGGAGAATTGCCCCTGTTCTGGGATCTACCTTGTTGCCGAGGCTTCGGGTACTAGCTATGCCACGAGCTTAAAACGCCGTGTCGGTAGTGGCAGGAATGGAAGTTTGAGCGAGTTGCCCCAAAAAAATGAACATGCCATTTTGAAATGGGATATGCTCGAATCGTCGATGATCATTGGTTCATATCGAGTTGTCCTTCAACACGAAAGGCGATATCATTAGCGTGCTAGCTAGGTCGGCCCATCCGTCCGCTAGACTGATACTGAAAGCTATCGCGTCGTGGTGGCCTTAACAGCAGGAGGCGTTGGTGATGATGGTCCCCTTTTCATATTAAAACCAATGGAAGCTTGCTCTAGATATTTCTTCAGGTGCAGCATGGGAAGGTACACGGGGTAGTACCATAATATAAACTCGTCTAGTGAGATGGTGGGATTTCCTGTGCATTTCTCTTATCTGATTTGATCCGCGAAGTGGTTCCAAGGTCGTGCCTCGTAATTGTGAAGTGCACTCAAGAGTAGACGGTGGTAGGATGAAGGGTGCCGTGAGTCCACGAGGACGCGTGGCGGATGCATGCGATGAGCTCATTGCGTGCCGCAGTAAAGAAGCTCGTTTTCCGTTCAAATTAGCCCATTCTCAGCTTCCTAGCTGGCACTCGCTGTCCGCCTGTCGAATGGGGGCGATGGATTGGCAGGAAAATACTAAGAAAATACAAAGCTGCCGACGTCCAGGCTGAAGAGGACGGTATGGTCAAAGCAAACACCGCTTCTTCCACGCCATGATAATTCATTATTTCTGCCAGGAGCAGCGTACCTGGGGGCCTAGCGTACGCGTCCGCGGAGTCGTGGGGTTCCGTCACCTGTCGCACATCCTGCACATCTGATATGCAGGTTGCAAAAACGGACACCGTTCGTGTTTTTTGCATGCTGCAACAGGGAAACGAATAGAGAGCGTTCCTTTGGTGGAGTTCGATCCAATGCCGTGCAGGTCTGGGAGCAGGGCAAAAACCAGCGACACGCCAGTATCAGTCCAAAAAGAAAGTCGGGTAGCATTTGTACTGCAATAGCCACACCGGACCCGGGGGTCAGCGCACTCAAGATACTTCCTCATGCACCGTAAACGCTTCCTTGCGGTCGAGGCATGTGGTGATGGACACTCACTCAAGCCTGTTGCGAATTGGTCTTTTAGTCTTTTCACTAAGAAGCGCGAATGGTTGGAGCAGTAACGTAACTAATAGAGCAGCTCGGTGGGGATATATGCATATATGGGGCAAGTTGCTGTAGGGGATACTGGCCACGTCAAAGTTGTCCTTGTCAGCGAACGAGATGCCGTATGATGGTGGCGAAGGTCTTTCGCGATGAGCTTAGCAAAGTGGTGATGGCCCACGTGTGAATTGGGCGCGAAGCCGAAGACAGATCAACACGTTTGGAGTACGCCACTCGTTCTTCTCTGACCAGTAATATACGCTCTTGATGCCTTCGATGGGTTCGCACGGCCCTGTGATGTAGCGTTCACGATGTCTTCCCAGGCTGAGATGGTAGTCCTTTTGTGGCACCTCCGAGGGCGGCATCAGTAGCGACTTGAGCTGTATAATAGCTAGGTATTGTCCGAGGAGGTCTTTTCTAGGGGTAATGCAACCGAATAGGCTATCGTGTTCACAAATCATGACCGTTAAGGTCTTGACGAAGTTCGAGTTGAGACTGGAAGTGCGTCTGAGAAAATAAAGGACTTGAATCCCCAATCGTTCGCCTCACGAAGAGTTGTCGTTACGCAGCATCTGTCATTGTTAGCAAAAGTCGGTTAGGTGAATGCCGAATGATGGTAGTGTACTTCCAAATCAGACGTATACTCAGCCAGTGCAGAGAAAATGTGTAATTCCCTCCGCTATGAGCTTTATAGTGCTCGCTTGTTGCCTAGAGACTATCTCACTCTCGTTTATGACGGACCCGCCAGGAAATAGGCCAAGCTCGTCGAGAATGCCATGTCAAATGTTCTCTCTGATAAGCAGTCTGCCTAATAGGCCTTCTTCCCCAGTATCTATCATTAATGTCCAGTGCGTGTGTTTATCAGTCAGTACATAGTGCTCGTTGGTAGGTCCGACAGATCTTGTTGGGACTACATTAGATTGAATAGAATCTACCAGGGTAATTAAACATTCCTTACATCAACCAGAGATAACGAATGCAGGGCTAGATCCGTAATAACTGTTTAAGAGAGTGGCATTGTAGGGGATAGTGGTATGGGCGTGCCATTATTTGCAAGCTCATTTTCTACGTCTCGAAGGCCGCTGGAGCGTACATGTGAGACGCGTCTCAGAAGCCTCGGTGAAGCTGTCGGGAGAGCTGGCAAGAGCGTTGAACTGCCAACGGCGCGTCAGCTTGCCCCCAGCAATGATGGCTGCAATGAATCTAATGAATAGGGTGGATATCGCGATAGGCAGTAATAGAGAAGAAAGTGGTTGACAGATTGGAGGGAAGAGTGGACGGATGTCTGGAGGCGTTCCCTACTTTCACTCTCCCAATCTCGTCTCATCATTCAACGGTACCCTACGACATGTATTCATCAAATATTGCGAACAAACTACACAGTGCGTGATATATCGAGATGGTGAAGCACGGGGAATATAACGGGAAAAGAAAGGGGTGACCTAAACTAAACCATATACAGTACTACATATTCATCTGTCGGACTGGCCACCAACTGCTTGTACATGCACATACACACATATTGTCGCCAACAAACTTTGTCTAGCCTTCCCCCGAGCACGAATCCAGCGTTGGTATGATAGTGTCATAGATGACGCTCAAGAAGAAGAGAAATCGGTATCGTTTCTTGCCAGCAATGCCCCAGATGCATGGATTGTTGACATAAAACGGCCATTCCTCTAACCAAATCAACACCGATGTTCACCATGAACGTTCCTGTAATTGGCAGTGCGTGACCCGCTCGCATTCGTCGTTTAGGATTGGAGTGCGGACAGTGACCTGGCAAAGTATCGCGAAGCACTCGATGTTGATATGCGCGCCGCTATCTAGCGCCTCTGGGTCATTTGTAAATTATGGAGGGTACCATGGTAGTGGACGAGTCTTCCCATAGTGTCCGGAGTTGACACTTCGGCATAGTAATCGGCCACCGCTTTCTTGGAATGCGGGTCCTCTAGGTAGAGATTTCGAACACACCACCCGCAATTTACAGTCTTACCGCCTATATCCACCAAGAAACCCTTACCTACACCCAAAATACCATCTCCGTAAAACGCCGAAGTCCTATCCCCATTCCTTCCCCTATGCAGCGCTCTCTTCCCCCTCATATCCCTCAGCATACGCCTCCTCCTCAACTACCCCGCTACATCATGAATAACATCTCATCTCAGCCCATTTGATCTCTTCAGCATCTACTTCAACACAGCCTTGGAATGCAAGCATGTGTATACACCGAAATCGGCCCACGCGCAGCGGTCAAAGCTATGGTCTTAATACCCGCATACTACTGTGAAATTGCTCGAGAGCTAATGATTGAACTATTACCGGTTTGGGTGCAGGGTAGCGCGAGATCGATTGCTGGTTTGGCTGATGAAGGATTTGGAGAAATGGAGGTGGTAGAGCGGATACTAGGCGTTCATGGGGAGTTGAATGACGTTTTGCTGCCGTGGGAGTTTGCGGGTGATATCCAAATTTGTAATCCCCTTCCTTTCTTTCATAAGTGTGAAATTGGTCGCTAACAGATAATTATGGCAGGCCTTTCTCAAAGATACCCATAGCGAGATCAACAGACGCATCGCCGCGATCGCGCATATTTTCGGGGCTTGTTTCTCTCTCGCCGCTGGGTTGGACGTGACTTTATCTCATGGGTACTAAGTTATTTAGGGCTTGGTTGCATTACATATCTCGTTCTGCGCCCGAACATGCTTTAGAGATTGTATACGTAACTGTGAGCATTCTTTTTGTTTTGTTGTTGATGAGGGAGGTTTGTTGATATGGTTATTAGAACTCTTCGTGCGTGCGGCATCACTGCCCATTAGCTTGACGAATTCTCTTGTTGGGTCCGCCGAAGGTAAGCGATTTGATATCGACTGCGAAGAGGGTGTGGTATCAACGTCAAAGGGTGGGTGTGCGGGTGGAGTGAGCGCTGCCTAAGTTAAGTAAAGGACTGGGGGTAAAACAATTGAGCCCAATCAAACGTGGTATTATGTAGTGTCGCAAATTCTACTCGATTACTCATTCTCTCTTCCCCATTTCTCAGACCTCAATTCTCACTCGGCCGGAATCCTGGCTTCCGCTTATATACAGTGTTTCCTTCCACCACGAGCATTACAAGATTAAAGCAGCAACACCCAATCCCATAACCATAGCTCCAGGCAAACCAGCGGGAACTGCGGCGTTGGAAGTCTGCTTTGCAGCACCTGAAGACGTAGAGGTTCCGGAACTGGTGCCTGAGCCACCGGTAGACGAAGTGGGACCAGGTGTACGCGTCGGTGTGCTATTCCAAAGTCAGTCATCCTAACTGCGAGAATTCTCCACAGAGAAAGAAGCACACATACCTTGAGCCCGAAGCACTAGCCGTCACGGAAGCCAGCTGCGAATCATCCAGCAACTGACCACCAACAAGCGCCGACGGAGTGGACGCATTCGCCACATTCGCAGCAGCCGAGCGGTAAGCTTGGATATCATTCCCTGAAGACCTATTCGCACAGTTAGCTCTCTATCTACGTCCCTATCCTCTCCAAACAAAGCAAAACTAAGAATCCGTAAAGTACTCACGGCAAATTCCACCCGCCCACCATGCCATTCTGACAATGCCTCTGCACCGCACAATAATAATACACCGGCTGGCTCGACGTGACATTCACCACGAACTTCTTCGCTCCGTTATTCGTAGCATTGAACGGGCCGGAGAAGAAACTGCCATTGCCGCCGTTACCTTGTTGGCACGGCGAGGAGAACGGGCCGGAGACGACGTTGTGCTGCGGGAAGAGCTTGAAGATTACTGTGTCGCCGACGGCGGGGGTGAGGGTTTGCGGGTTGAATGTAAAGCCGCCGTTGCCGACGTCGACGGTGTGGATGGCGGCGAGGGCGGTGCTGGCGAGCAGGGGGGTGAGCGCTTTGAGGAACATGATGGTGGATTACGGGATGTGAGTGGATGTTTGTTGGTAGGCACGTGGTATGAAGAAGCCTTCTCAAGTAGACTGCAGGCGTGAGAGCAATTGAGCAGGTTTTGAATGGCGTCGTTAGGTATAAGTACTTGACTTTCAGTCCCTAGTTCCAAGCGAACGCAGTTTGAAAACGGGCCTTGCCCTTCAAGATCCCCAAGCATCCACCGTCATGGCTTCTTTCTCCCGGTCGTTTGGCGTGTCAGTGCTTCGGTGTCACACAATCATGCGGGGGGCTTGTCGCGTTACTCGGGTTCATTGTCCAATCGTCTTCTCTGGAGTACAAACCCGTGCCCGCAAACGGAGAGGGGAGGATGTGGCGGCGAGGCTGTGCAAGCCACGAAGATGAGTTAGAGATGCGGTGGAGGTGAGCGGCTAAAGTTTAGGGATATCTTCTTTGGGAGATTGTGATATTGAATCTTACCGTACGGAGGTGCTTACCATTTCGGAGGGCCGGTGGTAGGTGCTTACACAGTAAGTAGGACCGAGCTCGGCTGTGAGTAGCACCGAATAGCGACTGAAATACTCCGTAGAGCCTAAAACCTCATCTTTCCTTCAATAAAAGCCCTATTTACACGATTCTAACGTATACTAGTAAATAGAGAGTAGAATTCTATTCTATAGCCTTTATTTTTACCTTTTTACGACTACTTTAATAGAGAAACAAGTATATATTTACTGCTTTGCACTGACTAAGTGTTCTTCGGCGCTTCTACGGCTGAACTCGGCCCTACTTAGTAAGCACCTACCCGGTTTGAAATACTTTGACTCTTTAGTGTAGTCTCCGCGCATGCAGCAATAGGAAGACGTTTATTCGGACGGTGTTATCGACTACTGCTTTCGGAAATTGTCTGGGGTCAGATGGAGCGACTGTATACTGGATGGAGTTAGCAGAGAGGCAGTGCATACATAATAAGTAATCAAGAATGTGACGCATAGGAAAACGCGAAGATGAGTGCATTGAAGGAAAGAAGATCAGATTAGTGCGAAATCACGTGAGCACAGAACAATAGAAGGATTGAGAAAGAATCATTCATTAAAACTTATCGATATCAAAGTATCGCACAGCACAAGTACAATTCACGTTCCATCATTTCCTTCATTCCTCACATCCCTCGTACTCTCCCTACTGGATCAAAATCCTCTTCACTTCCGGGGCCTTGGCCTTCGGAACAGTGATGCTGAGCAGACCGTTCTTCAGGCTAGCCGTGACATTTGCAGCATCTATCCGTTCCGGGAAGCGGAAGGTGCGTTCGAAGGACCCACGGAAGCGGTACTCGTCCTCTTCGGGTTCTTGCCGTTGCTGGGCCGGAGCCTCCGGTTGAGGCTGTGCTAGTGCTGCATTCTCGGTGGTAGCGGGCTCATCGACAGCCTTCTCCTTGCCCTTGGGTTCCTTGGGCTGGGACGTGGTTGAGACTGCGGAGAGGGTAGATGAGGTCTCGGCGCCGAGGTCCTCGTAGTCGTCTTCGACGGTCGCTTGGTATGATTTGTGCGATGCGGTGTCGGAGTGGGTTTCCTGCTCAGGCTCGTTGAGCGTCTCACCATCCATGGTATCATCTTGAGTCGTCTTAGTTTCCGTTGTTTGAGGCTCGATAGCCTTCGCTTCCGCGGGCGCAGCTTCCGGCTGAGACTGCTGCTCCGTCTTCTTCTCAGTGTTGCCGGCGACCCTCAGCGTGTTCGCATCGGTGACTTCGATCTCGAAGTTGTCCTGCTCGAAACCGGGGACTTCACCATTGACCTGGTATCCCTCATTGTTCTCGTGAACGTTGAAGTGAGCGCGGAAGATGCGCTTGCGTTGTTGTCGCTGTCGGTGGGCTTCGCGGCGCGCCTCGCGGTCCAGTTCGCTCAGCAGCTCATCGACCTGACTGAGGAAAGGAACGAAGTCTGGGAATGAAGGGCGAGAGACGCGGCGGTATGCGTATTGTGGTCGGGCCGGGGCGCAGGACCAAGGGTTGCACTGCTGGTAAGCCGGTGTGAATCGCGGAGTGAGGAAAAAGGCCATCTTTGGTGGGCTATTTGGTGGTGTTGGTGCGAGTGTTATAGACAGATTGGTGAGTGTTTTGAACTGCTAAGGAGGCTCAAGAGTAGCAGTCGATCGAAGTGTTGCTGTGAACTGTTGATCTGAGAATCTGATGATATCTGATCTGGGAGACATTCGGGCCGCTTTTATAGACATTGTGGCGGCTCAAGGCAGTAAAGTGCTTGCGTGGAAGCAGATGAGAAAGCGATGGATTCGTAATAAGGATGGAGGATGCTGGAAGTGTGTAGAGAGTTCGTGGAAGTTCGTGAAGATTGGTGATGGTTCGCGAATAGTGAGGATCATCCGAGCGCTTTCGAGATGTTGCGAGAATCTTCCGTCATTTTGGAAGATACGGGCTTACGTAATTGTGGCTGTTGGTTGCTTACCTAAGTGCAGATATTCGCGGCGTAAACCCCGTTCCATCTTTCTTCGACTCTCAACAGCCGTGCTATAGTGCGTTATATTCATTCACTGGTAGGAGAGTAACCCCGTGACAACACAGCTCTTTTGTTACCTGCTCAATTTCAAATACTTTATTACGCCATCAATCCGGGGAAAACGCCGCCATCAAGGCCTTCCAAATGTTCCAATTTCGCCTTGCCTAATTGATCCTTCCCATCATCCCACATAGCGAATTCCGTGATATACTGTCGCGGCTCAAGCACTTTGTGTCCAATTGGGCCGATCTCATAGTCGCATATCGTCATGTCGACGTGGAGACCCAGCCCGATCAACGAATGTGTGCAAATCCAACCCCACGCCCTTGCCTGTGATCATCTCAATGCTACTCTGGATCTTCCCAGAAAAGCTACATGAATGGCTGTAGTAGTCGCTGCATCTATTAGCCGGTTTGTAATGCCAGATCGGTGTTCGCATTTCTCCAACTTCAGTACACAGCCGTTCGAAACTCAGCCCATTGAACGGAACCTCAGGCCTGGGTGATAGATAGCCCATACGGTCCATCTCTTTTGTTAAAGCACCAAGCAAGACAGACGAACACATGAAGTTATTGTCGCTCCCTTGTGGACAGCTGTAGCCGTCTCGGCGGTAGTTGAGAAGCTGGACATGGAGTGTTTCGACGAGTTCGTTGATCATTTGGTATCGCTTATGTTCTATGGCGTCTTCGTTTGGTCAGTAGTACGCACTCACAAGAGCCATGAGAGGGAGTTAACAGACTTACCAAGAATGGGTTTCGGAATCGGCAACTCCATATCCTGAATAGTCGGTGTCCGACATTGCCTAATGGCAATTTCCGTCGTCGTGGTGAACTCGCTCGGAAGCTTGAAGACCCACGAGATGAGCATCCACAGCATCAGATCACGCCCATACTTGGTGGGTACCGGTGAATCTGTCCTGGCCTTAGTAATCCACACGTCGGCGAAGACTTCGACCGCCTCTGCACAACGGTAGTAGTCGACCAATACCGCAATTCTGGCCAACATCTCCAAGCTTATGGCTCGGGGGACCTTCCTGTTGTGGAGATGGAGGACGTTGAGCAGAATGAGAAATGCATCCGGATCCCAAGCGGACGCGTCCAAATGATATTTACCGTCGACCTTGCTTGGGACGCCTTCCAGCCATCCTTTTTTGGCGAGGCTACTCTTGAAGTAGCCAGATGCGATGGCGAGATGGCGAGAAGAGACCATGTATTGGATACCTTCATCCTCGTCTTCTTTCGGCGGCTCGTCTGGGAGTGATAGCGGGTTCTCGTCCTGCTGCGCAGTAGTTGCTCGGTCATTTTGGTCTATAGAAGCCGATCCTTCTAAGTCCGTAGTACTAGGATTCAAAGAATCGCCGACGATGGGCGTCGAAAAGTTCGTTTGTGAATCCCGATTTACAGGTGCCGTTCCACTAGACTCTGGCACTCCACCGCCGAACAAAGATCGGCGAACCATGCTCGAACCTTCTAAAGGGTCATCGGTGACACGCATATCAGTTTGCGCTACAAGTTTCTCCTCTCTCTCCTGTTTCAACCTCTCCTCTCTCTCCTCTCTCTCCTGTTTCAACCTCTCCTCTCTCTCCTGTTTCAACCTCTCCTCTCTCTCCTCTCTCTCCTGTTTCAACCTCTCCTCTCTCTCCTCTCTCTCCTGTTTCAACTTCATCACTTTCATCATCTTTTTCGATTTTCCTTTTTTGGGTCGTGGAGCCCACTCATCGTCGGGTATTTCAACCTTTTCCCCCCAACCATCCTGCGTCTTACCCAAGTCCTCAGATGGATCGGGGTTCCACAAACTGGTGGCTGCTTTCTTGCCCTTCGTATTCGTCGGCGATGAAGTTGGTTCCTTGCTCTTATCCGCAACCCCCGTATCGACGGGAAGATCGTGCCACACTGCAAAAGGCGCGCCCGGGTTTCTCAAGATAAGAATCGTATCCGCGAGCGGATCGATATAATGGGTCTCGTCCGACATGGTCACGGTGCTCAATCGTAAGCTCGAGTAGAGTGAAAGAAGCGAAGGAGTGCTGCCTGGAATCGGGCTTATTTGGACGGACAGTGCCGATCGGAATGGTGCAGTAGTCTGCTGCTTTCACCTATGAAGACTGCAGCTCGAAGCGCTGATGTACGTGCGGGAGCCTGTGATTGGACGTGGTGTCACACAGCAGCTGCGGGTTTACGGCACGACGATGCAGCGACAACAACAGCTGGCAAAGAGTCAGGGTCGTTAAAAAAAACTTTTTTGAATCACTACTCGAATCAGTCAGTTGTCTTCGATACCTTCAAAGTCGTGTGCATTCTTGGACTCGTGGACGCTGGCAAGACGTTCTGGGTCCTTCAACGAGAAGGTATTTGAGTGGTTTATTTACAGTAATACAAAGGAAGCTCAATGACAGGAAGAAACGGAAAGCTAATACCTGCTCATATTCCAACAGTACGGTTTCGACAAACCCATGGAAGATGAGCTCAGATCCAAATCGACGTAAACGCAAACTATCAGGTGTTTTCAGGCTTCATGGTTGGCGGAAGCGGCGGGAACTTTTATCATCTCAAGGTACGTTTACGAGCATGTGTATTTGCATTGTTGATAACCGGTGGTCCGCATATAGCGCTTTCGACGATTGTGAAGACTATCACGTCTCCATATTCTGTTACAAATGATTACCAAACCCCAATCATCACCCTATACCTTACCCAGTGTTCCCGAGGGCGTCCAGCCTAAAACCAAGCCCCCATCAAACGGCCATGCCGGTTTCCCAGAAATTCAGGATCCAAGGGCCACAGCAAACCCCTCCGTTTCTGCATATCATTCCCAGGTCAGGTTGATTTCCAAGTAAGATCGAGATCCAGCCCGTGGACACTAGTATCGGCCATGACGCGGTCGACAAGCTCGACGACCAGCTTACCTAGATCGCATTTCTCGCGTGCCGATCCAAGCGCAGTGGCACTATGGGCGGGATAGCAGGATGGTGATTTGATCGTCTTTGCGTCTTTGCACAATTGGTCCATGCTGAACCCATAGAAAGGCCTCGTAGGGAGAGGGTTGGTTTTTATCGCATCCAATCCCTTTATAAGCGCCCCGCAGAGTAAGCATCCGCAGGCGAACGAGTACTTCGAGCTAGTGGGACAGATATACTCCGGTCGGCGGAATCTATTGCACTCGTCGTGCAACTCTTCGATGAGATATTCGAGAGTGTCGGCGCGGCGTAAGTTTATGAGGTCTACCTCACAGTCAGTGCGAGTAGGAGAAATTATGCTTAACACACTTACCAGAGATCTTTGATGGTATGGGCAAGCCAAGCGTCCTCATGGGCTCCTTGCTATGCTCGCACACCGCCAGCGTAGCATCTAGGAGCTCGCACTTCAGCTTGAACGTCCAAGCGATCCACATCCACAAGATAGTATCACGGGCATACGTCTTACGAACGGGCGACAGGTCCCTGATATTCTCGATCCACAGGCTCGAGAACATCACAACAGCCTCCTCGCACTCGTAGTAGTTGACCAGGAGAGCAATCTTGGCTAGTGTCTCGAGGTCGACAGTCGTGCTGACCTTCCGGTTCTGCAGGTGGATAATTTGCAGCACCATCAGGAAGGCGTGCTCATCCCAATCTTCCGCCGTAACGTAAAAGCGACCATCAGCTACATCACGCTCGGATTCCGTCTGGCGTTCGTTCGTCAAGGCACGCTTGAAGTACGGGGATGCGAGCATGAGATGACGTGATGAAACGAGGTAATGTATCTCCTCCTCGTCCTCCTTCACCTCTTCTTTGGCTCCTAGCTGCAGCTCTTTGGCCGCCCCATCTTCCAAGACAGGAGCTTTCGTCGCTGTTTCTTCTGCTTCCTGTGTAGATTCCTCATTCGCCGAGGTCGTTGACGCGGCGTCTTCCCATGGCGCGAAGTTGGTGCATGGGTTAGTCAGGATGATGATGGTATCCGCATTTGGATCGATTTCGTGGACGGTGATGGGCATGGTGGTTGATGTTTCAGGTTTCGAAGTTGTGTGAAGTATTGTTGGTGGAGAGGGTATACTATGGTAGGTACAGAAACATTTATATTGCGCACCGTGAGGCTAAGGTACGTTAGTGGGCAGGGCGTTTGTTTTTTCTTCGGGCCCTTAGGTAATGAGCATTTACTGGCTATTTTCAATTGGCTTGGCATTGTAGCGTGTAGCTTCTGAAACTACCCAGTAAGACAATCACGGAAGGGCGACAATAAATCGTGTCGTTTCCGTCATTGATGTTGATAATATCATCTCAGCTGATTATTTGTAATTCTGTATGACTTCGTCCCCTCAATTTGCTTGATCACAGTTCTTGATTACATTGTTAATACCGAGGTTATATTGACTCTACCCTGGTGCGATGTGGCACTCAAGAGACTCGTTTGATCTCCTAAGCCGCAATTCAGGCTCACGACTATCTCCTATCCATCCTTCCCACTCAAATTTATGACTGGCTTTCCCTTCATCCTCCTACATGGTTGAAGTTCACTCCCGGCTCATGATCTTCCGAGTCCATCCACGCGATTCTCTTTTGTGCACACAATGAGAACACCTTCCGAGCTTGGAACTCAATCCAGCTTAACGAAGTCATCCAGCTCCGGGTCTTCGACTATATTTCGGATTGCGTGTAATCCCTTGAAGGTGCATTGGTGTCCACACTCCTTGTTGTCGGCCCACCATCGAGGCGGCTTGAGCGTACCGAAGGTCATGCCGAAATCTGCAAGGCTCATTGCACATGAATCCTGGCCGCCGATACCATTGGATAGGCCTTGTATATAAAGGCCCTTGGAACGCAATAGTCTCAAGATGGTGCCCGCCATAATGGCGCCACATTCCGCCGAGCAGTCGAGGTTCTTCGTATGCGTTTCGCAGACATAATGCGGATGCTGGTACTTAGTTATTTCTAACAATACCACGTCCAGGACCTTCAAAAATAGCGTTTGTCTCTTCTCCTTGATGACTCCTATAAGTTGTTAGCATTTGGTAATAGCTTCTGGACCTGGTTATGAGCTTACATAGAACGTTTCCAATTGGTAGGTTCAGATGTGGCAAGGATACGAATTTGCTCTCCAGCAAAGCCACTCTTGTTGCAGTCGCAAAACGTTCTTTTTGGCGGAAGATCAAGCCGACACATATCCAAAGGATGGTTTCGCGCATTGATGATATGGGTAGCTTTCCAAAGGCGTGACTCCAATCGGTCGGGTAGCGTCCAACTGCATGGGCACAGTCATAATAGTCGACCATGACGGCAATCTTGGCAAGCATATCGAGCGTTATTCTTCCCGGGACTCGAGATCCTTTGTTATGAATGATGTTGAAGAAGATCTCTAGAGCCTTCTCGTCAAGGTCTTTGGCGACAAGGTAGTACTTTCCGTCTCGTTTCTTGATACCTTCAGCCCAGTTGCCGCCCGATAACATTCTGGTGAAGATAGGCGATGCCGCGCTCAAGATGGTTGATGAGACGCATTAGCTTACCGGGCCGTCCGGGATGTTATCAAAGCCTACAGTAGCCAACTCATCCACAAGTATATCTTTGGCTGGATTTTCGTCTTGGCTGGCACCGTTGGCATGCGTGGTCTTGTTGGCTTGGGACTGGGGGCTTGTTAGAGGCTTCTCGCAGTCACCGAAAATGCGCTTAAGACTCACCGTAGTGGTCGCCGGTATCGTCGAGGCAGCTTGAGTTGCTGCTGAAGTGGCATCCTCCGTTGTAGCCTTGCTGTCTTCCCCGGCCCAGACAGCAAAATAGGCCTGCGGATGCGTCAATACCACAATGGTGTCGCCATCGTCGACAATCTTGTAGATAGTCTTTGTGAACTTTGGCGTCGCGTCCAATGTAAAGCGGCCCCTTCGAGAGGATTTCATTGTTGATTCTCGGTGTGGATGGTTTGTCTGGGTATGTGTGGATGTGGAGAGTGGAATGGGGTGGAGTGGAATGCTGGATGTGGTTTGTTTACTTCACATATGGAAGGCGCTCGGCAGATGGACCAATCATGTAGCAGTAGCGCAGGTGCAATACCCTCTCACCTGAAATTCTAAATTGCGCAAGAAAAAGCGCGTATTTCATCATGACGTCAATCAGTTAGAAGTGTGCCACATGTGCTTACTCGCCTTCATCGTGTTATACGCAATATTGAACATGACCTCCAAGGCCCTCTCATCGGCCTCGGTTGCTGTGATATAAAAAATTTCGTCGAATTAATTAGCCTTCTTGAGGGGTTATAGATCAGAAGTTGTATGATAGAGCAAAGCCCAAACATCATCATTCATTAACTTACCGGGGTACCGTTCAGGCGAATGTTATCATAAGGTATCATTACCTTTCTCTCACTCGCAGCCAGGAATACAGTCAGTCGGCAAACTAACCATCTCCAGCCTCGCTGTATCTTCATATTCGCAGCTGCGGATGCTGTAGTCGATAGCGACCCGGAACCCGAGCCTGTCGTCCTCGTCGCGCTTCCAGTTCTGCTACTCGTTTCAATCAGAGATGTCAACAGTCAGTCCGGACTGACAAGACTGACTGACTGACTGGTATATAGCAGTCAGTCCAGTCAGTCCGAGGCCATGATTTATAGCAGTCAGTCAGTCTGAAGGCCTTAGACTGACTAGGACTGACTACTATCAGACTGGTATATGCCGTATATTTAATGGAGAGAATCTCACGATAGTTTTATAGTGTTGAGGTCTCTAAGCCTTAGGCCAATTTGCCTAATCAGGCAATATAAGCGAGATTAAGCTAATAGTAAACATCATGACGCGTATCAACGGGCTGCCATCACCTACCTTTACCTATCCACTAACGCCTATCCTACGCTATTTTAAAGCCCTAGATGAACAGCAACCTTGAGAAGGTCTCTAGGGAGCCCATTGCGCGCGAATACCGTAGAAATCCACCCCAAAAAGCGCCCTCTATCGCGCCTGCCGTCGAGACGCCTGTTGACCCTCCGGATGACGCGATTCAAGCTGCTCAAGCCCTCGCACCCCTCGATGATGATAGCGACGACCATCTATTTGAAGGCCTTAACTAGGCGCGTGTCCCTTACCTACAGAAGCGTTTTACGCAGCATCTAAAGGGCAAACCAAGCTGGATATACGAGTACGGCTGGCCTGTTTGGCACCGCGAGAAGCAGCAGAACTACTGGCTCTGTCACTACTGCCACACGCATAAAATTAGTGGTGGCGAGTACTGCGTCGCGAGCTCCACGTCCTTAGCTACTTCTCATCTTAACCAGAAGACGCGTGGTCATGGGATTGATCGTGACGGCAAGATTAACTTTCAGCTTCCTATAGTAACTAGCTCTATCGTCAACCAGCTCCAGTTCAAAGGCGTCGAGATCTCGCAAGAGGTAGCTAACCAGATGGCCTCTAGCTTCTCACAGAAGCGCTTCCTCGACGCTGTAAAAGACTGGGTGCAGGCCGACAACCAGAGCCTCCAGATAATCGAGGCGCCTACTTTCCGCCGTATGATCGCTGCTGCAAACCCACTGGCAGAGCAGGTCCTCTGGCGGAGCCATAATACCCTTCGCGATCATATTTTGGCTGAATACCACGCCTATATCCCCGCTGTCGCAGAGCACCTCCGCCGCGCAAAGTCGCTCATACACGTATCCTTTGACAATTGGACTTCGATAGGCGGCAAGCGCGCTCTCACTGGGATCTGTGTACACCATCTGAATGAGGCAGGCAACGTTGAGGACTACCTGCTCGGCCTTCCAGTCCTACATGGCAAGCACTGTGGCGACAATATTGCTGAAGTGGTGAGTAAGACGCTTTAAGCCTTCAGCGTCGATAAGCAGCGCGTCGGATACTTTGTGCTTGATAACGCGACAAATAATGACACGGCCATGACTGCTCTAGGTGATGAGTATAGCTTCTACGCTCCTCACCGTCGGCTCCGTTGCACCTGCCATGTTCTCAACTTAGGCGCCCAAACGATCATTTGGGGCAAGGACAGAGAGTCCTTTGAGAACGAGGATGAGAATCTACTAGTAAAACAGCCCTCTACGTTTCTTGCTTTTCATAAAGCTTGCTAACCCGTCTGCTAGGCAGAGGAGAAGTTCCTTGAGGAGTGGCGCAAATACGGCCCAATCGGAGTTCTATTCGACGTAATCGCATCAGTTTGCTCGCCTCAAGCTCGCGAGCTATTAAAGAAGCTTCAAGAAGAGGAGGCTAGTCGCCTACGCGAAGAGTTTAAGATGAGAGAGCTAGTTAAGCCAGTCAAGACGCGGTGGAACTCGTACTTTGCGGCCTTAGAGAGGGCTATAGAGCTTCATGGCCCGCTTGACGATTATATACATATTAAGATCGATGAGAGTCGCGTTGAACAAGCTTCTCAGCGTCGCGATCCCCAGAGGCCTCGCTCAGAGCCTAGGGTCTTTGTCCGTGAGGGTGGCTTGTCAGGCAATGACTGGGCGATGATTACTGAGTACGTTAACCTCCTCCGCCCATTTCAAGAGGCTACAAAGCTGCTTGAAGGCAGAGGTAAACATGGCAACCACGGTGCGATTTGGGAGGTTCTTATCACCTTTGAATGGCTACTCGATCAATTAGAGGAGCAGAAAGATCGCCTCGCTGCTGTCGACTACGAGGACCCGGATGCCCCGGAGGATCACCTAGTAATGAACGTTAACTTAGCCCATGCAAAGCTCTCAGCGTACTACGCGAAGCTTGACGACTCGCCCATCTACTACGCAGCTACAGTCCTCCACCCACACTACAAGCACCATCTTGAGGCTCTGTGGAAGGTCCCAGATAATCACCACGAGAGCGTTGACGGCCCTCACTACAAGAAGGACTGGCTCCCTAGAAACAATAAGGCCTTCCAGGCCTTGTGGCGATCATATAAAGAGAAGGCTGCTCATGAAGCTAGCAAAGAGTCTCCGCCAGGACAGCGTCCCTCGAAGCGGCAGCGGCTTGGCCCACCGTCATCGCGATCAACCTTTCTTGCAAACTCTATGAAAGCAGCCATGAAGTCAATAGAGGAGACGCTTGACGACGAATATGAGGTCTGGAAGAGGCAGCCTGTCCTTACAGAGGATGACGACCTATCGCTTAACCTGATTAAATATTGGCAGGTCCACTAGAAGCAGTTCCCCATCCTATCACGGCTCGCGCTTGACATCTATGCAATACCAGCCTCTGCCGCTGACTGTGAGAGGACGTTCAGCGAGCTTAGCGATCTCCTTGGGACGAGGAGGCTCCGTATGAAGCCTGAGTTACTTGCTGCCCTCCAAAGCTTGAAGTCCTGGAAGCGTATAGGTATTAGACGCCTGACGAATAGCCCTCAGCCTCCCTACGAGCATACGGTCAACGAGTTATCAATAATCCAGCAACACCTATACCAGTTCGACTGTAGTTAAGGCAGTCAGTCAGTCCAGAGCCCTTCAAAATAGCAGTCCAGTTAGTCCAGTTTAGACCTCCTCTGCTTACGTTAGCAGTCAGTCCAGTCAGTCCGGCGCCTCTAAAAATACCAGTCAGTCAGTCTCGAGCCCTCCAGACTGACTGATTGACTGTTGACAAGTCTGGTTTCAATCGTCCTTGCAGCCATCGTTCTGCCTTCACCATTCAACAAAGACGCTCGTCACAGCCACTCTATATGTGATACTGGCGATCATAATCGCAGGATCGCCAACAACAATTGTAGTCCCCGGTCCTAACCCACGCTCGCCTTCATATATCCTATACATCAGAATTCCCGCTGTGATGGCTTGTGTACCTAGCGAAATTAGTATCGTCGAGTTACCCGCTAATCCAATGACCAAGAGGTGTGAAGTTCCCATGAAGTACGTGGTCTCTGATATAGTGATTGATATAGTAGCTGCTGGCTCGCCGAAATTTAGGATGGTTTTACGTGTAAGAGTGAGGCCGCCGCCAATGACGGTAAAGGGGGACGAGCTACTGTAATAACGGAAGGTAACGACGGGCATTCTGAAGGAATGAGATTGATAGAAGAAGACCCAGCAGAATCGAAGGCCATAATACCTGAGGATTTAATGCTCATCGTGGTACCACTCACCAGTGATTTCTAGGTTTCCTTGATGCAATGCAGTTCCCCTAAGATCAACAGTACCAGCAGAATCGAGAGCGGTTGGTACGCTAATATGGAGACAGTGGTTGAATTGATGCCGAAGAAAACTTGTACGTTGACTGGCGGTATCATGACTGTGGGACCGCCTGCATCAACCGTGGATTCAGTCAAGGAGGTGACGACTGGTGCACCACAACTGCTCAGTATGGTGCCTCATATACAAACACTGCTTCCTGACTGGATAGAGTTCGTAAACTTGTATTTATCGTAGGAAGATCAGCTGGGGCATTCGTGGTGGTCGGCACCGCAAATTTTTTGATTCGTCGGCGCAGATCCATCGTTTCAGCTCGACTGTGCTGGCTTCACCGCACTCAAAGCAATAGGCGCAAAGTGCGTTGTTGTCGCTCTCTCGCTAGGTAAAAAGTTCCCTTAGTGTGTAAGCAGAATCGAAGACACCTCGTTTTGTTGAAGGCGTAAGACTTCTAGTTCTCGCCGAGATCCTAAATTGCTGGTGGTATGTTCATGATAGGGAAGTAGTTGTGGGGAAAGATATCGGAATGCATGAGTTGGTTGCTAGCACATTACTAGCCGTTGATGTGCACGCTGGGAAGATCTAAGAGATGTTGAAGAATGCTTGACAGAGGGGAATGGGTAAAATGAATGGACTTATCTCCAGCGCGTGCGCTCGTTGAAGTCTTCGTACTTCACTGAAATATCGGTAACTTGTGTGAATAATGTGGCCAACATAAGCTACCCGAATTGGTTTTGATTTGCATTACAGATAACTAGTTTGCTGGAAGCGGTAGCTGCGTTGATCCGTTATCCCGGCTAGCATGACTTGCTTACCTTTACCTGGGAACATGAAATGCATCACCTTCTTCGTTTTCTGCGTCCGCCTGGAACTAGCTTGTCCTGCTCTTGTCCTATCTCTTTTCCATCCTCCATTTGCTCCATCTTCAGCCTCATTGTTTCTCTCTCTCTCTCCATATGTACTCTCAGGTCTTTCTCTCGCTGCGCCTGCATTCTCAATTCCTCCATATCTTGCTCCATCTGTACTCTCGAGGCAGCGTTCCTTCGTTCCATCTGTACTCTAGAGGCAGCGTTCCTTCGTTCCATATCTACTCTCAAGGTCTGTTTCTCTCGCTCCATCTTTACTATCACGGCCTCTTTCTCTCGCTCCATCCTCATTTCTGTGTGCTTCTCCATGTCCGTCCTCATATCCCCCATTCCTCCCATCATGCGATGCTCCGTCTGCATCAATTCATCTTCCTGCAGCGTATAAGGGTCAGCTGTATCGGGTCTAGGGTAGCCAAAGCTGTCTTCATAGATCCTTCGTCTCCCTTCGCTTAATGACCAAGTCTTTTGCAGCTTCTTGTCATGCGAATAAATACTTGCGACGGACTTTTCGGGTTCTACAACGACGTGGAAGACGTGTGATTGGACGTCCTTATCTAACAGTACACAAGTTAGTGATGTAATGAGAGAGAGAGATCACAAGGAAGCTTACCTTCAACCGTCACTGTTCGCAGCACATCCCTACTGCAAAAGCTCAGAATAATGTAATCATTCATCCCCCATTGCTGATAGTTACCGCCAGGTGCGAATCGAGCAGTATGGTTGGCTATTTCTGCAGTACCACCGCTTTGTAGCACTTCAATCCCCCACTTCCGATCGGAAACGTAGAAATCTATTCGGCCGGCTTTACTGTGGCAATATTCGGACAGAATTGGGATATAATGGAGTTCAAGGCTCAGACAGAAGTACAACTCATCTTGAAATGTAGCCTCAGGTATGCCCCAGTTCTTGTCAGATTTGGAATGTCGGCGGCTTTGGATGGCATGTGGGTTGAATCGAGCAATGGCATTGATGCAAAGCTGGCGGAGACTCAGATTTTCAAAGATAGCGTCTGGTTCCAGTCCTGGAAAAAGGCGGCGATAGGCGACGCGTCGATGTAATGGAGACGCGAAGGTAAACAATGTTCCTTTATTCCCGAGCACGGGGGGTTCAGTGTGTGGCAAGCCCCACTTGTGACAAAACGCAAACGCGTCAAAGTCGTCGTGCTCGCGGGTTAACCCGTTAGGCTGCACAGCGACTTCCCGGAGCGCTTTTTTGATGTCCCAGATTCTGAGATGACTGTACTGAGGCGCTCGAAGACATTGTTCAACGTAATACTCACAATGAGGTGACCAGACCCCTCTACCCCAGCCACTGAGGAATGCCACAAAGCTATCCTCATGCTGGACGATCAGATTGTGGAGCAAGTCTGCCGACAAAACTTTGGGGATATGAATATCTTCCTTTTTTAAAGCTTAGTACACCTTGAACTGTAACGCGGTCAAGAGAAACTTACTCTGTCAGAAAAACGGTTCAAGTGCGTTAGGATTAGTCCAACCATGCCCGGATGACAGCCAGTAGTAGAGCATAGGTGTTCAATAGCTCCAATTCCAAGTTGGTAGTTGTTCTGAGTCGCGTATTTCCTGACTACATCGGCCACTCCCTCTGGCTTAAAGAGCATGCAGGGAGTTCCGGGCGTAGCGGGACGTAGTTCTATACTTTTTAGAGTATGCATTATTTGTGCTTGGGATTCGATATCCGGATCGCGTTTACGGGATACACCGACAGCCCCATAAACGCAGACAAGGACAAACAAGGGCTCCGTGTTCGTGTGGCGGTGGTTCTTTAATAACGACCAAAGCTCTTCTTCTTCATATGAGCCTTGGGCTTCGTCGATAAGGTATATCGTTTGGGAAGCAGGGTTGCGGGGGCGGTATCGCGTATTGATCTCTTGCATGGTGCCGCCTGTCGCTGAAGGTACGTATTATATGGAAGATCGTTACGGTCCTCTCTATCCTGCCAACTAAAGTACACCGGATCTAGGTCTGGCTCTTCTGTGGCGATGCGATGGCCCAGTAATTTGAGCAGAGTAGTTTTTCCGACTTGCGGTGTTGCACGAATGACTACAACTCCGTACTGACGTACTTGCCGCAGCACTGTGGCGACTAGCTCGTTGCGTTTGCTCGGAAAATTGCATACGTACCAAGGGCCAGTGAAAGGTATCTCGTGATCGTCCATCGTATGTCCACACTGGATGCAGCTATTGACTACACCTTCGAAGATCCCCTCGCTACAAGAGCACTCTTGGCAACACCAAAAAGCTTTTATAGTGTTACTATAAAGAGAACCTGGCGATGAAGGCTCGTTGATTTCCTGGGCTGGTCCGCTTTCCTGGGAGTTCCGATTCGGACTTTCGCTGGAGTCTTGGTGTGGTTTGTTCTTGCTAGTGTCGTGAGGTGTGCCAGATGCATTTATTTTTCCTTGCGCGGACGAGCAAGCTCCTTTGTAAGGCATTGCAGCTTTGCGACGTTGTTTGCTTGTTTCGGACGGTTTAGGCGCAAACCGTGGCTCGCTAGCTTGCTCCATGGATAGAAGGCGACCCTTAGATCTAGTTATTACAGGCATCTTCCGCGATTTCGAGGTTTCATCGCATAGAATGTGCCAGTTGTTCCTGCTCCTCAAGTATATCAGCGTTTCTTTGTGCGCGCTAATATTCTTTGCGACAAAGAAAAGATAACAACATTTTGAGAGAACGCTAGACATTTTGTATCGCGGACTGCAAACAGCTTGTCGATAAGCGAGACTGGCACAATGCCGCCATTACAGTTTTGATTCACTCCTTGGAGGTAGGCATCACGTGATACTCTATGACTGTGCACGTGGATCATAGTACAAGTAGAATCCTTATTGCAGCGTAAGCCAGTTTTAGCTAGATAAACTATAAGCTTTCTATTTACGTTATATTATGTTGTATATCATATACAGAAACAGGTGGCTACCTAGAGTCTAGGTGGTCCTCATCCTCGCTTACACCAATCCCCTGCAGTCCACCTCCCTAGACGGCCAAGCCCTAGGCAAGCGCTTAAAAAGGCCATGCCCGACACGACGTACTCGCACACGTAGACCAGCTGTCTCCGACTAACTTAGGCTATTCAGAGCCTTACCCACTACACACTGTCATTATGGCACCGCCATCATTGATATCACACCTCATGCGCATTTTCTCCAGCTCGGACCTCCAAATCGCCACCGAAGGCGCCTTCCTCAGCACCGATGAAGAAATCCACGCATGGCGCAAGTCCACAATGTCAGAGCTAAAAACACTCGGTATTAATGTACCTCACCATTTCACTGCACTTATATTATCCTCGAACCTTAGGGTACTCATCCAAGGCCTAACACTGTTAGGGCGCACTTATTGCCGCCGTAGTATCCGCAGCTTTCTCCTGGCCCAGTATCGACACAGCCCCTTGGCCCAGCCAAGCTTTCTTCTACTGCTCGCTCATGTTCTCTGTCATGGTCGTTGGAGTTTCTGTGCAGCAAATAACTATTCTCAACGCTGTTGGGTCACAGAGTCTGCAGAAGTTGGGCCATTTTGTGAGGAAAGAGGGTGGCAAGTGGGCTACGAGGACTGCGATGAATGCGCCAATTCGGTTCTTGGATCTAAGCATCTTGACGTTCTTTGCGGGATTGTTGGTTTTGGTTTTTGATCGGGCAGCGACGGAGGAGCGGTGGGGCAAAGATGGGAAGGTATGTGTGAAGGATGGTGAGGATGAGAGTGGGGGCTAACGTGTGGTTGTGCAGATTGCGGTTGTTGTTGGTTTGGCGTTGGCTTTTTTGGTCGGTATGCATGTTCTGGATTTGATGTTTATAGCAAAGTTGAGTCGCGCAACAGTCGACGACGGAAAGGGAACTGGAAGAGAAGAGAGGGTAAATTAGGAAGAGATGGCTACTAGGAAAAGCTTCAGCTACATAACCGCACTACGCGGGATAACAAAGGTTTGCAAAAATCTTGCCGACAATGACACCACCCTACATTTCCATCTTCGTCAGGTACGACATGGTGCCAGTCATAGGTATCGAATACTCAGTAATCTCGACCCTCTAATACCCTCAAGTGCTCTTAGTTCACGTTAAACCCTAGCTCCATCCTCATGTCCGGAGTTCGTTGACGCACTTCTTCATGCCATCTTCTATGTCCGTCTCCAAATACCAGAAACTGTCCTGAAAGGCGGCCCTACAAGCAACATGTCGTCTGTCTAGGTTGTCACCCACGCCCAAAACCCTCATCCGTTGACAGAGATTCAAAGCATCCTGCAAATTCATTCCTTCGTATTGATTTTCCGGCCAGCAGAAGCCTGAATCTCCTGAGACGAGAATGCCAGTACGGCCCAGGGTCATGATCATGATGCCCAAGAGTGCGGTATCACATTGATCTGAGCAGCGCGGAGCGTTTGGCTGCGTCAGTGCTTTGTATTCGCTTGAGATGGCATCGAAAACATTCTTCAGTAGGTTGATGCGGCAAGCCTCGACTTTCCCTACGAGCAATTAGTACTTATTGTTCGTCGTAACAAGTTGAGAAGTGGAAGCTTACTAATGATATCATCCGTACGAAGCCCGAGGTCGACACACTCGCCCTTCAGCAGCCGACGCAGGAGACAATGAGCAGTTCGTTCAAACTCATCATAGCGCAGGTCGTGAAAGCGAGCTATGAATATTTTCAACGCACAGTGCTTAGCTGACCAAAGCCACTCCAAGGGGAAATCAAGGTAATCCAACCATGCGGAAGTAAACGGCCACATCGCCTCCGTCATGTCATAGTAATCTAGGATCACCGTAAACTGCGCAAATCGAGAATCTTGGGGACCATTGCGGTCTGCATGTGTACGCAATACAGAACCAAGCCTAGCGCATGGCCGCTGAAGCCTTGAACCGAGAACTGATACTTTCCGTCCTCTATGCACTCTGACTCTAAGAAAGAGTGGGTGAAGATGTTGCGGAAGTAGGATGACGTGATGCGGAGTGCGTTAGAGGAAACCAGGTAATGCCACTCATCCGCGTCACCTCCGTCTGGCGGTGCGACCACGATTCCACCCATGCCGTCCCATTCGGGTAGCTCGTGAAGCGGATTTTGAAGGATGAGAAGGGCGTCACCGTTGGGGTCAATGGTGACAGTGCGTATATTAATGCTCGGGTCCGTCATGGTCGAATCAGTCGAGCCGGGGTTGATCAACGCCATTAAGTAGATATCTGGGACAGTGATGCTTGAGATACCCTGGGGCGAGGTTCGGGATGGAAACAGTGCATCGATGGTCTACGAAAGGCCGGTATTAGACGGACGTGGAGTCTAGGATTCGAACAAAAGATGCTGCTTTGCTTGGTGGTTGCGGTACCAGTGATGCGTTGTATCAATAAGTCGAGCGTTCAGTAGAAGTGGCTGTGAAAAAAATGGTTATGGGTGTGGAATTAGCTGTGGTTGTTTGTGTTGAGTTTATATGGGCTATGCAGTGCACACCAAGTACGTGTGAGATAAGGCCGGCACACCAAAACATTGTTACCACACAAGTGTGAGTCTATGCCACGCTAGCTCTAGGATTAGTCGTTTGCATTGACCATACGCACATGCGTGAATCATCGATCACGTGATCTTTGGTACAGGATATTCGCTGACGTGCTGAGGTGGATGGGACCGTACTATTACATTCTATAGATCCAATGATGCCTTAGAATCATATTGACCATCTCATGGTATCCATTCCGTCCTTTCCGTCCTTCCCGTCCTATCATATGCTTGCTGCGAAATCTGACAGGGAAGTTGCTCAACTACAGATAACATTATAGGGTAAGCGTATCCCAATAACAGCAGTCACCCTCTAAAGCCTCTCAACAGGGCAACAACGACTTGTTGACTACCTTCCAAACCCCATTTAACAGCCTTAAAAGGAGCCTAACAGAGTTTCTAATCTAGAAAGCAAACTAAACAGTCTGTCTTACAGGCTGTCAAGTGGGTGTTTTAAGGTATGCGGTTACCTATAATGAACGTTACCCTGTAATATGTGGACAGTGAGCACAAATATTGAGATGGCGTGACCGAGCAGTGAATTACAGACTGTTTTTGACAAGCGGTAGGTGAGGACTTGGCAAAACGTTGCAATATCTATACTAAGGCTGTAGAAGTATGTCTTAATACGGTCGAGTATCATACCAGGCCTTTTAGGGTTTCTTGTAGCGCTTTGAGTCGCTATTCTGCTATCGCATTATCCTCGACACAGTTCTTGCCGGCAGCAGGAAGCTCAATTCTTAGGGGCGTTCTCGACAGCTTCAAGGGCAGTACCACTTAAAACTCCATTCTGCACCAATGCAGCCACAACATTACGGGCCCATGTTTGGCAATTCTGGATCTCAACTCTTCTTCTCGGACCCTTTTTCGCAGCAGTCAGTGACCAATCATGAACAGAAAAGAGACCACGAACCTGAGCAGTGGCCGGCAGTAGACTTGGTTTAGGTGGCGGCACACTCAGCGCAACTTCCTCCAGTCTATCATGTGCTTTCTGACCCGTGACTAGAGCTCCATTTCCTTGGAAATCATCCACGAAGTCATCCTGAGCTTGGCCCAACGATACGATCTGATGCCGGCGAGAATCTGCACTGATATCGTAGTTTCGTTCGAAGCAAATCTCGAACCCGGTTGCCGCGTCTCCGTTCGCTTGAAGAAGTTTTCCAACATTTTCGTTGTCGTGGCGTGGGATCCATAGAGCCCAGTGAGCTGGGAAGATGGGAGAGTTGAACACTGCAAGGTAAATAGTGCGCGGCATGTTCAGGTTGAGAAATGTGGGATTGATGTTGGAGATTCATATGCATGCTTTCATTCTGGGTGTTGTATTTCGCTGTCGCGTGATTCCACGCCTCACGCTAACTTGAAAGGGATTAAACACATCAACATTAGGCGACACATTTGACGCGTCCCGATTCGCGACTCCTGCACCATTCACAATATCGGTACACCTTGCCGTGTTTCGGGCTCCACAACTCGATTCTTTCCTCAAGATAAAGATTCTGCTCAATATAAAGCGCTTTCGGTGATCACCACGCTTCCACATCCCCAAAGAACTCTCCTAAACACCTTCGTGCAACACGCTATTGATCCAGAAGCTGCCACCCAATTTTTTCTTGCCGAGGTCGATGGAGAAGACAAGGCAAAAGTATATGAGTTCTTGGGAACTTAGACAGAGCTCTTAAAGAAAGGTATGGTATGGATGGATGCCAGTTTCAGTATAAGCCGCGCTAATTAGATTCTTTAGTACACACTATTTTGTGCCAAGATGCAAGTGATTCGTTGAGGGAAAGAGTGTGGACGAGAGATGGAGGGCAGTGTTGCATGTCAAAAGCGCAAGATCCTGTGCTCGTTAGCATACTGCCGCCCGCACTCTTCACCGAGACTGATATGGATGAGTCGGTAGGTTGAACGCAGATATAATAGACAACATATTAAGTTAGTAACAGGGTATACTCAGCCGAATGTTAGCTGTATTCTTCGGCGAATCTCATCTAAGGACACTGCGTTCTTTTGTGGCAAACGACATCGATTCTTCTGGACAGGATCAATCGGGGAATCTGATGCTCTTATCGCCGGCAATCTTCAAAAAGTTCATGAACGGGAGACTTGCTCTGGAACGCACCGTGGAAGGGAAGGCGAAAGATCTGGTAAGTCCGGACGACTTCTTCACCGCCCCGAGCACATGCTGATCTAGCTAGGCTGAATACTTAGTGAGGCTGAACCTATTTATACCAGACAGCAAGGTAGAACTGTTTGGGTTTATCAGGTTGCAAAACCTTGCTGTTGGTCTTGCATCGCTTCCGGATCCCCGGCTTCTCGCGATGCACCGTCGATCTGCAACCGCCCTGGCATGGCTAGAGGTCTCGGATTATATGAAGAAGAAGGAGCATACTGCCATGAGATCTTCAGCGGAGTACAGGTCCTGGCTTCCACGGCTGGTCCAACTCACATATCGAACTCTCGAAAGCTTCTGGATCATACGCCAAAATTTGTGCGAGTATTTGCATACAAGCGCCTCATAACAATTGGGCACAAACTCTACAATAAGACTGGCTCAGACCGTGTTCATCGCCTTCCCTTCAATCTTTACGTACGCATTGCAAATCGAGACTGGGCTCCCAAACACCAAGCCGAGTACCGCGCACTCCAACTTATCGAAAAGCACACCAGAATACCCGCGCCACGAGCGATCGACACACTTCATTCCAATGACACTTCATTCCTGCTTATGACAGGCCTTCCGGGGGAAATTGTTGGGAGACACATGCACACCATGACGGATGAGCAACTCGTGGGGATAGTGAAAACGTTGAGAGCGTATATCGCCGAGATGAGAACTATTCCGAAGGCTCCAGCTTCGGAATATCAGATATGTAACGTATCAGGCGGAGGCATACAAGATTGGCGAGTCGGCGATTCACAGCGCAAAGAGCTTCGATTCCGAACCGAAGCCGAGTTCAATGACTACCTCACATACGACCTTCCTCTCGACGAAGATGCGCGACATGTAATCAGTAAATCGTACGACGTCAAACATGATGCAGTATTCACTCATGCTGATCTCAATATGAGAAATATTCTGGTCAACCAGGAGGGGGAAATTTCCGGTATAGTGGATTGGGAGTGTGCAGGGTGGTATCCGGAGTACTGGGAGTATACAAAGATGCATTTTGGCGCACGGTCGACTGCGAGGTGGATCGTTGATGTCATTGATGAAGTGTTTCCAGAGCCTGAGTATCGCGATGAGTTGAAGGCGGAGGATTTGCTGTCGAGTTTGGCGCCTTCGTGGTAGGAGTATTTGTGCCTCTACATATTTAGCTACGGACTGGAGATCCTTGCTGTCTGTGGGGTGCATATACGAAGGACTAGTCATTGTTGGGCTCGTAACAGCAAAGCTCATCAGCGAGGCTGTGTAGCTTAGCTGAGGATTGAATGCATAGCCCTGTGAGAGTCGTGATTCTGGGATGAGGTGACGTGCTCGAGTTTATTCAAACGTCGTGTATCAATCACATCTACGCTTTAAGCAGACAGTCAAATTCAATGTGCGGGTTTAGATGAAAATGTATTTCGATTATAAAATTAAGTGCGAGTCCACACGACGCAACCCAATTATCCCTCAATCACTACTCCTCATACTTGTGCTGCTACATTAATCAATCCCCCATTACAGGCTCAACCCTCTTCACAAATTATCTACAGAAGCCTAGCGAACCCAGCAACACCGGCCAGCACCGCCATTCCCTTACTTCCCACCTTCGCAGCTGCACCCGAGAACTGGGTCGGCGGGCTTGTCGTAACCGTTGCGTTGGAGCTCGGCTTCACGGTCGCAGTTGCCGTGGGGTAGGATACGTGGACGAGTGGAGTCGTAGTAACTGGAGCACTCGAGCCAGCGCCCTGGGAGCTCGCGACCACGGGAGATGCGAGGGAAGATGCCGATGAGGCAGCGAGGGTGCTCGATTGACGGATGAGAGATACAGTGAGCGAGTAAGCCTTCGCGCAAGCACCGAGGTCCATGCCATCAGGGCAGCAGTATGTGGTTGGTGATGTTTTGCCGTCCGTCGTGCAGAAGTAGCCGTTTTGGCAAGCCTCTGTACGAATTTTAGTACTCGCATGTCAGTTATTGAGGGAATGTGAGGAGGACTTACTTCCGGATTGATCTGGGCAGCATTTGCTTCGGGCAGGTTCGTGGCAGTATAGACCACTCCTAGATGGACACTGCTCGGATCCAGCTCCGCAAGCTTCTGCACATGTCTTGCCCGAGCCGCAAGGGCGCGTGGTTGGATAGTAGCCTTGACGCTTGGCAATGGCTTCGCCGCGGGCGAGCATGACGCCGAATTCATGCTCGACGTTTGCATAGAACTCGTTGGCAAGGGCAGCGGTGGAGAGCAGGGTGATGATGAGTCCTTTGAACAACATTGTGATGGTGTCGTGGAGTGGTATTCGAAGAGCGACAATGGTACAGGTAGATGGCGATGAACGAAAGACTTTTGTATGCGGACTAAACGACTGTAGGCTCAGGCAGTGATTGTGAGACTCGAGTAAAGAGTTGAAAAAGGAGTTCTCTGATATGCGGAAATCTTGAGGCTTTAAGTAAGTATGCGGCCTCCAGCTCTTCATCTGCTGCCTGCCCGGACTAGCAGGCAAGCCAAATAAACAACACGAGCACCAAGCTTCCAGCCTCCACAAACTCATAAACGTTCTGCAGCCATTCTCTAGTCACCTCACTCTAGCGCCCCGTAAAAACCAATAACATCGCCCGCATACCGACCAGAACCAGCGCAGAGCAGCTCTCGACCACGCAGCCGCGTACGGCTGGACCACCCGGACCACCTATCCATGGAAAAGGAAGAGAAAGCGAGAAGATCGATCTGCACGAGCCACTATCTATTCGTGTTTCGCTTTCATGGTTTTGGGGCGGTTGAACACGAAACGTGTGGTCCAATCAGAGGAGGATGACACTCTATTCGGTTCGGAGTGAGGAGGCTGGCCCTGGTACCTGGATGGTTGGTTTTTGTGTTCCTGCAGGCTGACACATGCATTTATAGAAGCATGTGAGTGAAGGTGATGGGGCCAGCCGGGCGTTTTGGGGACCCATGAGTGTTGAGATATTTGGCCGATCAAGTCTTCAAGACAAAATCCCTCTGGTAGATTATCGAATGTCTGCCCCCGCATTTCATTATTCAGCTCACCGACTCAGCCCTCTAAAGTCGCATTGACGCCACCTCGTCTGTAGCCTTGGCCTTTACCGCCCTCGTGCAGCCCCGAAGCAGGCCACTGGGCATTGATTAAACATGTTCCGGTCAGTGAAATGATCGCGCCAGTGAGATCTGTTCTCTCTCCACAACGCGCAGTCGCCGAGGAAAGCGCCCCCAATTTTCGTTTTGAGATTCTTGTCGAACGGCGATTCGCGGCGGCGACCATGGGGAATGTTGAGTGGGAAAGTGTTCAGCCGCAGCGCCACCGTTTCAAACTAACAATGCGCGCTAATGCATCTTATGTAACCGTATGGAGAAAGGTAGGACCGAGAGCTGACTGGCGGCCTAACTCTCTCCAATCGACGTCACCATCGCGAATACATTGCTTCTGATCCAGCCTCATCGCCTGCCCAAGAACATCCTGAATTGGCATAAGCTGCTTTTTTACCTCTCGGGTTATGAATGTAAAAAGGGGCCATGCCGCTACGTAAAACGCTTCGGCAGACGCAACGTCAATCTTCTGGTCAGAATCGCCGCAAGCCGTGTCGAATATGCCACAACTTGGACCCGCGGGGACATGCTAGCTCGGCGTACAGTGCTGAGTCGGAGAAAGATGCTTTGGCAAGCTTGTCCCTGGTACTGGACGCATTCGAATTGGCGAAGACAAAAGACCCTAAAGAAGGCGGATGCAGGTTTTGCAACGTGCTTTGCCAGGCCTTGGATGCCTTTTCAAATGGTTGGAGAGGAGCGCGACAAAGAGTGAATGTTGATTTGAAAGAGAAAGGGACTATTAAGGTCCAGGTTGATGAGGATAGATGGAGGGGCGAAAGCATAGAGATTTATGCGGGCTCAGGTAGGAATCTCCTCTTAAACACGAGAGGGAACGACCAAATCTTCGCCCGTTTTGATATGCAAGAGTTTCCGGGAAATAGCTCATAGCACATGCAACTGCTTCTATCCCCACGATACCTGCCTAACAACTCCCAGCTTCTCGCGCACCGTGGCCTACACTTGGTACAGCGCATCACATCCCATCGAACTCTGGCTCGGATGATACATTCAACTTTGCCCGCCGATGCATCCAAGATTGCTTAACAAACCCCAAGCACGGAGCTTGCAAGTTGCCCTCAAGGTCATTAGCGTCAGCGCCTAAGCGTCTGCTCAATGTTGGACGAATGACTGAACCTATTCGTCTGATCGATACGCAAGGCAAGTCATTCGAATACGCTGCTCTTTCACATTGTTGGGGCTCAGGACCGACGCTCACGGCTACCAAATCGAACTGGATGAAACTTGCGGCGAACATTGACTTCGATCTTCTACCGCCACTCTTCCAAGATGCGGTGATCATTGTACGACAGCTTGGTCTGCGCTACATTTGGATAGATTCACTCTGCATCATTCAAGACTCGGTTCGCGACTGGGAAACCGAGTCAGCAAAAATGGGCGGCATATACGAGAACAGCTACGTGACTATTTCAGCAACTAGCTCTGGAGACGGCACTGCGCGATGTCTGCGAGATCGACGAAAAGGAATCATACTGAACTATCAAAATACAACTGGAAAAGAGCTTGCAGCACGAGCAAGAAAAGTGGAAGATCACCATCCAGCTGTCAGTGAAGCAGAACCCGCGAAGCCTTTGGGACGGCTAGCGACGCGAGCTTGGGCGCTACAAGAGCACGTGCTGAGCACGAGGGTTCTGCATTACACGGATACAGAATTGCTCTTCGAATGCAAAACTTCCTATCGATGCGAATGCGCACCAGCGCGTAAAACGTATCCTACAACACCTGCACTGATACCTAAAGCGATTGCCAAGTCGGTGAGAAACCATAGAGCAATTTGGGATGCCTGGCATCGGATCGTTGAGCAGTACTCTCAAAGAGATCTTACCGTACCCGCTGACAAGTTGCCCGCCATCTCTGGAATAGCTAGCAAGATCCGAAAAGCCACTGGCTCAGCATATATAGCCGGTATTTGGGAGGATAATTTATCCCCCGATCTACTGTGGTCCACGTCCTTGACCACAATGCCGGACGCCCATTACCTTGCACTCCAGAAGTATCGCGCCCCTTCATTTTCGTGGGCGAGCTTGAATACTCCGATCGCGTACGACAGCTTTGACGATGATGACCATGAGATATTCACACCAACAGTATCCCTAGTCTCTTCATTTACAACTGCCACTGGGCTGAATCCTCTCGGCGCCGTCTCAGACTCCCGCATTACCCTTCGCGCACCCGCCATTTGTGCGATGCTCTCATCCATGCAGAGAGACGGCATGTGGGAGTACACATTAGCCATCAGAGGCGTGAGCACTCTCACCCTTTCGCACGATTGTCTCCTGGTCGAGGATGAGATGAATTCATTCGAGTCTGCACAGAAGACGGTCCGAAGAGCTCAATGCGGCGACAAACCAGCCGACTTCAAAATTTCTGTCCTCTGCTTAGGCGTCGCTCGCTTTGATAGCTGGATCTCAGGTCTTGTGCTTGGAGTCTCGATCCCCCAAAGCAGTGCAACAACAGTCTACGAGAGATTGGGAACCTTTTCCGCCGGCATGGAAGCTTTTCGCAACGCAGATGAGCAGGAGCTAGAAATTGCGTGACTGGTGAGCCAAGCCATCTGGGCAGGTCCATGGTGATTGTAGGTGCGAAGTATGTTGCATTGCGGGACGGGATAACAATTTTGGGGTCTAGACACGCCACGCAGGAGGACATGTACTGGCCGAAGCGGTAAGTCACGTGAGATTATCGGTTGGCCCGGGCTAGTCAAACGTCTTGAAACATGTGTGCAATTTCGCTTCAACCGTTTCGCCGATTCCACCACTGATGGCCCTGGTTTTCAAGAATGAAAGTGGAGATGAAATGTTCCGACTCCACTTGGTCAATAAACATACGGCAGCGCATCCACATTGGAATTGCCCACTGATCAGACCAGGACCGCGGGATTGGATTGGCATTGATGCGAAACTGATGATATCTCATTTGACAGGCGTTTATATGTTTCGCTCCCTTTCCTTTTCCCCAAACTTCCTCTTCACGGGCTTTTGAAAAAGACTTCCGTTCTTCGTCACTCTTTTGGTTCGCTGGTCGTGCGTTTCATTCACTCGTTCTATCCACCCCCTGAGGTGTGTTTACCGTTTCGAACTTTCATCTGAACATCTGACCCGACTGCAACATGTTGTATTCGACTTTCATTCTTTCCCTTTTCTCCGCTGCGGCGTCGGCAGCTTTGTCGGAGAGCAACCTTGAGACTCACGTTGGAGCGCTCACCCTCTCCGCAAAGTTCAACCCCGTCAAGGAGGCCTACTGGACCGGATACCCTAAACATCGCCGGACTCCATTTTCCGTTTCTCCCGATCGCAAGTCTGCCTACCTTGCCTACCTCGACTCGTCTGATGTCAATGTCCACGTTCAACAAGTCGACCCTTCCACGTTCTCAGCTGTCGGCGAAAAAGTCACCATAACCGGCGCCAAAGAGGCTGGAGGACTGGTCGCCCACAATGACGGTTTTGCTCTTCTCACCAACGAACCTGTGCCCTCCGGCACCGCCAACGCCCCTCCAGGCAGCACCCCCGTTGCAGTACTCTACCGTTACACGTCCGGAAAGCAGACCTGGAAGACTTGGCTCGGCGGACCTACCGTTGAGGGCAGTTCCGGCCATACTTCATCTCCAGATCTGAACGGTGATCTCGTCTACTCCGAGACCGCGAAAAAGTACGGTGCCTACTTTGTCGTAACTGCCTACGATGGCTCTGCATCTGGACATTTCGGTGATACCGTCCAATACGTTTCCGACTCTGGTACTCTTGAAAAGATCGCTGGCGCTACTAGCGACGGTTTCGGCTGCTCCCACAACACCGGTCTTGCCCTCGAGGCTGCCGATGCCCCGCCCTACGCTAGTGTCTGCGCTGAGGATCAGGGTAACATCTGGCTCAATACGGAGACGCAGAGCATGCGCGGTGTTAAGGTCTCGAATGAGAACGTCACCAACGGTGCTAGCAACGAAGCACTCGGTGGAACGAGCGGATCCTACAGCAGTCTTGCTCGCATGGTTGATAGTAACGAATATATCTTGACGTGGGTGTCCAAGGGCGCAAAGGATCTTTCTACAAACGACTGGCTTGGCAAGCCTTACACGCATTCTGTCAACCGCACTGCCAACCGCAATGTCGCCATCGCCCGTTTCTCCGACAAGAAGACCCTCGTTGGCGAGCAGGCCACAAGCACCCTCGGTGGTTCCGGTGACGACCAAGTGAACTGGATCACCACCGGTACTGCTGACCGCTCCAATGCTCACGTCGCTGCCTTTGACAGCACCAACGCACTCGTCACCTACGAGGAGATTGCGAGCCCCAACTGCCCCCTCATTGCTTTCGGATGCGAGGGAGCTTTCTCCGGATCCTTCTTCCAGCTTGTCAACAAGGGCGAGAAGGTCGGCGAACCGGTCAAGAAAACTGATGTTTACGTTGCCGGTGACATTGTTACCATGGGCACTGGAAAGGTCTGCTGGCCGTACGTGGATATGGCTTGGGATCTTAAGGCTTCTGCTGGCCGGTCCAACGCCGCCGTCTCTGCCATCTCCTTCGCTTGCATGAGCTTGGACGGTTCTGCATCTTCTGGAAACTCGTCATCTCCGGCTCCCGCTTCGCCTTCTTCTGCCGCTGCTCCAGCTTCCTCGTCGACTGGTGTGAAGGACGTTAGTGTTTCCCCCTCCGCTGCCGCTACTCCCTCCCAAGCCCCGACATCTGCCGTCGCTCCTGCTCCCCAGGCCTCCAGCTCCGGACTCCCAAGCTTTGTCATTGCTTCTTCAGGTGCTACGACCACGCCAGCTGCTTCTTCCCCCCCTGCAGCATCTCCAACCATCATCCTTGAGCCCACCTCCGGGTCGGGAGAAACCACTGTAGCCTCTTCCGCCCCTTCAGCCAAGCCCACTAAGACTTCCGTTCCTACCTCTGCTCCTCAAGAAGAGCAACCCAAGCCTTCTGCTGCTCCCTCGGCCTCTACCACCTGCACCGGCTCCGACTCAGAGTCCACCGACCTCCCTGAAACTCCTGAAGTCCCTGAAAGCCCTGAAGTTCCTGAAGTCCCATCCAACAGCGCTCTCCCAGCGTTCCCCTCCGGCTCTGGAACACCTCCCTTCCCCTTTCCTCCGACTTTCCCATCCGGCTTCCCATTCCCTACTGGTCACAAGGGTCATAAGGGCGGTAAGACCCACAAAGGTCATCCCGGTAGCGGCGCGCGTCCTTCCGGCTACGGTGTTTTCCCTCAAGCTTTCGGCTTCGATGACCGTCCTCGCCCTACTGGTGGCTTCAAGCACGGATGGGGCCATGGACGTCCTACCGGTGGCTTTAACTGGGGTCGTCCCTGTCCTACTGGCGGATTTGGTGGTGCTCGTCCCACTGGTGGTTTTGGCTTTGGTGGACCGAGGCCTTCGGGCTCGGCTGCTGGTGTTCTGGGTGGCGTTGCGGCAGCGCAAAGCACGCCTTGCACGCTGCAGACTAGGGTTAGGCCTACAGCCTCTGGCGCTGCTCAGTAAATGCTCTTCGTTGTGAAGTGAGCTTCGGGGTTAGGATTGGATGTGATGGGTGAAAAGTTCGGGAGGAGGAAGAGAAAGGAGATGAGGTGGCTACGCCTACGCTGCTGCTGCTATTCGTTATGTTCTTGTATATATTAAACTTGTCACTTATGACCAAATAGTCTTTGAGGCTTTTAACCTCGCTCCTGTACATGGTTCGCACGACTCAATTGATTTCGTTTCTGCGGCTCAACACCTCCAAAACCTTTCGTCACCTTTGTATGTCCCATCTAATATCACTCCAAGCTTGGACTCAAACCACTCTCGTGTTCCTCTCTCATAAGGATAGACCGTTCTCTCTTCAACTTGCTTAAGCTCACAAGTTTTGACTAACACGCCAACCTCAGCTAGCCTTTCCACTTCCTCGATCCTTTCACAGCTATTGCGCTCTTCCAGAACTTCCTCCATCCGTGCAGTCCAGTAGCCATCGACAAAGTCCGTGACAGATCCCTCCCAATCCTTCCAAGCAAGATAGAACTCATCCAGTAGATCCTCAAAGAGAATGATGTCTTGTTGTTCCACGAATTGGATGTCCAATATCTCTTTCGTAGAGTAAGGGTTGTTGGGCGATACTCTAGTCATAGGGTGGTGGATACGGTGATTATGTTCGTGACAGGTATGTGTTAAGTCCAATGCCTCGAATGTCATTCCTCGCACGATTGAGCTACAAACCCACGTTTCCGCCATGAGTGCCGATGGAATGAGTTCGACAATCGTACGTAATGTTTTCTTCAACCGATACAGCACATCCGTTTGAGCGATCGAGTGTGTTTGATGGTGTGCGACCTTCAAAGCGGAACTGATTACATTGCAGCCATGAGGAGTGCACAAACAAACACAGCCGTCTGTCTGTCCCGTTCCAAAAATGGTGTGCAAGAAATCGCGCGTACATGAAGTAGTGCCAGTCGCCGTCTCCTCTGTCGGGAACAAATAGTCCATCATCGTGAGGGCAATTGCATCCGAGTCCCGTAGCGCCAGCAGGGCGGCCTTTTCCGCAATGAGATGCACGGGCATAGTCTTCCAGACGGGATGCACAGCATCAAGCTTAGCGCCATGTGCGATGAACCATTCCAAAACCTCGAAATAATTGCTCTCTCGGATATCGGCGTTCGATGCATGGATCCAAAGCGGTGTGCCCGTGTGTGGGTTGTTGATATCGAGGTTTTTGAATCCAGCGTCGAAGAGCGCCTGAGCCGCGTCTAGCGCTACGATATAGGATTCAACATGGAATTGAAGAGAGTCCTGGACGTAGGGCAATGAGCTGTAGTATGAATCAGGTATTGGTGAGCCAAGAAGTGGCCTTTTACCGTCCGGCATACCTAAAGTGGTGAAATCGAAGTCAGCGAAGATCTCCCGTGCGGATGTCGTGGTGCATTGTAAAAGTCCTAAGCAACATGTTTTTGCAGCGGTGTAGCTAATCAGTGTTGCTTATTTCTACTGCATTGCCTAGTTGAAACATACCGTTTGCCTGAAATTCCTCGTACAAGATTGTTGCGATACTTTTCATCATTTCTACGCTTTCGGATTGGATTGCTGCCAACCAAAAAAAATGGCTAAGTTCGGCGATGTGTCGAACTAGGATACTTAAGGAGTCACCATTAACATTTGCACCCTCCACCCAAAATAGGGTTCTCTTGACCATGGACTCCACGTCATACTGGTAAATGCATCGGTATATAAGGAGCATTTCGAGTCCAGCAGGCCAAGATATGGCTCGAAAAAGAGCTTCGTCAAGACTACTATCGCTGATGCGTGCTTCCAATATCTGTCGAAGCTGCTGGGACGATCTTTGAGTCACAGCTCGTAGTAATGGCCCATCAACGCAATCTATGATTGTTAAACAAGAGGAAAATTTACATTATTAGTGGACTCACCAGAGCCTAGGTCATCATCGGGTAGGAAACAGGTATACATATTGCGGCGGGCATTGGATGTCTCAGCCTGATCCCAAAACTCAATGCGCTTACAGGAGAGAAATTGGGTTGAAAATTCTACATCTCTAAATGCGATCCTCCACGGTATCCTCTGGACAAGTGAGTTGACGTCTTCTACTGTGGGCGAGTCGAAGGTGAGACCTCTGAAAAATGCATCCACAGGCGTGCTGTAGTATGGCTTGTTAGCCATGGCTGATAGGGTGGAAGTTACAAACTCACTCTCCTACTTGGCTCCGCTCGTTGACATCGTAGCCCATAGCTTTCAGTAAGTTCACCGTATTTAGAAAGCATTCATGTAAATGCGCCTCGGAACCAGGCAATCTGGGCCCAAGTGGGCCAAGAGCAATACCGAACCCATGAAGGAGGGTCTGCATTTGTCAATGACTGCATCTAGGCTACCACAGTCTAGTAAGAGGTAGCATGTATAATCGCCCTACTGGAGTAGACTGTAAAAAGGCTGATTGGGAGAGAGAAAACATGGAAAATGACTTACGTGAGCGAGGTTCTCGCCTGAAGGATTGATATCACGTACACTCGCCCGTCTCTCTTTCAACAGTCTTTGAAGTGCCCGTACTACCAATGACACAGAATCTGTAAGCTCAGTAATCACGTGATCATGCTTCTCGTAAGTAAGGTGTGGAGGCCGGAGCTTGTCGTCTATATACGACCTGAATAACCTTGAGAGTGCAAATGCTGGGCTGTCGTAAGCCACAATATTCCGGGCGATGATGGTGGGAGAGACCGATGAAGTTGACCACATGCAGTTAGCCTCAATTAGGTACCCGAGAGTACCACGGCATAGGCGGAGTCGAAGACCAGCGGTTGTAGATTTCTGTGCTAGCATAGCGAGTGCACACGGCGGTGGGTGTACGTTCTCTTCTCTCCAGAATGCGGATATCCATTTTCTCGTTGAATGCGTCTGGCATCTATGCGATGCCTTAGTGCATGTACAAGTAGGAAAAGGCGCGACCCATGAGTTCCTTGCTCTTTTTGATGCATGTGCGTTCGCAGGATTGCTTGGCTGGCTGTTCCCCCAGCCTTTCTTGGATGAGTCAGAACCCATTGAAGGTGCCGGAAAAGTTCCAGCGCCTCTGCACAGTTGTACGATATCGTTTTGCAGTCCTTGCATACTATGTTCGACATATGACTTCAGGTCGGCGCTCTGATTGCGGAGCAAGCGTTCCGTCGTCGATTCTTGTTGTATGGAAATCGCGAGTTGTTCTTCCGAACGTTTTCCTATGACCTCAAGGAGCTGTGTTTGGCAAATCTCTCTCTGGCGGATGAGAGTGATTTCGCTGTGGATTTCGGAAGCTTTCCGGCTCGCTTTGTCGTGGAATTCCATCGAAGCATCACTAAAGTACGACCATCAGAAGAGCTTATACAGTATGTCAGTTTGCCAAAATCTTACATTTGCAGCACCTGAATTATCGTTTGAAGATTCTCAAGCATCCGGTCCAGCTGCCTTTGCAAATCCCCAAGTGTATCTTTTCGAAAAGGGTATAAGCATCTTGTCTTCACCAATACCAGTTTCTTCCGAAGATTCTCGGGCTGAAGATCGCATTCGCTGCATTTTTGCTGGTGTGCCTTCACTTTCAGTCGGGCTTCATCGCATGCTCTTATGCTTGCTCTCACTTCTTGACATAGTTCGTCCCGGCCGCGCCAGAGTCCTTGCACCGGTTTCTCAAGTGCGTTGAGAATCGATACGATTCTTTCGGATTGAGTCACCACTGCGTCGATGTCGCTATGAAAAGAGCGAAACTCGTTGTAGTATGTTTTCAGTCTTTGGACTATCTGCAGTGTTAATGATACCGCGCCCACGATGCTTCCTGGGTCACACATGATTCTCGGTGGGTTTCACCGTGTTGGGAGCATGCATCGCTCGAAGTCTGGTGAGGAACGAGGAGAATGGCATGAAGAGGACAGACAAGGCTGGGTTAAAACAGGATGGCGATGCTGAAACTGCAATCCCGCCCCGCTCCAGCCTTGGTGCATGCAGCCCCATATAGTTATTTACGTCAGTCCAATCACAGCAAGCTCGCGACCCTGCTGACTACCAATCAATAATTGCTGTAGCCTTCTTCAATGCAGCACAGCCACCTTGCCATCTGCAATTAGATGTCGCACCTTGATTCCTTGGTTCCACCCTCTACGTTCAATTCTAAGCGGTGATATCACTTGAGAGAGGCAGAGGACTTCTCCCAGCAGAGGTGACTTTAAGAAGCGAACGACCTCCACATATTTCCATAAACAAGCTCATCACGTCAACAACCGCTTCGAACAGATTGTCTGGCTCCGCGTTCGAAGATCTCCCGCTACTTATCGCCGAGAACATCTGCGAGTATCTAGTGGGCAATGAGCCTGGGCGGCACAGCCCGTTTGCCTTCTCGTTGGCGAGTAAGCAGTGTTGTTCGTGATTTTGTACGGATAGAACAATTCGTTCGAAACGCTGCCTGTCTGCCATGGAACAACTTAAAACATCGATATCGAGATGGCACGAGATACTCCAACCGGGCGAGCGAAGCAGGCATATTCGGCGCATCAAGGCCACAGGATGCATGAGAGGAGAAGACGGTCCGGTTCGCATGCCGTCGTATTTACTAAATCCTTCAAACGAGATCGACTGGGACGAAGATTCCGACGGCGACAGCGATGAAGACGAAGACGTTTTCACAGCACCAACATCGCTAGAAGGCTTTAGAGGGTCTTCACCAATAATAACACCAGAGTCCAACGCATCTCGCAATACAGCGTGGGTCCCACTCGCACGGTTCCTCCGTACATGTGCAGGACTAAGATGTTTTGTCTGGGCTTCCACTGATCAGGTCCCTCTTTGTATTCTGGATGTGCTACACAATCAACTTCACGTCAACACATTCAGTCTACGAAGTCTCTACCAACGATACGACAATCTTCACAACATAGATGCCGACGAGTATGCGCTCGTTACCTCTCCATCTTTGACCAGTATATGTGTAGCTTCTGTACCTATCGATGAGGAAGGGAGGCTGGACTACAACGAAGAAGCTATTGAAGAGATGGTTGCGGGTTTAGCACCGAAGTTGCGTTCGTCTACGATATGGTATCCGCGGGAGTGTGGTTCTGTTGGGCTACTACAAGCTATTCCAGCTGACCGTCCAGAGTGGCAGGGGTTTTTTAGGAACAGGAAGAGTCGCAAGCGGGATTCCCGTAGCCAGCTCGTCAAACTCGCATTCAAGGGAGAGGCATATTTGTTCCATCAAAGACTTGAGTGGTGGGATTCGCACATCGATTATTCCATCTTGAGCTCACTTCATTTACGCATTTTGGTAGAAAGAGATGTGTTGAAAGATTTGATATGTTTGGCGGAAGGGGGCGTCTTTCAAACCCTCCGGCACCTCTCACTCCGCTATAATGACGATAAAGAAGACACGGCGAAAGCTAAGGGGCTCATTTCCGCCCTTGCGTCACTGCAAACAATCAATCTTCACTACAAAATCAACGAAGACACGATCACAACGATCATTGAGAACCACGGTGGAACTCTCAGGAGACTTCATTGCCACAGCAGCTTAGTGGCAAAAGCTTGGAACAGCTTCAGAAAGGCTGCCCCAAACTAGAAGATCTCAAGCTGACTGTAAAAAGACTACTGGGAGAAGCCGAGGAAGTCAATGCATATCGCACCTTGGGTTCGTTCACACGAATGGGACGACTGAGCGTGGTGCTAGACAGCGAAGATGCAGGCATTGGGCTAGCCATGGAGCGAGAAGGACCAGCCCAGGCGGACGCACAGAAACGCATGCGCTCCGCCCTCATAAACAGTGCGACAGACGCACGCCTAGCTTGCTCGATCTTCCGCACCATTCTAGATGCCAATCGGGCAGTTCGACCACAAATAGCACCGTCTTTCCAGTACCTCAAGCTTCGCTGCTATTCTGGATCTTTTGGACATGCCTTTGGCTTTGTTCAAAGCTGTGTCGCTCGAAATTGGATATGCGAGCGGATGCATGCAGACATGTCCAGCAATAACGTTAGAATACACGAGGCTAGCGTGCGCGGGAGAAATTCTGTATCCAAAATTGTCAAGAAGAATCTAGAAGAGCACTTTATATGGTGTGATGACTGGGATTTCTGTGAACTAGCCTGGGAGGCTGTTTGGCCGGAGGCGAAAGGCATGGAGGATTGGTTGAATGAATGGCACAGTTATCCTTTGGACATGGAGGATTTTGAGACAGAACAACCTTCGAGGAAAAAATGATCGATGGCGAGAATGGGGCCTCCGTCTTCAAATAAAGGAAGCATGCGATGAGAGATCCGAGGTTGATGAAGAAGAGTTGGCGAGAATTAGAGGACTTGACATCATATTGGATGAAGATGCAAATGATGACGATTCCAACATTGAAGGATGGCATATAACTGACGAAGAGACTCAACATCCTCCAAGCTATGGATCCACATATTGGCGAAAGGTGTAGGATGGGAGAATTTATCTCAAGTTTTCCTGAGAATCAACACCCTTCCGCCACCAGCGTCCTTCCGATACGCATGTATCTCCTTCTCCAACACCTCAACAATACCTTTCTCCGCCAACCTCTCAACCTCCTCCGCGAACCCGCCCTCATCCCAGAAAGTTTCCAAAACAGTCGCAACAAGCAAACCACCACTTCTCACTACTCTCGCAAATTCTTCCAAAGGCTCCTTTCCCAGATGTCCATGGGTAAACGTCCCACAACATACCAAGGCATCGTACGATCCATCCTTTGCCTCCAACCTCTTTGTCAGATCCGCGATCTTCAGCTCTCGGTACACTGCCAACTTCCCTGCTACATCAAGCATCCCTTGACTGATGTCGAGACCGTCGATCTTTTCATACCCGCGCCTATTCAGCTCGAGACCTACCGCACCGCTCCCACATCCAGCATCCACGATTTGGGCGGAGGAAGCGGCTGTATCCTTGAGGTGTTTGGCGACCGCGTCGGCTACCAGGCGAGGCGCGGTGAAGTCGTGCAATGCCATGTCGGAATCATAGCTAGCGGCCCATTGATCGTACAAGCGGCGTGACTCTTCTGGGGTTTTGGCAGCAAAGACTTGGTCGAGAAATGATTCGTCCGCCATGGTGAAAGGTGGACTTTAAAGTCAATGGACGGGATATGTGAGCTTTGGAAGATCAGTAGAATAGTATGAGAAGCTTATTTTACATTGGTGAGGAAAGGTGTATGATTGACGTCATGGTACCAAGAGAAATGAACCCCGCGTTTAATTAGAGTAGACCAGATAAGGAAAAGGCATCCACAATCTTGACCAAAACACCAGTATGGCATAGCACGTCCCTCCAAATCCTTGAGCTGTGAGCATTTGTTCGCGACCTAGTGATCAATACTGGGGAAGTACGACACGATAAAATAGCGGCTCTCGAGTATCCGACCAAGATGTACGCCACCTATGCCCAAACCTACGCCCACATCTCTCCACCATACTAACATTATTGCGCAGGAATCCATGGTTCACCATATCAACATCGCTGAGAGATGCCTTGCAAGTGTGTGCATTTTTGAGGGCGCTACGGTCTCGCATTTCTTAAGGACAGTGTGACAAATACCATATTTGTCTGCGCACTAAGGCACGTTGCGTGGTTGCCTTAATCACCGACAGCGGAGCCTATACGAGAAAATCATCTGATCTTCGCAACAATAATTAGAAATCCTTGACTACGTAAGGCAAACCATAGTGGGTAACTCCTCTGTTGCTCAAAGCTACTGATGTTGTTAGCTGTAGTTGACCAGCTGTTACAGAAACCTCAACTCGGAGGTGAACAACACACCATGAGATCTGACCACGAGGTAAAAATCATCGGACAATAAACAATTATTTCGTAAAAGAGTGCGGTGCCATAGGGTGTTTTCTCTCATACCTCGCGCAAATCCCAAAAAGGAGAAAACAGTGCAGTGCACCACTCGGCGCCAACGAACTTGCCAGCATTGTGCTACTGCATCGGGCATCCAAGTTTCACGCTAATATGTAAATCCCCAACCGGCTAGCTCTACGCCTTAAGCGTCTAGTGTGCGCATTTACGGCCGCAACACGCGCACACCCGGGGAAACCTAAGCGTATATCTGACATCGGGTGGCTGCGGCAATCGTATTACGTTGTATCCGGCGAGAAATCGGGTAGTCAGAGCTAAAATTGGCGGAGATAAAACCTTTAGGAAGCCCCTGCTACGCGCCCATGAGCTTTGTTTACCACCTACTTCTCCCACACAGTCCACTTTTGATCGCTCGCAGTAATACACACGTTCGTTACCTATACAGAATTTTCACAATGATGTTGTCGAGAAGAAGTGTGGCTCCAGCCCTCGGACTTCTATCCACGGTTTCTGCGATGAAGACCTCTATCTTCATCGATCAGATATCGGCATATTCGAAATTACCAGGCTGCGCTCAAGACCAACTCAGTGCGATCATTCGCGCGCAAGCTTCAGGATGTGGCGACAATCAACAGCTCACGTCCTACAGCTGCTTTTGTATTGATCAGTCGACGTGAGTTCTTGACGCTTACAATCATGTGAAGCGAATATTAATGTAGAAACAGAATGATGGCGAGCATCATATCCACAGCAGTGCAATCATCCTGCGCAGCGGGCATAACAGCAACAGCATCGCTCTCAAATCCGCTTCCGCAAGTCACCTCCGCCATAGACGTGTTCAACAGCTACTGCGCACGAACAACTGAACTGTCACTGTGTACGTATTTACTTCATCGCTTCACGTCACCAACGCGCCGTTGCTGACTTCATATACAGATCAAAACCCAGTCACTACCGGCCCAGTCACCGTAACCGTAGCACCCAACTCCACCCCCTCCATCGCCTCCGCCACATCAACACCAATATCATCCTCGAATTCCAACTCCAGCAACACCGTTCCCGTAGCCGCCATCGCTGCACCCGTCGTCATCGGCATCCTCGCCATCGCAACAGTTGCGGGCTTCTTCTTCTGGCTCCGCCGCCGACGAGCTGCGCAAGAAAACAGCACTATCGAGCTCTCGGGTTCTCAAAACTTTACCCAAAACAATCCGCCTAGCTATGCATTGGGTGGTGTTGCGACGCACGAACACTATGGCTCGACAAGGGAATTGAGAAGTCACACGCCTGTTGCTCAGGAAGTTGGTAGCGATATTATGAAGTATAGACATGAGCTTGGGAATCAAGAGACTGTGGAGCCGGTAGAATTATATGCCAGTGAAACGAAGGGAGGTGTGAAGAGTGGATTGGAAGGGCATGGAGAAAAAGGTGGCACGAAGGGGTGGGCGATAGGAAAACATTGATGAATTTCCGGAGGCAATGTAGATGCGAAGTAATGTAAACTTGTAAGCGAGGTTGGGAAGATTTGGTGCTTTTGGACGTATTGCAATTCAAAAATCGTGTTGAAGATTTACTTCGCAGGCTTCCGGAGCTGCTTTCCATCATGCCCTCCAAAACCGCCGTCCCGGCCTTCCGCAGTCAGCTATCTCTTGCATCTCCTCCACCCAGCCATCTTTACTGTTTACAAAGCATCCTTCACCCCACGACTCAGAACCTGAGATTTTCGATAAAATGGCCTTCTGTACCTGCCAGCGCTGCTGTCGCCACTTCAGGCGCGGACGAGAACATCTGACTTCGGTTTCCGTTTCGCGATTGAGATTACTGAGGCCGACCATGACGAATGAAGAAAACAAATCCTCGTCCTCGCTAGTACTATCGTTTCCGGAAGAAATAGACGAGGATTTCGGAGAGTCTTCCGATTGTGTGGTTGGCGATTCGACTGCGATTTCAACGCCCGATTCTCCTAGAGAGACGACTAAGAAGGGCGAAAGTTCGCTTCCACCAATCTCCTTGTCCCCTCTCTTCTTGAAGGTCTCACAGGGACTCCTCGGAGCCAAATCTGACGAGAACGAGAAAGAAGACGACGGTGATGGTATCAACGAGAAGAAACCGGGCGACGAGGGGCGTTTTGGTCCAATAGCTTGGTCGTTAATTATAGAGTGAACTATCACGAAGGGCAAGAAGCTCCGATCGTCTTTCTGGTTTGGGGGATGGTTCGGGCAGAACTCCGGGTTGGGACATATGGAACAAAAGGGAGGACTGATTGGGGAAGGCGGTGCGGCAAAGCTTGGGAATCGAGGCGGATTTTCCCTGCACATGAGATGTCAGCATTCTCTTCAACGTAATGCTAATAGCTCCATAATAGAATGTAGTACTTTTCAGTATGTAATCGTGATTATATGCGTATCTTTTACTTACTCTTCCATTACTATCCGGGTATCAGGTGTCGTCATCGACCTCTCCTGGCTTTCCACCTCTTTCAAAGACTCTACAAGCGAGCGCTGAAGCTCTACCGCCGTCTCTACTAAGACCGATGTAGCTTCTTGTTTGAGTGTCGCTGTGGCTCGAAGTTCGTCGCGGCGCCTGATATGTTGGCGATATACCTCAGCATGAGAGATTATGGTGGGCTTTCTGGAAAGGCCACGTCATGTTTGCTGGTTTTTGAGGAGAAAAGCCTTCTTGCACTGGATTTAGAATGTAGGGCAGTACATATTAGGAAATACGTTCGTGATTGCGGGAAAAAAAACGGTGAGAATACCTAGGTACGTTAGCTGTGCAGTGAATTTTTCACGCATATGTGGCTAAGAAACAAAGTCATTCAAGTGCTATTGAAAGCGGCACCGCGCGTTGATATCCTCATCAATAAAAGTCAAAGCGACAGAGAGCGTCGTCAACCCCTCGTCAAACCCGGGCTCTCCTCCTGTCACTCTCCTTGGTCACCCAGCCTTCCCCGACCCCGCCTGGCCTTCACGTTGACTTTCCTCTTCGCAATCTCTAGGGAAGTTTTCCACCTGCTCCTGTACAATCCGTCGACCAGGCCTCGCATCATCCAGTAGCTTATCGTCGGTCCACTCGCGGCTATCGACCTCAATCCATTCCTCCTCGCTAAGCTCATGGGGCTCAGGCTCGACAACGGTATTGGTATTCTCGTCGTCAAGGTCAATGTTATTCGCTGTCTCTGTTTGGCTGTTGCTGTTGTCAGCTGCTTTTCCCTTCTTGCGGTGCCATCGAAAAATCCTCATCCTGGCTTTGCTACAATGTCCCTGGAGTAGTGACAAAGTCTCGAAGTGGAACTGAGAGTTTGTAGAGGAGTATATTGTTTGATGTGAATGGCAGGACTTATCTAGCCTTGAAGCGAATGTATGTACATGAGGAAGCCATCAGTGACCGTGTCTTGCAGTGAAGGCGAGCATACTCTTGATGCCATCACTCTTGCAAAAATGGCAGAAAGGTCAAGCCGAATAAGATGCTCCCCTGGAAATTCTTTCGCCATTCAATGGAAACGCATGAGAATGTATGCAATCAAACCAACCCAGCAGCTCTGAGTCTCTCAGCTTATTAGTCCCTAAGCATCATCTCAATGTCGATCGTCTCGGTACTTGCGCCAGGCTTGTTGCTCTGCAAAGCCTTCGTAGAAGACGCAGCAGAGTGTGTCGTCTGTCCGCCAGGATACTTCCGCGGGTATCTTGATGTAGTTCTGCGTGATTGGTGGAACTTATCGGACATCTGACGAAGGAGATATGTGATCTCAGGAAAGCACAAGATCATAAATCCCACAGTAATCTCGATCGAGGCATAGATGAGAAGATTGGCATAATTCCAGGAAGCGTCGGTGTTTTTGGTTTCTTTGTGGCGGACGAAGAGGCCTGCTGTAGCGATGATTGGGGCACTGTAACGTCAGTCAATCCCCCGGCTGGTTGGCTTTTTGGACTTACATTGAACCAAACGTGAAAACCACCCATACCCGCACCTTCTTCCATGGAGCGATATGCAGCTTACATACAGGCCAAATCGGAAGAAAAAGAATGATGTAATCTGTAAGGACGTTGTAAATGCCACAGATAGTAATGGTGTTGGGTAGGCTGAGACACTTCCCGGGAACCGCTGTGTTCCACGCTTTCTCCATGGGGCTGCACCTGAAGATTCGAACGATAGTTATTCCTGCATAAGTCGCAAAAATTATGCCGATGAGTGCGACGATGGTAATGTCGAACGGGCCTGATCGCGTAGGGCTGAACATGCGGCGATAGAGGCAGAGTATCGCGACTTTGGTGATTGCGAACATGAGAGTGTATAGAACAGTACCGACATTGAACCAGTACGCCCACTCAATGCTCTGAGACAATGTGATATCCCCAAGGTGCTTGTCTCCGTGATGGGCGATTGCTGCTCGCATGACACCCCATAGGGCCATCAATCCGACCCAGGCAATCGTGACAAGATAGTCCTCTGAGATCCATACTCGCTTGAGGTATGCGCGCGCGAAGATTCGTAGGCCAAAGAAGAGAGTGCTGAGAATGACGCAGATCCCAAGGGCGACGTCAGCGAAAGTCACGAGAGACTCTGGGTGATCGGGGTTGGATGTCGTGGTCGGCGGGGGAGGCATGGCTTGCGTGAGTGTGCGCGAGGAAACCGTGATCGAATAGGTCGCCATTGCGAAAGCACCGTGAAGATACTTCTCGAGAGTTGAAATAGCCTGCTGTTCGAGTTAGTGATATTGCTCTTTATCGAGATGGTTAGTTCGCAGTTGTCGTCGCTAGAGCAGGGTGCAGAGGTTTTGTCCGCCGATCAAAAACCAAGGTTGTGGTCGTAATGAGGTCGAGCAAACGACCGGGCGCTTGGAGCAAAAATATGAAAATTTAGATGATGCGATAGCAAACGTCCTTCACCCACACTACAAATGACCCTCCGAAGCTCGTTTCACCTTCACCTCAGAACTAGTTCGAAGGAACCAATGCCATGATATCAAACCAATTGCGCGGGTCACCTTAATGTCCTAAAAATGACTGCGTAACATTCAACAGCACTCCTCGTCCAGGCAGCCATTTCCCGCGCCGCCCCTAGACCACAACGTACTCGACTATACCACAGCCGCGAAACTCATCTCTTACGTGTCCCAAACCCAGGTCTGCGTCTGAGCTCGTGCGCTCAGGTGGCATACGATGGCTGATGCGCGAACTGCGAAAACCCCAAGGTATTAATCCAGACTTGTGGTATCAGCACAGCCAAATTTTATGCCCCTTCTCATGATCATAACCAGGAATAGATCCAAGCTCGTCATTAGCAATATTGAAGGTATCGCGAAGCGCAATAAAACTGACGCCATTGAACCAAAAAGCTCCTGTGCGCTGAAAAATCGCCTCACCAGCTGGCTCGACCACGAGACCAATACCTTCATATGTCTCGGGCAGCTCTTCATTGGGCTCAAGGCCGGTGGACTGGATTTTACTCATTGCCAAAAGTAGAAACAAACTTCTCTGCTGCAGCTCCTCGATCGATTGGATCTATGTCGGGGAAGACGTCGATATTTGCGCCTGAAACTGGGAGGAGATGCATCTCAAACGTCCATCCCGCTACTGATCGGACCCTTCGCATAAGAGCTGATCCAATGTGGCCCTGTATTGCGATATGAGGTGACGAAAGCTGTGGGATGGCTCCCGGGGGAGGCGGCATCAGTGAAGCCTTGGGGTTATCTACTGGTTCGTCATTATCTTGAAGCTTTCCTACCTCGATCGTCTGCCTAACCCCGTCCATTTTCTTTAAACGGTAGCTGTACTCATCCAACTGCTCCTTCCAAGTGCGTGGGCCCTGCGGCTCGGCATCTTTGTGCCACCACTCTTCAAGGTGAAACGCGACACGCTTGCCATCATGCCCAGCGACTTGATAATCTCTCACGGCTGCAAACTTATCGGGTAGCTCAATCACACCATTGATACGAGCCCATGACCACGTCGGCGCTATCAAATCCTGGTGTATCGACGATGCACCACCTGGTATCATATGCCACGCGAGCTGCTCTTCGAGATTCCTCTCCCATAGGCCCATCCCGTATGTTTCTCTAAGGGCGCCGATGAGAAAGCTTGCAATGCCCCATATAGCGATGAGTTTGTCTCTTTCCATGGTCAGCTTGCAGCCAGTGTAAGTCCTGATAGCGGATCGCCAGAACTACTCCAGAGATATGTCAACGACGGTGGGAATGAAGGTATTTAGGTCCGAAGAATCTTGCAGCTTCCTCCTCCAATACCTGTCTGTGCTTCCCGTATCCAACGGTTGAGGCAGCCCGTCTGGAAAGGTCTCGCATGCGCTTATAGTTGCACAGTCCTAGAACACTTGGGAGCGAGAGAAATGCAGCAAACGTGGGGATAGCAAGCGCTCTAATAGTAGTGTATTAGTTCATGTAGGTCGCATGTGCTTGGTAGCTCACCTTGGAACACCCAGCCGCGCGTGTTGAGCGAAGCGCTGAGGACCTGCTCATCCCACAATGCTTTGGGCACCACACGCCAGATGCTATTCCCAAATATCGTCGAGTTTGGTCGGCCTTGAAATTCGGCGTCGAGCAGCTGCTCGGGGTACGGTGTCGTGATATCCCACTGTGGGCCCCTGTTGAATCCGCAGCCGCCAGGTTGATGTAAGAGTTCCTGTAGACCTGTAACATGAGCGAGCCTTCGTACTGGAAGTCTCCATCCACGCCTTGAACTATGCACAGACTGTCAATCCACAGGTAGCGAACTCCAAGCGCGCGAGTAATTTGGATTGCCTCGTTGATTGTCCTCGCGAGGGTCGCCACATCGATTCCTTCTTTCATGAAATTTTCCTTATTGTGGGAATACAAATTGACGAATCTGTTTCTGCCCCAGCTATAACTCAAAGTCACCTATGGAGCCCGAATATTCCCCGGGCGCGTTTCGACGACGTATATCCGCTCTCCACGTTCAAGATCGAGCAAGCGAGTCGGCATGAAGTCCGGATCAGCTCTTCCTTGACAGTCCGGATGGGCTTCATTGCAATCACTGATCCATTGTCGTATCCTCGTCTGTGCCTCTTCTGAAAACGTGTTCCAGCCGAGCGCATCTAGCGGTTGCATTCGCTCCGGATCGCTCTGCTGGAAAAGAAGGGATGTTCTTTCCGGTAAGCTAACCTTGGGATTTTGCTTAGCATTAGGTGATGTCATCGAGATGGCCTTCCGGAAGGCGATTGCTGCGTATACTTCTTCACTGTCGCCGATGCGTTGGGGGTCGCGAATTGTCCATCGATACAACGGCCAAATGAGAGAGCTAGGGTCCTCCCCTGAGCTGGATACGTCGCGCCAAAGTTGACTGCATAATCTACAGTCGTCCTCCTCTACAGACCTTTGAAGCGCTTCGTAACTCGAATGATGCATACCCCATTTCGCATCCACTGCTATGACGGTCCCATGGCCAAAGCCGCACAATTTCTTCTCAGCCCTGCGCCTGAGCCAGGACGACGATGGGTTTCGCTGTGGCAGCGAGATACGTGGACCGAAGGAGGATCGTGAGTAAGTCAATGCGAAGTCACTGGTCCACGATCGCATGGGGCCCAAAAGTGGCCGCTCCTCCTTTGACGTCAGAGTCCTGAGCGGCATAGGAAGGGCCTCGATGTCGGGCGCACAGTTGGATACAGCGCTCATAGTTGGTGGTTTCGGGGTGTGAAGCTCTGGGTTGATGTTGAAGCGGAAGAATGAGATAATTGAAGTGTGTTGGGCACCAGATCAGCTGGGATAACACAGGCAGTAAGCGCCATGAGCTGATAGGTCGCGCTTGCCCATATGCAAAAGCCGGTCCCACGTCCTCTCTGTGGCAACGTTATGGTAATTCTTCGCAATAATGTATCAGTACTTACCCAAGGGCTGTAATTTCGTTCACCCACGTGGTGTGTTGAGGATCTGGGCCAACCTACAGATCTTGAGATGCACCTAGTCACGTGACTGTAGTAACTCCAGGGTCCCATATGCAGTCCTTTTCCAGGTATGTACAAATGTAGGTACCTTCCAATTTTAGAAGCTTCTATCTGGTTTTCTCACAAAACATCGCGCTTCGACATGTTGAACACTCTGCGGAGCAATCAAATACAAAAGAATTCGACACTTGCTCATCTTCGCAGCATCCCCTTCTCTTGCCTAACCTCGAGGCACCCTACTAGGATTATAGGGTATTCTCTTCACAGATCTGCCAAGCGAGCTGCAAATCATGATCTGCGACTTTGCCTGGAATTTCGTTTCATTTCGTGTCAGACACCGAGGCATGATCCTCCATGGCGGATATTCCCGGTTTTAAGATATCTCACGCCTCTGGCATGGATCGAAGAATGGACTTCTCACCTAAGAGTATTTAAATTGGACGCATACTGAATACGCGACTTTGATCCAGGCAGGCCCGTGGTTTGCGCCTACACCGATACCTAGGTATGGTACAATGGAACGCCAGCCTCCTCAAATCGATCCCAGAAAATGTCCAATAAGTAAGTCTCAACCTACATGAACGGCTGTAGATCCACAAGTTCTTCTGTGCACATTCTCAAAACATCACTTTCGGGATACCTGGGGAAAAGGCTCAAAGAGAGTACGGGGGGAAAAGCCGGCGAATTTCCAAGAAAGGATAGGAAGAGGAAGGCCCACTCTTGACATGATTTCGTAGTCCGATCGAAACTTCAAAAAAGCAGGAAAGGAGAGAGGTCCGCACTGTCGGCGTTTGACTTGATTTGAAGCCGAAAGAGACTATTACTCGCCGGGTCGAGCAATATCAATCAATTTCCAATCCGAAAATGTAGACCACCATCGCGAACGGTCGGATATGCGAATTCTATCCTCTCAATTGTGATCGACATTTAGCGGTTCGTCGCAACCTTCACTTCTCACTTCTTCATCACATTGATCCCGGAACTTTCTCACTCTTGCTGATGATGTACCACGCATGAACGATACCAGGGATCCAACCCAGAACGCAGAGGCAGATGTTGATGAGGAGGTCGGCACCACAGCCTCGCTTGAGGAAAACAGGTACGAAGGGCACCCAGATCGCGAGGAAATAGAGAAGGATGTCGCTCTGCTAGAATCAGTTTCCATGTTATGAAATCAAAGATTGGAGTACGCATACTGTTGATGAGGGCATCTTGATGATTAGAGGCTTCTTCGGTCTGAATCAGTCGTTGGTCGTAAAGTGTCGTTTTGGGAAGGGGATTTGCGGGGTGACAGGCTTTTTTAAAGGATTTTGTGAGTCGTCTGTAGAGTGGTCTGATATTGGGATTGTCGTTCGAAGGCTTTTAAGAACGGTTTGACCGGTGACGTCGTAGAAGGCGGCATTCTCGGCACCGAACAGTACCATGGTCTCCGGCACTTCCAATTCGCTGCCCGAACTTTCAGCTGCCGAAACTCCGCCTGCGCAGTGAAATACAGTAAGGAATGATCGGGGGGATCCTGTTCGCTGTAGCGCACCATTGTAGCTTCCGAGTTTTCTATTGGACGAAGTTCCGTTGATCACAAAAATGTTGTCGTGGCGTCGTGGCGCATGCCCCATGCATAGGAAGAAGTTTAGAAACGGGAAACGCCCAAATTTAGTAAAGATTTTGACCTCGGAATACGTTATCGATACCTATGAACAGTTTGAAAGCATGCAAGGGCTTGGAAACATAAAAGGCCTAAATTTAGTAGAACTAACGTATATGCAAGTACTCATAAACGATTTGAATTATCGCTATAATTGCTATAATTACTGTAGAACAATATGCGTATGACCAAAAGTTTTAGGAGGGCAAATATACTTTGGCAACAGCTAAATGCATTAAACATTCGCCGTGGTGTGAGTACGGCCACGTGATGCATCTTTCACTCGGGCGCAACTGTAATTAAAGCGCCTCTTGAAAACATTTAGAGCTTTCATAGGAATATGTATTATTAAATTTAGTCGCAGTGGAAGAAGTATTGTAAAGCACATGTGCAGACTCTGTTTCAATCCAACGCCTCACTAAATCTTTCTACCTAGATCACTTCCTAGAAACCTATTTGCAAATGTCCCTGATATACTGTTCAGGGTTGACCTTTGCAGTTATCGTCATAATATCTAAAGTTCCATACCTAGGCATCTATACTCCTCTGAAATGATTCCAATAGCTCACTTTACAGAATGCTCGAATGAAGCTCGTCCAATTCTTACACCGCTGCTCGTTGTTTATACCTATGCAGCCTGCTAAATCTTTATGATGGCTCTTTCTCGCGCGTATCATGCAGCAAGCGGCGCCTCCACGTTTTAAAAGGCGAAATCTTCGCGTATCTTACTCTTATTAGCCTGAATTTACCCGTGGTATGTGCCGCCCTAGATTTCGGGAAATAAGATGCTGACTCCTGGGTAAGACGGTGCCCGTCGTGGCCAAATCTGCCAACGGCATTTCGCAGAGACGGGATATTATGCATTCAGCTTTACTAGCATTTACCCCGCTCACCTAAGCTTAATTGCCGATAAATGCAGCCACCAACCCCAAGACACTTTGAGGGCGCATAAGTAGCTGAAGTATGGCTCACGGTTCGATTTCTTACATAGGCAAACACTCGTGCAACGCCAACGATCTCAACCGCACTAGGAATTGCTTGAGGACTTACGAGGCGCACTCTTATATATGCAGCCCCTTTGACGCACAGATATGTGGTGATGGCCTGGGGTTCAAAAACCCCATCGACGCTGCCATTCGCAAAACATCTGCAACCTTGAGGATTTTGCTCTTCGCGAGAAAAAAAGATAGCACAGATTCCACAATTACGACGAATGACTGGGAAGAAGGTATGGCTTTGGATAGCGGCCCGCGGATGCTCGCGTCATTTTGGAGTTTGACGATACTAGCCATGTGCTTCTTCGGACTGCGCATGTGGTGCAAGAACGTTCGTCGCAAGGATATATGGAACATTGATGAAATCATTCTGGCTCTTTCAATAGTACGCGAGCTTTACACTCCTCGCATATGCCATTATAACTGACTTCAATACAGGTTCTGCTAATATTGATCGATATATTCGTCACTGTCGCAATAAGCTTTGGTTTTGGCCGACACCTACACGACATGAACCCGGACACCAGAATGCTTGTGGTGAAGTATTTCTACTTGTCTGAGGTGTTCATCCTGGTCGATTTGCCGATTTGTCGAATCAGCTTCGGTATCACTTTACTGAAGATATCGGTTCAGGCGTGGCAAAAAGCTATCTTGTGGTTCTGCATGCTGAGTATGTATTGTGATTTTCATCTTTTCCGTTACATTACGCAGCTAAGTCCACATTTGCTGATCAGCCACTGCATAGGTTTAACCAGCGTATGTTGGCTGCAGGCAATTTTCATCCTCACTCAATGCAATCCCGTTAAGAAGAACTGGGATCGAATGAACGTTCCGGGTACATGCCGCCAGCGTACCAAACCGTGGGAAACATTTGGTCACTTGACGGGCGAATGGTCTGCAGCTATGGACTTTGTCATGGCTGCGCTGCCCGTTTTCATCTTATACAAACTTCAAATACGGACATTAGAGAAGATTGGAGTCATACTTGCGATGAGTTGTGGTGCCATGTAAGTTCATAATCTCTCTCGTTCATAAAGCATCAACTGAGACACGTCAGGGCGGGCATCATGGCCGCAATAAAAACGGCGCATTTGCAAAAATTAGTTTACGGCCGCGACGATACAACTTGTAAGCTCCGGCACTCTCAATAGATAAGCCAAGGCTTACGTAGAACCAGACAAGGCCGCAGTCCACATGATCCTATCAATTGCCGAAGTGTGCGTCACTATGGTAGCCACTTCAATTCCATTCTTACGCCCATTGGTAACGTCGCATTTCTCAAGTATCCACAAAACTCCAAAATTAGGCGAATGTTACGAGTGTAGCGGAAACAATGGTATACCACTGGAAAGTTCAGATCGCCTTCGGGAAGGCCGAGTTTCAGCACGTTCGCTGAACGATGAGTTGAGCGAGAATCACAAGCGCGCGTCTGGCATCAACTGGACGGCACCTTTGCCTCGGGAAAGCCACGAAGAGGAGCTGGGAAGGTCAGGTAGGGTACTTTAGGAATATCATTGACAGAATTGGCCTAGACGATTGCGAAACATAACTTCATCACCGTAATGGCGTACCAAAGTCGAACTCATCTCTTTCAAACTTCGAGCCATGTTAAGTCTGACTTTTCTACTCGCAAGGCTCTCCAACTCTTTTCCCTCATCGAAAATAATTCCGTGTTCCTCAGATTGCCAACGCCGCAACCAAACTATCCAAAGCCGAGCTCTGCGTCGACGCATTCGCCGGCGTAACAAATGGCCCCGCCCACTTCAACGACAGCTCATTCATGTCATTCCTGTCATTCCTCCAAATACTGTCCGCATTACTCTTCAAAAAATTCTTGTACCTATCCTGCGGACTCGCTTTATTCAGGATACCCAGATTCCGCATAAAGATACCCTTGAACTGCGAACCGTCGGCACCACAACCATTCGCGCTGCCTTCGCAGGGCTCCCTCAATATGCCGCCAGGAGCAAGCTTGGTGATGGCCGTATCGGCAATGTTCCGCGCCTTCTGGATCAGAGCAGTGTCACCAGTTGCTTTGCTGAGTTCGACAAGAGCTCCGAGAATAACGCCTTGGTTGTACGTCCAAACCGTTCCGCCGTTGTTCTTGCACGTCTTCTGATCCAGCCCATCGTTTATCGCATTATCAGCTGTAATCATCCCACTACCTTGAAACCACGCCCATTGCTCTTTTGCGATCGACAGATACGGCACATTGCTGGAGGAGACGCGATTCGCCAACGATGCTGCAACGGCGAGGAAGAGTTCATTCGGAATCGCGTTGACATAGGTGTGCGGCTTATCCCACCAGATGCCTCCTTTGCCGCCGGTGTTAGTGCTGCAGTTTGTTTTACCGAAGACGGCGTTCATGTCGTTGAAGATGGTTTGCGCTTGTGTCAGGTAGGTGGATGCTCGGGTCAGGTCGTAGGCGCCGATCCAGGCGAGCGCCCACCAACCTTCGTCGCTGGGATTGTGAGTGTGATGTTGGTTAATAGCAGATATACTTACTCGTAGTAGCTAGATGGTGTTAGTGATAGGAAGAGAATTGGGAGGGGAAATTCACTCGTTGAGGAAGCCGGTGTTTGCTTGTGCCTTGAGCTCGCCGTGTTGATCGATGAAAGATTGAGGAACCGGAGGCCATTGATCCGTGTAGTACGTTTGCATGAGGTACGGGTCGTCTTCTGCTCCCATAATCTTTACCGACTGGGAATTGTATTTCTGTGCTTGAGCATACGTGTTTGAGATCATGCCAGTGATTTCTGACTTCAAGCCTGAGTCAACACTAGCTAGGTTGGTGATGGTAGTGAGACCTATCCAGGTTACCTTTATGTCTGATAATAGAGACAGGACCACGAACAATTTGCACTGTTCCACCAACCAGTACTCGGCACCCAGATGCCAGTGGCCGAGTTGTACCACTTCTGCAGGGTACGGTAGGCAGCCTCAACATTTGCTTTTGTGACATCTCGAGTGATGGGTGAGCAGTGAGTTGGGACCAGGAGTCCCGATAGTAAAAGAGTCCTGTAGATGGTAGACATCATGACTGGAGATAGAAAGATGCAAATTGATGGACCGGATTCCTCAAAGCGAAACCGAACCCAACTTCGGTTTTATACTATATAAATCCTAATGACAGCTCCTAAGTCATGAGACTCCAAGGACTGATCCATACTATTGAAGTCAACTCAATGTCGTCATTTGTATCTCGAATGTTTGCCCTGCGCGGAGAATACTGTTCACTTCACCGTATGTCTAGGGCTTCGCCTCCTAAAATCCCGGACGAAGTCTTACCTTCCGAGACACATGTAAGCCTGAACCTGGAAACTTCCAGTAGTATTCCCGGTAAGGCCACCACGCGTAACTGTAATACGGATCCCATTCGTCGGCTTCCTGCAGCAGTCGCAGCCCCACTAGCCACGCGAACGTGCCACGAGATGCTCCCAGATAGACGTGTTCCGAATCAAAAGAGGGTCTGCGCGAGAGCTGAGAGATCAACACCCCGCTTACGGCAGTATGTTTCTCTCTGACCATATTCGGAGTAGGTGAGCCGACGGCGGTGCCGATTGGGAAATGCCGACCCTGGCTCCTTGCTTTTGCCGAGGTCAGATGTGCAGCTTTTCTCACCGCATCATGATCGTGAGAACTTGGTTTTTGCCTTGGGTTTTGGGCCTGATTTGGATCTTACTCGCTGCTTGAAGAAGTTACGTAAACTTGCTGGGTATAAAAAAGGTTAGCGCCTTCACACCCTTCACTTACACACCATCTAGCTCAACTTCGCTGTCATCAGACGAAGCAAAAGCGAAAGTGCCTTCCCAATTAAGGTTTTCTCTAAGTCGACTTGGGTTGATTTATGCATCTGTTATAAATAAGGAAGGTGATCTATACAGATTGTCGACCGAGCGATCCAATGAAGCCATGTACAGTGCAGTACAACTTTCACTGCCCGCAATGAATGCATGTATAGAAGCCCAAAAGTCACATTCATAACACCGCATACCAATCTATAGAGCCAAAAACGCTCAGCCGCGAACGATCTCAAGACACCACCATGGGAACTCTGAACGGGGGGCTGCGCACACCCAACCCGACTCCCACCCGTCACCCCATTGAATGTAAACCCATGGTCCTTATTCTGCAGTGTGACGCCGCAGCCTGACTGCATGAAGATCTGAATGTTGCAGCCGGCCGCTCCGGTTTTGGAAGTCGCTGTCAAGCTCGCAGTGAGAGGGCCACCTAAAGGCTATCGAGAAAGCGTAACATCAGTACCGACCAAAAAAAACTCGGTAGTGCATGGTACGGTGTGACTTACAATGGCCACGATCACGCACTGTTCTTCGCTAATAGAGACGATTTTCGATGTACCAGCGTTACCAATAGCTAGAGGCGTGTTGGGGTCGCCGCAGGTATATGGGCCGCTGAAGACGGTAGCAGAGGCCGAAGCAGGCTCACCAGTGGGTTTTCCTGCTGGTACAGCCGGAGCTGTGCTTAAAACGGCAGCTGTAATGGAATAGAACTTTATGGGTGGTTAGTATTGTGTCGAGAAATGATATCAAAGTGTGGCTGACTTACAGTAAGGTACTGCACACTTGAGTCGGGAAGAATGTTTCCGGAGTAAGAATTGTCAAAGTCGAATAGAGTTTGGATGTTGCAATCAACAAGCAGATGCCAAAGCTACAACTCTATCTGTGGATAGTTACTGTGGCACCGCTTTTACCGTGCGCTGTGAGGGTCTACGGTCAACTAGCTCAATGGCCGGACACTACCCAACAATAATGATGTCGAATAGACGATCCAGATCACGCGTATCCGACCATAATTACACATTCACCGTACTTGGTACAGCTTGTTGAATGTCAACACGTGGTTGACCATGCAGAACAACGGCTCCAGGCATTGCAACAATTGCAACAGGGTTGACTGGACCGTAGACGGCCATGACTATCCATGTGAGTACAGCACACTCAACAGTAAATGCGGGATCACCTAGTTAGTATCGACAATAGCCCGAAGATGGTCCATCTTTCCGCTCTCGCCCTTTGGAGGCGTTCGAATATATGGAAAGCTGGGATCCGACCGGATAATACGAATAGCCGTCAGGAGCTAGAGGCCGTCTCAGTTATCAACATGTGCGGAGCAGGATCCAAAATGCATTCACGGAAGAGACCGTGAGTTCTAAAGGTGTACAGAGATATTCCAAGATTGAACGAAGCCGACGCAAAGACAGAGTGTAACAGAAGAACGCGATATGTTGAAAAAATGGCAGCAGAGACTTTTCTCCGAGTTGCAAATTGATTGTTGAAGATCGGATGTCGAATCAACCCACGGATGTCGAATCAACTTACCGATCTAGATCTCCAGTTCCAGACAATAGTATCGGGACCCACGTGCTCGCTTCGTGATTGCCAAGAGAGCTTGTCACGTCTTATTCTTAGCCACAACCGTGGGAATAGTTGTGCGAAGGCGCATGAAGAGGTACGCTAGCGTGCGCCCCGGCAAGCTAGGCCTTTTCGACTCTCGAGGTCAGGCCCAGACCAGATCGGGGTGCATAAACACTAGCGCCCACATTTACAAGTCGAGACCATCAGCTACTCAGTCTTGTTTCTCGCATCTCGCTCAAATTCGACTCTGGCATCTATGTCTACTCTTCTGTAGGACGTTCTCCACTAGGGCAGAATGGGAGGTCGCTTATTTTGAGTGCGTTAAAGCCATGACTCCATTCCTAGTACAATGGTGTTTTGTGATCTATTCAAGGTGTCAGCTCAGCTTCAGCAACTCCAATGACTGATCCAATTACCAGCCTTCACCGCCCAAGAAGTCTCATCACCTCTCCATCTACAATGTTGACGAGCTCCTCCTCCTTGCACTTCCAGCCTTCCGCCGTCACGTCTGTGTCTTGCGGTCCAGCCAACGCCTCCGCCTGCAAGATTGCATCCTCCCACTCCATGGCCTCAAACACATTCACTTCCATTCTCACCAGCCTGCGATGATCTTTCTGCATCCACTTGACAAGCCCTTCTTCCTCGAGGAATGCACTGCGCGGCACGAATATGAATGGCTTGTACCCGTTCCCAATCACCTCAGAGCACATGCCCCAACCGAGCTTGCCCAATACTGCGTCCGAGGCGGCAATGAGGTCGGGGATATGGGCGTCCTTTTTAATCGCATAAAAGTGAGGAGGAGCGTGGATGGTTTGGCTGAGACAGACCCATTGCGGCGGTAGTTGGGGGATGCGCGTGTAGGTGTCGTTCTGCGGCTGCCCGCCGAAACAGTGCAGCAAGATCTTCCTTCCCGGCTGAAGTAATTCCGGAATGTTTAGCGCCTCGAGAGTGTCGGTTTTTGACGACTCGGCGTGCCTGAAGTGCGCCGGTATATCAACAGTTCTGCCGTTGTAGGGCATGTGTATCTCTCCCCGCATCCGTATTAAGGCATCCGCCTTTTGGTATTGATCAGTCATGTCTTGTATAAAGGCGCGGATATCGGCTATATCTTCACTCTGGGCCGGGTCAATCTTTTGGGTCGCTAGCAGTCCTTGCAGGATAGTGTCAAAGGTGAAGTTGGTAACCAGGAGGGAAGGCACGTTCAAGACGCACGGGATGCTCGGGCAGTCGGAGATGATGATTTGTATCCCGTTGTCCTTCACAAACCTTTCTTCCTGCTCAACAGCTGCGTTCGCGTCGAATTTCCGCACAGCGTCCCATGTTTGAGAAGTGGAAAGCGTGTATGGGTTCTTCTGGACGACGCTTGGCTGAATCGGGAATTCGTAGCTTGAGAAAGTGACGACACCTACGTGGCTCCACCCGGCTTGCAGAGACTCCCGCACGCCCTTGTTCACGTTGGTACGTATGAATAGGAGGTACTTTGCTTGTCGCTTCCCGCCCGTCTCATGTAGCATCTGTGCCAAGTGGACAATGCGCATGAAATGGCCCAATCCATGCGCTGAGGGATAGAGGGCAAGGCGGATAGCATCGTTTCGTTCTTCGAGGTCGGCCATGCAGACTTTGCTGCAACGATGAGAGCGCGGGTCGGATAGGCGAGGCGATGGGAAGACGAGATGCCATGATGAGTAAGCAGGCATATTCATCGTGCTCAGGCGTTATTACCTCATAGGCTCCTACCCCGCCCAGCACAACCATTTCCAAAGTTCCACACGCGAACCTTGCACGGTGCATCAATTGATGTAAGTTTGCACCCTTGGAACAATCCTGCTGACGGGGCTAGACTGGACTCTACCTAGGTGGAAGAGGTCCCGTCTCTTATCCGGCATCTCTCGGATGGGATGATGATCATTGATGAAGACGGATGGCAAAGAAGGGGGTTGTTCCATCTGGATCAAACACCAAGAAGCGATAAAGGTCGTCTAGATCAAACATGCACCCCAGGAAGGCGGGAGCTCAGTGTTTGCTTGGCTCCTGCCCAATCACGTAACGTTTCCTCCTTTTAGGTTGAGTAAGCATCGGCGCCGTCCCCGCCCGTGCAGCCAATAACGTTGCCCTCACCTTCCCCAAATGGTTAGCCCAAGAGGTCGTGCACTCTTGGCAGGGGCGATCCTCGGAATGATCCCAATCATCCAAATCGTGCAAATCAAATCCTCCAGCATGCATTCGCCACGATAGCCTCACGGCGAATCTTACCACGGTGGTATAACCAGGCGGCGTACGAGCCGACGACCAGGGCTGTGGGACTTATAAAGATGGCACCCTGCCTCTGTTTCAACCTCTTCGCTGTCTGTCCTCCACCAAACTTGACGTACCATAGGACGCGGGGTTGGATAAAATGGTCCAAGGTTCCAATATGTTGCTTGTCTCCGCAGCCCTCGTCGGCAGCGCGCTGGCATCGCCCTCTGGCAAGTTCTGAACCGCCAATTTGGCCATCCATCCGTTCACGCGAGTGCCCTATAGCTGACTCTGAGCAGCCAACGGCTTCAAACCCGTCGCTGGAGGCTTTGTAAAACCTGCTCCTCCTTCAACATACGCAACCTCCGGTCTCCACCGTCGCCAGGAGCCGTTGAACATTCGCCAAGATGGAAATGTTTGCGCAACTGACAGGTGCAAGTCCTTCGCGGACTCTGTCATTGCCGGCCGAGCCCTCAACTACACGAATGTCGACCCGTGCACCAACTTTGCAGAGTACACGTGTGGCAACTGGTGGGCGACGCACGACTTCCGCGACGATCAGTCAGCCATTGGCGTCCTCTCCGCCATGTCAGATGTCAACACTGCCCTGATGCGCTCCATCCTGGAGTCGCCCTACCCATCCAACTCCACTATCAACAGCACATACGCGATCGCCAACGCCACCTCCCTGGATGAGCAAAATTTCAACAAGATGAAGGCTGCGTACGACTCCTGCATGGACACTGCAGCCATTGACGCGATTGGGGCTAAGCCACTTCAAGAGATTCTGGAAGCCTACGAGTCCTTTGCTTCATCCGGAAACAGCACCAGCAACGGTACCGACCTCACGGAGAAGCTCATCTGGGTCCAGCGCTATGGCGGAAGCGGTCTAATTGAGGCCTCGACCTCGCCGGACGACAAGGAACCCGACGTCACTACCGTGGCGCTGGGTGTCGGCTCGCTCGGACTGGATGCCAAAGAGTACTACACTGACGATGAGGCTATTGCCAACTATACAGCCGCCATCACTGGCATGTTTGATATTTTATACGGTCAGGAGAACCATGACGCCCACGTCAGCCTTACCAGCAAGATCGTCACTCTCGAAAAGGCTCTCTCAGCAGCATCCCCAGACTCGGTTGACGCTGGCAATGTTGAGTACTACTACAACCCCATGACCATCGCCCAGGCCGATGCCTTAATTCCCGAGGTTTCCTTCGCCCGTTACGTCAAGGCATTCGCCCCCAGCAACTACACCGTGCAAAACGTTATTGTGCTTGCGCCTGAGTACTTCCCTCAAGTTTCCAATATCCTCAAGAACACCACCACCGACGCTGTCAATGGTTACTTGGAGTGGGTGCTCATCCAGAGATGGGCCACGCGCCTTTCTGACAAGGTGAATGGCCCGTACCGTCGCCTTCAGAATGAGCTCAGTGGCCGTGCTCCCGAAGCCGTCGGCGAGCGCTGGAGGACCTGCTTTAGAGACGTCGACACGAACCTCCCCTGGATCGAGAGCGCCTTCTTCGTCCGTGAGGCTTTCAGCCCAGAGGCTAAGACGTTCGGAGAGCGCATCATCAACGATGTCGAGAACGTTTTCCAGGCCAAGCTCAAGACCTACGAATGGATGAGCGCCGAAGTCAAGGAGAAAGCTATCCAAAAGGTGCTCAACATGGTTGAGAAGATCGGCTACCCCGACATCTCGCCCAACATCCAAGACCCCAAAGCACTGGCCGATTACTACGCCACTCTCAATGTTACAGCCGACTCGTGGTTCGAGAATGGTCTCGCGTACAACAACTTCTCTCTGCAAGGCACCTGGAACGACCTTCTTCACCCAACCGACAAGAACCGCTGGTTCATGACGGCTCCCACCGTGAACGCCTACTTCAACCCTCCTACCAACGAGATTGCTTTCCCGGCCGGGATCATGCAGCAGCCACTGTTCAACCTCGACCTGCCAGACTACGTCTCATATGGCGCTTTCGGTGCCGTCGCCGGTCACGAGCTCACCCACGCCTTCGACAGCAGCGGCAGCCACTACGACGAGACAGGCGCCTACCGCGACTGGTGGGACAACTCGACGCTCGCCGCCTTCAACAACAAGACCAAGTGCTTCATCGAACAATACTCCAAGTACTCCGTTACCACCCCGACCGGCGAGAAGCTCAACGTCAACGGCGACCTCACCAAGGGCGAAAACGTCGCTGACGTTGGTGGTTTGGCCGCTTCATTCCAGGCGTGGCAGGCGCGCAACACTGAAACCCCAAACCAACTTCTGCCCGGTCTCGAGGAGTACACGCGCGAGCAGCTCTTCTACCTTTCTTTCGGAGGCGTGTGGTGCGGGAAGACTAGGCCTGCTGAGGCTGTGCGAAGGATCTACTCGGATCCACACTCACCCCCTAGTGTTCGCATCTTGGGTACTGTGTCGGACCAGCGCGGGTTTTTGGAGGCTTTCAACTGCCCCGTGAAGGAGCCTGTTTGCGAGCTCTGGTAAGTGCGTTTTGTAGCAAAAAATTCACTTCGTTTGGCGCTTTACGCTTTTCTCAAAATGATCTGCTGCGGCATATATCTATAGTCCTGTAACAAAATACTTAAGGACAACTTATCCACTCAAGTAGCCCATGAGACGTGAAGTAGAGTGAGTGAACCGCTCTAAATTGCCTAGCAAGGATAGGTACAAAGTCATTTCATGTCTACTCCACCAAGTGTTCATAAATGTTACTGACCACGGGGTAGAGTCCCTACCAAAATACAGAGGCTCATTTTTCGGATGCCTGAACAGCTGAGTAAACCACAAGTGAAAGGAAGGCAGTAATTGAAGCATATGGAGTCGAACAAAGATTCACGCCAGGCATGCCGGTTCCAGCTTGTCCCAGGATGCTCACTACAGTACGCCTTGAATAGATCTTCCTGGTGGTATTTAGATACTTTGTACCGCTCTCATAACGACGACTGTGTCTGACTATCTCCTAATCATGCTGGCAAAGACTGACACGGCAAGGGTAGCCATGCGAAGGATGAGTTCCCGCTCTCTCCGTCTGAAACACTCTGTCCCCGTTCACGGTCTGAATCCCATTCCGGATCAGGCCAGTCCATTTCGCTAGAAAACTACTTAGAAATAGTAGTAATAGATAACGTATTCCACCACCGAACCGCGCAATCCACCGAACCGCGCAGAAATGCTTGGCAAGGAACATTAATTAGTATTATCTTAATAACATAGCTAAATCTTAATATTTTCTTCTAAAATTTAAACCTAGATAGATATAACTTATATATAAACTAATAGCTATTAAAATCTTATAGCTATAGCTTACGTAATAAAATAGTTATTAGCCTAAAAGGTACTAGTAGCTAAAACCTACCTTTTACTATAAATTAATAGCTAAACGTTAGTATTATACTATATAACTTTAAGGACTTACTTATTAGTATATTAATTAGTAGCTATTAAGTCATTATAGTATGCAGCCTAGGTTTAATACTATAATAGTAGGTGTAAGGTAAGAGAGAAGAAAAGTTAAAAAACCTTCTAAATAAAGCTATATATAAAGTTTAAGGTAAGTAAATACCTCTAAAACTAAAAGATCTAGCTTAGGAAGTATAGGTTTTTAAAAAAATTAGACACTACCTTATTATAAAGCTTATATAAGCTAATTTTAAGTAGCTAACTATTTATATAACTTCTATATATATATATAAAGTATATCTATAGATAAAAAGTAAGAATATCTAGCTATATAAAATCTTTAATTATGTTTTCCTAATTTTAGGTATCTCTACCCTTTCTACGCTAGTTATCTAATAGGTCTAAGCTGCACACTATAATTTTAGTACCAATAGGTATATTAGATATATATAAACTAGCTCTAAAGTTATTATAATTTATTAAGCTAGTTTATTAGGTATTATAGGGTATAAAGCTTAAGCAACCCTCTTATTCTCTATACTTATATAGCTTACTAAGATATTAGAAATCCTAGAATATTTTTTTACAACCTTTGAGATCTATATTGTATATATATATATTTAAAATTTTAGCTTAATAGCTCTATTATTTAAATTGTTATTAAGGGTTAAATATTTGATTTTCTGCTAAGCAATTTTGCGCGGTTTGGTGGGTTGCGCGGTTCAGTGGTAGAATACGTTATATATAGACCTATTAGTCCTAACTCTAGATTTAGATATAAATATATTATATTCTTTCTAGATGTAGCTATTAGATTTCTAGACTATAAGCTACTAAAACTAAAATTAAAAGCCTTTAACACTTTTATAGAATTTAAAAATAAGGTTAAAAACTAATCTAATAAAAAAATTAAAGCTAATAGCTAGTAACGTATTCTACTACCGAGACGGCCAAACTACCAAAACGGCCAAAATTGCTTAGCGGAACATCAAACTAGTATTATCTTAATAACAAAGCTAAACCTTAATATTTTCTTTTGAAATTTTAAACCTAGATAGATATATATATATACTAATAGCTATTAAAAATTCTAGAGCCTTAGCTTACGTAATAAAATAGTTATTAACCTATAAAGTACTAGTAGCTAAAACCTACCTTATACTATAGATTAATAGCTAAACGTTAGTAATATACTATATAACTTTAAGGAGTTACTTATTACTATATTATTTAGTAGCTATTAAGTTATTATAGCATGCAGCCTAGATTTAACGCTATTATAGTAAGTGGAAGATAGGGGGTAAAAAAAATTAGAAAACCTTTTAAATAAAGTTATATATATTAGAAACACTTACTTTTTTCTTAGGAGGAGGATAGTATATACTAAATAAAGCTATATATAAGTTTAAAGTAAGTAATTACCTATAAAACTAAAAGACCTAGCTTAGTAAGTGTAGGTTTATATAAAAATCCTAACACTGCCTTATAATATAGCTTATATAAGCTATTATTAAGTATCTAACTATTTATATTACTATAATATATATATATAAAGTATATTAAAAAAAAAAAGTAAGAATATCTAGCTAGATAAAATATTTAATTATAGTTTTTTAATTTTAGGAATCTCTACCCTCCTTACGCTAATTCTCTAATAGGTCTAGGCTGCACGCTATAATTTTAGTGCTAATAGGTATATTATATATATATAAACTAGCTCTAAAGTTATTATAATTTATTAAGCTAGTTTATTAGGTGTTATAGAGTATAAAGCTTAAGCGAACCTACTATTCTTTACCCTTATATAGCTTAGTAAGAAATTAGAAATCCTAGAATATTCTTTTATAATTTTTTAAATCTATATTATATATATCTATATTAAAAATTTTAGCTTCATAGCTCTAGTATTTAAATTGTTATTAAAGGTTAAATATTTGATTTTCTACTAAGCAATTTTAGCCGTTTCGGTAGTTTGGCCGTCTCGGTAGTAGAATACGTTAATAATAGTACTAAATTTATTAATTATAAGTTTAAAGAACTTTATAAGATCCTTCTAATTTTTGTAAATAGGAATTAGAATTTATAGAGCAATTTATTATATAGGGTATGTAATTTTATAATTATATAATAAATACTTATATTTAACTACTATAGAAGGATCTATGATAGACTCTATATACTAATTATTCCTATTACTATAATTTAGTAACTAGTAAACCTAGGTATTAAAGATAACTAAACTAGTTAGATAAACTACTAACGCTAGATTCTAAGCTTAATACTAACTAATACTACTAGAATATTCGCATAGAATAATATAGGAATATAATACTCCTAGCACTTTAAGAAGTAGGCATTAATAACTTTTATATAAGGAGCTATAATCTTAGTAATCTAGAAGCTATACTTAATATCCTTTACCTAGATAGTAATATAATTACTATAGATAGCTCTAAGGTTAGCTACTAAAGATAGATGTTAGTAATAACTAATACTAGGAAAAGGGAACTAATACTACTTAGAGTATCTAAGATAAAAGTCTTAGTAGTATACTAAAAAGTCGTAATTACGCTAGCTTATATGCGTAATAGACTAGTATTGCTAGTAATATTATAAAGAATCTTATAAATAAAACGCTAGAATAAGAGATAGAGTATAATATCCTTAGCTATAGCTTAGTAGTATTAGATCTCTTAAAGAACCTTAATGTTACGAATAAAAGGATACAGGGTATCCAGAGCCAGATAATGCAGCGCAAGAGGTGTTGAGACCAAAGAATGGCGGCACAACGATGCGCGGGGTAGGGTTACGTCAGCAGGTCAGGTGACGTGCTCAGTGTGCTACGTGCTAAGAGGACGTAGCAGACGTAGCACTTGCTGCTTAGTCTAATACGTGTGCTACGGGCGTAGCAGACGTAGCAGACGTAGCAGGCAAGACTAGACAGGATGAAGAAGCAGGTATAAAGACTAGATGGATTTCCTTTATCTTTTAGTTTCTAGTTTTTCATAGTTAACTCTCCATAGTTCATCTCTTACCTAGATTAATACTTAGTTATTCTATAGTTAGTTATAGAATTAGTTACTTTCGCACGTTTGCATCTTAAACTACTAAAGCACACCACCTAACGTATACACCATACACTAACCTACCTCCCCTCACACGGATCAGGATAGGCTAGTATACCCCTTGGTAACACTTTGACTACCCACAGGTTCAAGAACCCAAACGTACGTAATGGCAGCTCCCGCTACCCCACGTGCCGCTAGCAGTAGTGCCAGTACACCTGCTTTGAGTCCAGCGTTGGTGATGGCCAACCAGGCTAACCAGTTACAGCAACAGGCCGAACAGATCGATGGGTTAATGCAGGCAATTACTTAACTCCAGGCTAAGGACACTGTACCCCGTGGAAAGATTGCGGCGCCAGAGAAGTATGATGGAGGACGAGATGGTTTGAAACCATTCCTCACTAACATGGATTTGTACTGTCGCTTTAATGCCCTGACAGAGGACTCAGATAAGATCCTTGTGGCTGGTATGCACTTGAAAGACAAGGTAGCCACTTGGATGCAGCCCTTTATGGACGATTATCTCACGAATGAGATAAGGCATTGCAAAGACGACACGAAGACCATCTTTAAGAGCTAGACGGCGTTCAAAGACGAGATTTAGAAGGTGTTTAGAGAACTCGACGAAGAGACCTAGGTAGAGCAAAAGATATCTCGGATCCAGCAGGATAGGTCAGTCGCCAGATATGTGACGGAGTTCAAACAACTGCAGTCAAAAATCGATTGGGACGATGCGCCGTTGCGCACAGCCTTCTACAACGGGTTGAAGGAAACAGTTAAGGACGGTTATAGAATTGGTTGCTTTCGCACGTTTGCCTCTTGAACCACTGAAGCACACCACCTGACGTATACACCGTACACCAACCTACCTCCCCTCACACGGATCAGGGTAGTCAAAGTGTTACCGAGAGGTATACTGGCCTATCCTGATCCGTGTGAGGGGAGGTAGGTTAGTATATGGTGTATACGTCAGGTGGTGTGCTTCAGTGGTTCAAGAGGCAAACGTGCGAAAGCAACTAATTCTATAACCTAAATAAACTTCTAGTAGAAGTTAGCGAATCCTAGGAAGGATTGCACGTCTTTAACTATCTTGGGTTTTGGCCATTCCCTTACAGTTTCGACTTTCTTTGGGTCCATAGCAATGCCATCTCGTGAAACGATAAATCCTAAGTAATCCGTCTCTGTGACGTGGAATTCGCATTTTTCTGGCTGTAGGGGTAATTGATACTCCCTAAGCTTCCTAAGCACCTTCTTGACGTGTTCAATATGATCCTTAAGCGTTCCTGAGGTATATACTAGTATGTCGTCTAGGTACGCAGTCACAAAAACGTCTAAGTATTCGTGAAGTGCTCTATTAACGAGTGCCTGAAACGTCGTAGGCGCGTTCGTTAGTCCAAAGGGCATAACCGTATACTCGTACAGTCCGTACCGAGTTTTGAAGGCCGTCAGCCATTCAAAGCCCTTGGCTATCCGTATTCGATGGAATCCGTCTCATACATTGAATTTCGTGATCCACCTAACTCCCTGGAGGCGGTCCATGAGTTCCTGGATTAGAGGAAGAGGGTATCGGTTCTTCCTTGTGACGTGGTTTAGCTGTCTGTAGTCCACACAGAGTCGCAGCTTCCCATTCTTTTTTAGGATGAAGAGAATCGGTGAAGCCATCGAGCTCGCACTCTCTTGTATATATCCTCGTTTCAAGTTCTTCTTGATATATTCTTGTAGTTCCAACTGCTAGTCTCGAGTAAGCGGATATATTAGTCCTGGGCGCAGCTTTGCGCCTTCCTCCAGGTGAATCTCGTGATCCCAGTCCTGATGAGTTTCATGACGACCAAGAAACTCAACCGACGACAGGTTAGATGGGCTGAGATGATGGCAGATTACGACTTTAAGGTACACCATCGCCCAGGATCGCTGAACGGAGCGGCGGACGCTCTTAGCCGAAGATCTAACCTTCGGGAAACAGACAGACCCATCACGCACGACGCGGTCCTCCAAAAGGATAGGGATAGTAGTCTAGGCTACAACCAACCACGACTATTCAAAGGAACCCTGGTTGAACGGCTAGCCAAGGTGACTAAAGTCACACGATTATGAAATAGGAAGCTTAACGAGCTTACCAAGGTAGCCAGGATTGATTATCAGGGACTAGAGGTACACGACCAAGCAGACTACAATTAATTGACCCCTAAATAAAGGGCAGAATATGATTTAGTAAACCATCTAAGGGCAAGAGCGCCCTAAGATAAAGAATAATAGATTAAGCTACGCGAAGGCCTTGCACCAACCCTGATACGGAAGCTACACGAGTCTAAAGAATATGGACACCCTAGGATCAATGAAATAGTTTAATGAATTTTGAATAAGTACTTAATCCCTAACGTACGAAAAGCAGTTTAGAACGCGATAGGCAACTGTTTGGCATGTTCTAAGAACAAGCCTAAGAGACATAAGCCCTACGGATTACTCTAATTGCTTGAACTACCCGCACGCCCATGGATCAGCGTCACGATGGACTTTATAGTGAAGCTCCCGAAATCATTAGAACCTAGATTAGCATGGCTATGCGACTTAATATTAGTAATCATTAATTAATTGACTAAAGTATTAATATTCATACTAACGGAAGAAATAGTTACAGCTAAAGAAATGGCTTATAAAGTAACTAAGGCACTCATTAGCTAACACAGTATGCTAGAATAGTTTATTACTAATCATGGAATACTATTCACCTCCAGGTATTAGAGCACGTTCCTTACAAAGCTAGGAGTTAATAAAAAGCTTTTAACTAGCTTTCACCTATAGATAGATGGTTAGACGGAACGAATGAACTAGACACTAGAATAGTATTTAAGGATGTATGCTAATAAGCTGCAGGATAACTAGGTTGAACTCCTGCTAACAGCATAATTAGCCTACAATAGCACGAGATCCTTAATGATAGGATACTCACCACATTACGTGAACTATGGATATGAGCTAACTACTTATCAAAATCCTAAAGATATTAAGAGTCTTTTAGCTAGAGCTAATAACAAGGCACGACTACTTCGCGAACTGCACGATGATTTGAGCCAATGAATTGCTTAAAGGAACCTTACGACAGCTAGATTAGTGAACAAGAAAAGGCTTAAGGGACTAACCCTTAAAGAGGGGGATAAAGTTTTCCTATCATAAAAAAATTTAAAAACTAAATGGCTATGCGATAAACTAGATAACCTCTAAATAGGACCCTTTTAAATCCTAGAGGCTAAGGGACCTATCACGTTTAGACTAGAGCTTCCTAAAGGCATGCGCATATACCCTATCTTTTATAAATCACTCCTTGAACTAGCACTACTAGACGCTAAGCTAGAAACACGAATTAAGCTTAAGGATGAAGATTATGAGGTTAAAGAAATTAAGGACCTACAGAAATTTAAGCATTAGTAGAAGTACTTAGTCAAATGGAAGGACTAGCTAGATAGCTAAAATACTTAGGAACTAATACAGAATCTTATAGGCTATAAGGATTTAGTGAAGGATTATTACTAATAGTATCTAAGGACAGTGATTCTAGGTTCGCTAGGTAAGTAGAAAAGTTAAAAGATAAGGAAGGATTAAAAGAAGGATTAGTAAAAGAAGAGAGATTAGCCTATAGCTAGCCTAGGTTAGTTAGTAATTCAGATTATGGCGGTAAAGGAACTTTAGTAGCACCCGTATAAGATTCCTTAGTAGAGCCCTTCTAAATACCTATCTTCTTCTTAAGAGCCTCTAGCTTAGTAATAGATGCCTTCTTATCTATAAATAACTTCTACTCCTTATTAGTAGTTGAGTCTAACTAATCTTCTAGATCTAACTTTTAATAATTAAGCTTAACCTTGCGTCACTTAACCTCCTAAAGCTCATGACGAAGTTATTAACACTTCTAAGCAAGGGTAGTAAACTCTTCCTTAGAAGGAAAGAGAGAATATTTCACCTTAGCTAATGTTGGACTGAACAGTACCGAACAGTTCCGCACTGTTCACCAGCCTCATCCGGCCTAGCCTCGGTCCTTTCCGATATAGTCCTGTCTCCTGAGCATCTTCGCTCGACAGACAATTCATCCTTTTCTCTCCATGCTCTCAGTGCTCTGCTGTCCAACAGCTAAAACGCACTCCGCACAATTACCCTCTAGTAATAGGAGATAATGAAGGCTCTTCTTATGATAGCAACGACATGGCTTCGCTACGACATAGTCTATAGCTTAGATTTAGGCGAGGCAAGATTATTTATAGTTAGACGACGAAACCTTAGGTATAGTCAGGCGGGAGATTATAAAACGTCTAAGGAGGATATAATCTTATAGTTAATAGGGGAGACAGGTGCTTCTTATACTAGCTATAGGTAGAAGCGGCGTAGCTGCCAGACCTCTTTAGTTATTAGGATAATAACCTTAAAGAGGGGAATAATGTTATAAATAAAAGGATATAGGGTATCTAGAGCTAGATAATGCAGCGTAAGAGGTATTAAGACTAGAGAATAGCGGCATAATAATACGTAGGGTAGGGTTACGTTAGTAGGTTAGGTAACGTGCTTAGTATGCTACGTACTAAGAGGACGTAGCAGACGTAGCACTTACTACTCAGTCTAATACGTGTACTATGGGCGTAGTAGATGTAGCAGACGTAGTAGGCAAGACTAGATAGGATAAAGAAGTAGGTATAAAGACTAGATAGATTTCCTTTATCTTTTAGTTTCTAGTTCTTTATAGTTAACTCTCTATAGTTCATCTCTTACCTAGATTAATACTTAGTTATTCTATAGTTAGTTATAGAATTAGTTACTTTTACACGTTTACCTCTTAAACTACTAAAGTACACTACCTAACGTATACACTATATACTAACCTACCTCCCCTTACACGGATTAGGATAGGCTAGTATACCCCTTAGTAACACTTAATTAATACTAATATTAGTTAAATAACTAGAAAGTAGGATTATAATATACTACTAAGCTTAGCGTAACCTTAACTAGTATAACTAGCACTCTTGTTGGACAGTAGAGACCCGAGAGCATGCGATGAGAAAGTGATGAATTGTGTGTGGAGCAGTGTAGCTCAGGAGAGGCGACTATATAGGCAGGAGCCGACGCTAAGCCGGAACGGTACTGAACCGTCCGGAACAGTCAAGTACTGTTCAGTCCAACACACCCCCTCAGTGGAGCAGGAAGCTGATGCGCTGGATGTACGCCCCTGTGTGGGCACCCCTACCCCCTCAACATGTACAGGATGAATGAGTGAAGAGAGAATAGAGCGGATATAGGTACAAGACGACCCCAGCAAACACACCAAACCCAGTGGGAAAAAGGTGTGAAGAAGGAGCCTCCGAAGCCGAGCAGGTTCTTGTGGAGCTGTAAGGCAAACGGATGAAGGAAATGGTTCAGCAATCACCTCAAACCCACAGACAGGGAAAAAATGACAAGGTGTATCTGATCAAGAGCGGTACAGTGTGGTGTATACAGGTACTGAAGCGTGTGAGATGATCAAGACAGTATAGAACAGTTCTGGTACGGTTCTGATCCGTACGAGCTCCACCCCCTGAGCTTTGAAGCCGAAGGCGTGAAGCTCTGCTGGTTGTGTAGTAAGCTTGCTCTCAGGTGGTTGTTTGTTGGATTGGGATTTCTTACTGTAGCGTACTGAACCGTTATACACGGTCAAGAACTGTGTAGAACAGTAGGTGAACTTTGGAGAGTTCAGTGACAGAATGGAACTGTCGAGAACTGTTGGTAGTTCAAGAACAGTGCAGAACCGTTTGGAGACGGTGATGAACAGTAGATTGCTCATGAAGATGAGATGATGGTAGACCTTTT
>ML976982.1:1511020-1563058 GCA_010015675.1 Byssothecium circinans | reverse complement strand
ATTCAATAGCTGCAAGCGCAGCCTCGATTAAGCTCATATTGGTGGAGTTATATCGCGTTGAAATTGGGGTGCTGATTTTGCGGATCGTGCGTCGCGCCGTCCCGTGCGTCGCGCCGTCAACCTCGGTATGATGTCAGCCTGAGGTGCGGTATCGATAAGGGACGAAGTGAAGCTATGACCTACCGCGATTTCGCCTCGGTTCGCGATGAGGAGGTTTCGGAGTTTCTCCATCTCGAAGACGGCAAATGACTCTTCTTTCACATCAATGCATTCCTACGGATGATATACTCCTGGAGAGAGTACAGACTGTACCTTTGTAACAATCAAACTACGCAGTACAGCCACACGGCTAGCGAAACCCCGCTTTCGGTCCCTCCCTGTGTACGCATCGTCGATAGGTATGGGCGGATAGCTACGGAAGCACTCACCTATCCTGTCATCCGGGCTGGGGGGACGATTTGCCAGGACGGGATGGTCGGGGCAGATACCGCAGACGTCATCGGAAAACGTATGCACCTAGAGGCGGCTCGTGTGGGGTCAAAACAAAACATTTGTAGCACTGTGAACACCTGTATCGACCGCTGTTTGAACCGCAATCAACTTAACGATACTAGAGAATTAGATTGATATGGCCGCTATCAAGCATCCCGTCAAAATCAACGTCGACCTCGGCGAAGGGTACGGAAACTTCAAATGCGGTCCCGATGATGAACTGATCCCTCTCATCGACCATGCGAACGTTGCGTGTGGTTTCCACGCTGGGTGAGCTTTCCCTCTTTCGTTTGGTATAGCATCCGACTAAAACATCAGTGACCCTCTTATAATGCAAAACACAGTCCGTGCCTGCAAAGCCCATAACATCCTCGTAGGCGCACACCCCGGCCTCCCCGATATCCAAGGCTTCGGCCGCCGTGAAATCAAAATGTCCCCTGAGGAGCTCACAGCCGCCGTGCGCTATCAAGTCGGTGCCCTCAAAGCCTTCCTCGACGCCGAAAACATGCCTCTGAACCATGTGAAGCCGCATGGCATACTCTATGGGATGATGTATGGGGATAAGGAGACGTGCAGGGCGGTGTATGAGGGCGTGCCGAAGGGGACGCCTGTTTTTGGACTGGCGGGTACGCTGCATGAAGAGGTCGCGAAGGAGATGGGCCTGCCGTTTGTGGCGGAGATATATGGCGATGTGAAGTATAATAAAGATGGCACGTTGGTCATTGATCGGAAGAAGAAGTAGGTCGAGATGAGGCGAAGAACGCATGGTTGCTGACGCGATACAGGCCATGGCATCCTGATGAGACGAAGAAGCATGTGAGGACCCAGGTTGAAAACGCGGCGGTTACTGCTGTTACTGGCGAGGAGATACCACTGCCCATTGGCGATGATCATGTTTCGCTGTGTTGTCACTCGGATTCGCCTGGTGCGCTTGAGATTGTCACTGCTGCAAGGCAGATTGTGGACGAGTTCAATAAGAAGTACTTCCCGAACTCGTGAATGCATGTTTGGATCATAGAAACACGACCGACCTCCCCCAGCGACTTATGCCTGACCTCAGTTCTTAGCGATCCGTGTCTTGTTTGTTTTCTGGACTTCGCAACCTTCCATTCTTCACGGGGCGACGCGGGGCAAATCACTTCCACGCATTACCGTCATAACCGTGATACTAGCGCTCATGGATTTGCAATGGCGCTGTAGGTCAGTGACACAATTCAGCAATTGAATGCGAATTTGCTAGGTGAGTATTTAGTTTCACGTCTCTCAAAGTAACGTGGCGCTATGCGCGAAAGATAACCGCATGAAGTTTGTCGAGGAACCCTCCGGGATTGGATTATTGTCACGACTACGACAGCGCACAAGTATTTCGAGGCAATGATCGAGGAAGAAGAGCAGGATGGTGCGGTCCGAATGACCTTTAGAGATAGTCGCTGCTATGCAGGGTATCTAATTTGTGAAATCGAGCGAGAAAGGAATTCTAAACTTTCAGAAGCGGATATAGGTGCGCATAAAGTGGAGTGAGCTGGGTATTGTTTAGTATAGTGAGGTGGTCGTGTTCAGTGAAGAGACTTGCCTCTTGAATGATCGCTGTGATTTCGATCTTCTGCGAAGGCGAAGGTTCTTTATAAAATTTTATGCGCGCTAATATACACTGTCAACCTGCTCGCCAAGTTTGTAACAAACCCACAAGCAAGTCAAAATGAGCGCTCAATATACAGTTACTCTCATCTCATCCACTCAGCACGTCTGCCTTACTTTGTCATCGCATGAACAGGATACCAGCTTCTCCATCAGTTTCTCCCGGAAAAATGTCCAGCCAAACCGCTGCGAAGAGCTCGATACATACGAAAACATCAGTATCCTTCAGGATAGTGCAAAGTGTGAGGGTATACAGAGCCCTACTTTCAAGGAAGGCATGGAAATTGTCAAATTAGTTGAGAGTACGAGGAAAGTTGTCAGTATGTCTTTCCCATCTTCGAAAAATGTTTGAGAGCAGAATGTTGGCTGACGAAGGTGACAGATCGAGCGATGCTTATGCATGGTGAGGCGCTGCAGTACTATGTTACTGTTGCTCGCTGCGGAGTAGTGTTTGAAGCTACGGTTTCTGTGGCTGATGTAGAGGGACCGCTTGCGAGAGCCAAGGGCAAAAGTCATACTGATGCTGTGTATAATTTGGGGAAGGCATTACAAAGGATGAAAATAGCTGCGAGTTGGGTGACAGCATAGATTGATTCGAAAAATATTCGTAGGCGGGGGAGAAAGGGTCAGCGTACGGGACTATGCCGAGGTGATCGTTTCTAGTGTGTATCTGCAATTTGGTTTTAGGAGCCAGTCTCTGTCATTGGGATTAGAAAGTAAGCCTAGTTGGTAAGGGTGAGCGCTTATACCTAGCTGATGCGCTGCTCTAATCGGTATCAGACGCGGAGGTAAGCCCTAAGGTCACTACTTACTGACCGATTTATATATCGTTACTACTTATGCAGACGTTGATCAATAGTTAATAATGCCTTTACTAGCTTCAATACACTCATACTCTGCACAGTGACATGTCAAGTGCATCTCTGGCATGCGTACTATCAAAGTTGCTGCTTTGCGCACCTCGAAACCACGTTCATTCCAGTGGAAGTGATAAGGGGCCAACGTGTCAGAAATGAAGTGCGCAGAGCTCAGGATACTCACTTAGAACATCACGAGTGTACGAAAATGGAAAGCGCATAGCGCAAGGTGTGCAGTGATTGAAGTCATTTCAATTTGTATAACGACGTGTCGAGCTGTTTGTGCGGTGTCATCATTGTGTTATTCAGGGTAACGATCATATAATTCACCTGTATTCTTCATATATCATAGGCAGCAAAGCCGTAATCTTTCACTGCGCTTTAGAGTGTTCTTGATACGGAGTCCTAGTCAGCAGTGAATGTGTGCTTCTATTCTCAAATCTGTTTGGGATATCGATCTTCTACGTCACATTTCTCATTGATTAGGCCTTCATTCATCGCTCACAGCTTATTGTTATAAATAAGCGACTGCCTGCCTAGATTTACACCACATAAAGACTCGAAAGCAGAACCTTACATCAGCCTGCACTCGTACGTGGAAGAATATTCAAAGTACTACCACAATGGGCACTTGCGACGCACGTTACCTCATAGCTCCGATCTACCATATCCACATTACCGTCAACACCGATGGCGATTGGACAACCAACATCTTTGCCGAAGATTCAGCTGCCAGCCAGTCCGCACCTCAATTCCATAAGGGCTTCAGCGAGAGATGGTCCAACTACTGGAAGAGTGTGAAAACCGACAAAACCAACCCCGAGTACCCCGGGGATGCCTTTTATGATATATTGGGTTTCAAAAATCAGACACGGAGGATAAACGCAGCTGAGAAGAAAGCTATGGCTCAGCCCGTTAGAAACGTACAAGAGGAGGCCCAGAAAAGAAATTTAAGGGTGCCCAGCAAGAGTGAAGGTATTCAGATGGTAAATTTGGTTGAGTCCGCGAAAGTCGCCGTTGGTGTGTGCTGTACAATTTCCTTGCATATGTTAGGAATTACTGACCTAAGATATAGCTCAGGCATTGAACATAAGCCAAGATGAGAGGAGCTTTTATGTGCTAGTTTCGCGTTCCGGAAATACTGCCCAGGCGGAGATATTTAAGGTAGGACAGGGGAAGTCGATCGCCATGGGAACGGGAAATGATCAGTTCAGAGCATTGCGTAATCTTGAAGGATTGGTGAACGCTTGTTATCATAGGGCTCAGGGCCGGAAATGGTAGTCTTCCCCCCCCCCCCCCCCTTTTTGCAAGATCGGCGTTGCGTTGGCCTCACGGAAGGAGCAAGATCATTCTGATGCTGCAGAATCATGTATTTCATTGTTTATAACGTACAATCATGATATAACCGATACTCTTTCTCAAATACGATATATACTCAAGCCTGCGTGCCAATAAATAGGCTGCAGAAGCTTTAGGCCTGAAAGTGTAAAGAGAGCGCACTGTGCAGCCTTATAGACAGAAGTATCCAACATCGAAAGATAACATCAAAGACAGGAGAAAGTCAAGCTTAATTTTAACCTGAAAAGGTAGTAGCCCTGCCGACGAAAACATTAAGGCTAGGAGGTAACAAGCCGTAATGGTCAAGTAGTGGGCGACCATCTTCACAATTATAAAGATCCCACCTCTTACCATCCTGCATCTTTGGGGAGGCGGCGAAGCGCCAGCCAGTCCGGAAGATTGAGCCTATCAAATTCATAGACATCGGGATTCGGACCCATATAAATCGCGTAGATGGCCTGGCCACCAAAGTCGATGTAATTGACCTTCAGGTGCTGCAGTGAGGCCTTTACAGGACCGATACCGTCGAAAATCTCATGATAACTCTCAAAGCTGCCGCCACGAATGAACCATGTTGAAGGTGATCGATCTCAAAACTTTGAGCCGATAGCAAAAGGTTGTCATGATATTGTTTTCGAGATCAGCCAGTGAGAGCAACCGTGTTGGTTTTGTATATACTTTTTCGGATGGGCGACACCCACACCCACGTAGCTGAGATATATAAAAAGCCCTCTGAGACACTTTGTCCCTCTCTCCCTGGCAGAGATGACTGGCAAGTACGTCAAAATTTAGAGGGTTTCTACGCTAAAGTCATCAATACACGCTTTGAGATCAGTTTTTGCGAGCTCAATGAACGGCGCGTTCCTTGCCCAGATAAGTGGGATGTGTGGAAGCGTGCATCAAGGCCCGCGACGGCACAGAGAACCCAACTGCTAAGCCTGGGTTCTCTCGCCCGTTGTCGCAGTCGGTGGTGATGTCACAACATGTGCGGGTTGCCGTGGAATAATTCGAGATAGGGACCGACAAGCTTAACTATGACGGGACTGAAAATGTCTCAATAAATGCCTGCGATACGACGGATGAGAGACATGCGCGAAACTTCTGCGGTCGATTTCTTCGGTACAGCGAGCGGGATGTATTCTTTCGCCCGCAATGGTCGCAAGCTCATGTTGTGCATGCACTTACTTACGGTGCGCATCATGGAACGTGTAAGAAGGACCTGTGGCGTTGAAATTGCAGATATTTAGCTGATGAAACTGTAGTGCCATAACGTGAGGTAAGCCTTCCAATGCCACGGATAGTATTCACCGCATCTACTTGCGGTTAGAACCGGAATTGTACGTAAGAAACGCCGTGCTGGTGCCTACGTTTAGCGTCGACTCTATCTTACTAGAACCTAGAACACACAACACGCACACACAAACCTTTTACAACGAGAGACAAGTTGAACCAGCGGCCACTTAATTGTGCACACTATGAAACAGACGCTTAAAAATCGATTTATCAGCATGGAGATGCTCCACGAACTTCTATCGCGACTTTTTCCAGAAGAGGCGTGGAAACTGGTACGTGAGCGGTGGCGGCGGCGGCGGGGATATATGTATCTCGTTCCTCTAAAACTAAGGTATCTATTGGGATTTTAGAAGTACAGAAGAGGTCAATTCGTGATGGATGTGCCGCGTTATCTTAAAGAAGTATGTTCTCTCTCTCTCTCTCTCTCTTGTCAGCCCTTTCTTTCCTCCATTTCTAGAAGGGGAGAAAATCTGTTGGCGTTACTTCTTACCATGGTAGCTAATATAATACTGGTAGGAAGAGATTGAATTGGCACTCATGGAGATGCGTGTTGAATTTCATGCGTCCGTGTCGCAGGGAGGAGAAGGCAGTCGTGCGTCCTAGACATGTGGTTTTTTGCCGGTGGGGTACGAGCATCCTCTTTGTCATAGCTGCTATTGGTCTCTCTACTAACTAATCCCAACAAAACAGAGAAGCGAATCCTCTTAACAGTAAATACTGTCAAGGTCCCGGAACCTGTCCCTGAATTCATTTATCTTGATTCGATTCTCCTCCTCCTCCGTGAATATACCCGCAAGCAGTTCTATAAACTCGTACGAAAAGTTTTCCTTATTCTAGGCCTTGAACTGCTGTATGAAAGAAGAGCGACCGAACAGTAAGCAAACATCATTGATCGTGTTTTGCGTTTGAAAACTTGTTCTACATTTCCCAATAAGAGCTTTGTAAACGCGGAGAGGTAATAAATGAGTTATAGCCACAACTTTAAAGCTAGCAATGGATCGCCTCCTTTGGAAGATGGACGGTTACAAAGACATTTATGTGGGGGTGATTTTTTACTAGAACCTGGTTTGTAAGATAGTGCAGAAGGTGAAGATATGATATTCAATATTGTGTTGCAGGCGTTGAGTCCTTCAATTGAACGATGTTGCATTAGCAGTCCGCGAACAACACTGGGACGTCACTCTGTCGGTGAATAGCGATTCAATCAGGTGTCGAAAATTGAAAATCAAGCGCACAGCTCCTATAAGAATCCGTCGAGAACCTTGCAGAGTCACTACACGACTTTTCGACCCACAACAGTTTTTATGGCACTGTTTCACATTCCCACCAAGCGTTTTACCTACAATATACCACCATGGATATCGATGCTAAGGAACTGATCGCGCCAACGTATCACATCTACATAACGGTACTCAAGAACGACGCTTTTCAGAAAGAGACTACTCTTCTATGATTCGCGCTGAGGATATCACCGATCAGCATTTGATTGAGTACCACAAACCAGCCAGAGATCGACTGTCCGAGTTTTGGCATCGTCACTGGGTTTACAAAGAGAACAAACAGCGACACAATTTTATCTTCTTTCGCCCCATGTGCGAACAGGAGTGTACCATGCTACTCGAGAATGGAGTCGCAACACGCAACATCAGAGACGCAGCCGAGAAAGCTGGCGAGAGAGTCCCTAGGAGAAAGGAAGCATACGCGATGGCTCAGTTGACGTTGCTGGCGAGGGCCGCGGTTTGTGAGTTAACTCAGCTTCTTGAGCGCTGTTAAACTATGAGCTCACTTTCGTTGCAGGCCAAGCTTTGGGGGAATATCGCGATGGTGAAGAGTTTTACATCTGCTCTATAGGCACGAACGATAACTTCCAGGCGACAATGTATACGGTTGATGAGAAACAAGTGTTGGTGGAGAAGGGCCAAGGAGTGGATCACTGGCAGGCTGTTTGCGATATCCGGGAGCAATATATCAGGAAGAACCTGGCTAAGAGGAGCATGGAGAGCAGCGTCCTGCCCAGAAGGTGAGCAACGATCCACTCCGCCATATAGCGAGAAAAATGGAGCGATTTAGAATCCTACTAGTAAGGAAGATCTTCCTCCAAGAGTGTGAATAGCCCAAAGGGCATACTTGGCACTAGATGATGCATCTTATTCGATTTCCATACAAATACGGCTATCCAAGAGTACAACTGAAAACTGTGAACATGGGCCTGGCTGTGTACAACATGTACATGCGTACTGTGATGGAAAACCTGACACCTTCGACGGTCCGAATGTTCAAAAGCTCCCTTGCACTGATAAGTTGCCGACTGGTTCAGTGACAGAGATTTGAGAAAACTCAAATTCTCGGACATGAAACTCGCAAGGCCATACCAAGCCGTGAATACAAGACTTCAGATGGAATTTCATTTCGACACTCACTTTTTGGATGACCTTGAAGTCCGCGTTGCACTTCTATCTCATGATGAAGATGAGAATTGAAGTTGGGCGGCGAACTTGGGGTATCAGAGTGAATTTGGGCCAGAGGACCTTACGAATGAGGATCCATCATTTGAAGAGGTAATGTTTTAGTTCACCTCATTAGGCATTCTTGCGCCCCGCAACGCCCGTCTTGGAAGTGACTGGTCTCATAGAGTTTGTGTACATCGCCAAACGTTCCCGATCTATCGAGAAGCTCATGGAAGGTAAATTATGTGGACTTCCTTATGATCCATATTGACGGGAAATCCTTGGAATCTCACCTGTCTCAACCTTCAATCACATGACCGTTGCATTCACTCGAGGTTCACTGCCTGCGAAGACAGATATATAAGGCGCCGTCCGCTCCTTGTTTTATTTGCCACAAAGACGAGAGTTCAGAATCCTTCAAGCCGGCCTTGTAGCACTCTTTACCCTTCCCTGTTCACGAAAGCTTTATTTCAACCGAAGATTTACTATAGCAAATTATGGTTCTGCATCACGACAGGTTTGCCGCAACAACCTACCACATTTACGTTAGCGTTGCCAAAAAGGATTACTCGTTTTTCATCGAATCCGAGGATGCCGCGGGTCGGCCTGTTACACCTTACCGCAAAGTAAGCACTCTTCGGTGGATGATAGCCCGGAAAAGTCAAGCCCTACAAGAGACGGGTCGCAGGTATCGCGAGTCGGTGAGAATCAGGGGGATGCAGGTACCCGGGAAGCGAGTCTCGTATGCTTTGGCGCTGTTGATGGCGTCTGCGCGGGGAGCTGTGGGTAAGTGCAAACATGAAAAAACTGCCGCCAGGAATATGACTGACAGTTCACAGCTTATGCGCAGAACGACTACAGACATGCGACGGAATTCTATATTTGTTCGACGAAGAACACGGACCACTTTGAAGCGACCATGTATCTCGACCGTGGAAGAACAGTGGCAGTCAAGACGGCGACGGGAAGCAATCATTTAGAAGCTATGCGAGCGATCATGCAGCGGTACGTACATGAGCAGTTGGGTATTTGGAGGGGTTAGTAAGCAGTGGAATAGTCGTTTTGGATCTCTACCTTAGGGACGCCAGTGGCAAACCGTGGGAGGAGTTTTCCAGTCGACAGTTATTCTTTCATTGCAATCGATCTAAATTACCGTTCGAATGCTCTTACAAACTTGGTGTTTTCTGTGAAAAGTCGGGTGACTTCTACTTCTAGGCTACAGCAAACACAAACTCCATTGCGCTCAAAGAAACATCTACGCATACGCAATCACCAACATGGTTGCTACCAAGCAGGCCATGGCAAACTTCACACTATAAAGCGGGGCAGATAACCGATCCCGATGACCTTCCACACACACATCAACTGCGGCCAATCCAGACCATCCTGCTACGCAATCACTGCGAACTTACGTCACTACCATCTTTGTTGACGTCTCTCTCCTTTCCTTCCCCAAACCTGCTATCAACGATGAACGACCCCATTATCAGTTTCGGTCTCGACGAACCAACCCGCGACGCCGAAGGAAAACTTCACTTCAAACGGAATCTACGGCCGCGTCCTAGCGAAGCTGCGTTCAACCCACCATTTGAAATCAATCCAACCGATCGTATGTGGAGCATCGTGCAAGAAATTGGAGGTTTGACCTTCTCGCTGTTCCGACGGGTGACAATGACTGACAGGCTAGCAGAGTGTGCGCTCGACAGTCTCCCGTTGTCATATGCTTTCACGATCTCGTTATACATCTATCCGACAGGAGGATTCAGAGCGTTCGTGCTTGCAGGTCAGAAGGTACATGACGAGTACAGCACAATGGAAGTGGATTTTCAGGGCAGGGGAGAGTCGGATTTGGATGCGCTGACTGACTTGCGGGATAAGATGCGCGTGCTAAGCCAGACAAGATCATGATGAGCACGAGATAGATACATCCCATACGGCGAGGCGATGGTGAAATTGAAACATGGATTGGGTGGAGATCTGTGATTGTTCTTTCCAGTGAGCGCGTTTTGGTGAGATCTCTAGACCGGTGAAGAACGCTACATGTGAACGTGTAAATGATCTAGCGTAACCTTCGCCACTTCGATACTTTCCTACGTATTACGTACACGTAGTTGATCTGGGGCAAAAATTCATCTCAGTTGACGCGAGTGACAGTTCACTTCTTCAATTTCTAACAGCAGCTCCACTGCATATAAAATACCATACCCCCGTACGTCTTTCCCTACTGCTACCCGTGCGCGAAACATACACCTTCTACAGCATAGAACCAAAGCGCATAGTCTAGAAAGATACTTGCTTCAAGAAAGTTTTAAGCATGACTTACCCTATCTGGCACCACACCTTCAAAATCGTAGGCACCCGCGGAAGCGGCCATCCGGAGTTTGAGACCACTGTTTACGCCGAGGATGCCGCTGGGAACGAAGTGCCCCTCGACCCAGTCATCCAGCTCCCGACCACAAAGCTGGCTGGTGAAACTGTTCGTGAGTACCGCCACGTTCTTAGATGGAGAGAGAGAGAGCCACATGCACTGACAAGCATCTAGGCCTGGTAATTGAAAAGGCACCAGGTTGTGGGCAGGAGAAGGTTTTCTACATCCGTTGTTCACCCCGTAGCCTCGAAGTTACCGACGCCGAGATTTTTCTAGGAGATGAGAATGGCAGGAGAGTTGCAAGGGGCGAGGGTATCAGTGTTATAGCGGCTCTGAAGGACATCAAAGCCAATTTGTAGTAGGCCTCTATAGCCATCATCAACGCTGGTGGATATCATTAAACTAGATGTGGTAGCTTAGACTAAAGATGCTTGGCAGTCTCGACGTTAATCTCAATAATTCACAGCCATTGTATTCACACCAGCGTACTTCTTCCCCTGGAACCTCCTCTGTGTTCCCTCAACCTCATGTACCGTTAACCTAGTACCCGCAGCATCTCCTGATCTCTGCGTAACGCTAGGTTGCATCTTCTGCTTACCTGAAGCTTCCCTTTTCCGTTTCTTCGCCATGTAACTCCTCAGGAAAAGCCAGAGTAAAGCACCAAAAACCAGCGCAGCCCCTCCAGCTCCGACACCGATTCCTACTTTCGTTTTGGTTTCCAGTGGAGGTTTTCCAGCGTCATCCACTGGGAATTGCATTGCGAATGCCACATTTACAATAGCGGAGGTCGGTTTGGAGGAAGTAGAGGAAGAAGTAGAGGTTTCAGAGGCGGCAGCGTCAGTCTTCGTGATGTCTATGCCTGCGCGATCGACCAGAGTGTTGGGGATAGGTGGAGGCTTCATATTTGCAGGGAGTGACGAGTAGCATGGAACTTGGCCACCAAGTGTGGTACTCCAGAGCCAAAAGGAGCTAAAAGGCATCAGTGTGCCATCTCTAAATACGAGCGGGAAGTACTTACGAAGGACAGCAAGCCGTGCCCCCAACGGTATGATAATCCCTCGGACACCCCGTCAACGTCCCTTGACTCGGCAGCAAGGAGATCGGAAACTGTGCTCCACCGCCATCTTTCCCACCACCGCCTGCAAGCGCCGTCGTCGGTTGCGAGACCGCTGTCTGCCCCGGTAGTTTGGCCGGGCCTCCCCCATCGGCCGTTCGTGTGGGGCAGCAGTCTGTTTTTGACGATATGCATCCTACAACTGGCATCCATAGCACGGTTGGCCCACCGTCGATTATTGTATATGCAGGTTCGGTGCAGTATCCTTGGAGAAGAGTCGCTACTGAGCCGGCGTAGGTTGGGATTGGATCCTTTGGTGTGGGAGGTGGGGGGAGAGCAGTTGCTGGCGCGACGGAGACAGTGTCGAAGATTGGCGTGGGGATTGACGAGGGTGTTTGCTGTACATTGACCGCTGCGGGAACGTTGGGTTTAGCTGCCGGTGGTACAGTGCTGTCTTTTCTGTGTTAGTGAGGTTTTGGGGATATAAAAGAGGATGCATACTGCGGAACGAGCCCTGTGGCCACCTTGGCCGTATAGTGGGATCATCCGTTATCGGCATTTTCGATGAAATCCTCCCTTCAAAGCCAAAGATGAAAGCGTGATAAAGAAGAAATCATAAGTGTGAGATAGCTCTCAGTGGAATCGTTGATCAAAAATAGTAGGAAAAGGAAGCTCCAAAGAGGCCGACGCTGCATCTATAAACATTTCCATGATATTCCACAGCTGACCCAGCCACCACATTTCCTAGTGCATCTTTCTGTTCCCTTCATGGCCTATACATGGACCTCAGCTTTTCTATGAAACACCCAGAACAGTCAAGACCATACGTTAGCGGACACATCTCGTAGCAAGATGGTCGTGGCACCCATGCTGCGGATCAACGCCCAGAGGCAATGAAAGGGGCGAGGTTCATAGTGCGACCAAAAATGGTGTTGTTCGCTAACACTCAGCGGGGATTGGGTACTACTTTTCAGCTGTGGCTTGCCCAGCTGGCATATTCCGAGTCGGCTGAGCCTGAGACTGGAAAGATCTAGATTCCGGAGCTAGTGGTCGGAGAGTTTGAGGTTGGTGTGGCTGTGATAGATGTGGCTTTCACGCTTCTGGGCGATTAGATGGATGGGTGGGAGAGAGGATACTTGAACATTACGGTGCAGTCGTGCAGCGTTTGATTGTTGAGATGTTCCAGTTCCGATTGCAATATGAACGACGTTTCACTTCGAGAAGCCATACTATATATATTAGAGTGGAAAGTTGGGAAATTTGGGTGTCAAAAGTGTGGAAAGCGTACCTAGACTCATGACACGTAGCAGTGCGCTTTAACCTCACGAAAACCTTCACCTCAAACCCCTCCCATCCCAGCAACTACCAACTATCCCACACAGATCACCAAAGCCGTAATCACAGCCCGTCTCAAGCCAGAATACTTCTTTGCCTGCGCCACCACCTGCTTAGCTAGCATCCGCATACGCCCCCGAAATCTTCTTGAAGTTCAAACAAGACCCCGGACCGAAGCGATCGTCCCGTTACCAAAAGCCACGTCGAAGCTACTAGATTTAACAACCTAGAGTCCCTCGTTATCTACTCACCTGCACCATCCTGAAGAAAATCTCCATGAGCCAAGGAGGGCTACTCACAGTTCACCGACAGTTCGATCTGGAAAGTATCCGTCAAGACCTTCCTTGCAGGCTCTTTATCCTTATCTACTTTAGCTTGTCGCAAGATCTGTACAGCTCTCATCCATGCCCTGGATCCTTGCGAAATCCGCTCTGTATTTTGCTCGGTCGAGGTAGACGCCCGCAGCGAGTTCAATGCCGGCTTTGGCGAAGATGAAACCGACCTGGATCTGATGGCGGAGCGAGACGTCGATTTTCGCGATTCCAAATTCGGCGGAGGCCTGGAAGGGCGTTCCGTTGATGGAAGCGTCTTGGAAGCTAGTGGTGGAGGAGTTACGGGGATTGGTCATGTCAAGGAAGCGGCGGGATTTATTGGTGACATGGGTGGAAGAGTGTTATTACTCGAGTTGTTGATTTGGACGGGGTGAGGAAGCTTACGTTGATCTCAAAGCCGTAGGTGAGAGACCTTGTGTGTGCGTTAGCTTCTGTATGAAGTGGTGGGCAGCTAAGGAGGATTGAAGCGACCTAGCTTAATAGCTTAAGTATTTAAATAGTGATTAACGATACAAATACCTGCAAATGCCAAGCCAATTTTAGGGGTTCGATGGTGTAGGCGAAGAGACAACTGTGTCGATGGGATCCATTTCTGGAGCCGCTGTAGGAGACCTTTGCAAATCTGAAAAATGAAAGATCGGGATAGTCGCATAGCCCGAACCACGTAGAAGCGATGCTGATGACGCCGGTGTCGAATACGATACCTAGATAGTATAGTCAAGCTTTAGACAGGCAGACGCGACTTGCGCGGAGTGAGTTTTCAAGATGTCGTATGCGCTCTGACTCGCAACTAGCCTCGTAACTACTGAGCCGGGATGCAGGAAAGCCATACTAAAGACTATAAACGAATCACTGCCGAATTACACCTCACACTGGATGATTTTGAGCCAGGGGCACCGAAAACCGACAGATACACAGCGCAGTTCTATCCGCAGGGGAACGTTAGTTGTCCTAACTGAATATGCCCTTCCTAGTTGTATCGTTAGTAGGCATGGTTATACAGGAGGCCCTACATGATCGCAAGCCTGAGACTCACAGTAAAGGAAAACCTCGCATTTGGTAACCTTCCGTGACAAACATCGCCGGATCTAGGGATCACGGCTCCTTCAACATGCTACTAAGCCTCAGCACATACAACACGAAGGTTAGGCCCGTATTCGTACTCGTCCTAGGGGGGTGATTGGTTGCGTTAGGCTGCAGCCTTGTTGGTTGAACTGTGGCCTTTGGCCCCCATGAAAAGTTGTGGAGTATGAAAACAGATTCGAGAGGAGATGTAAGACTGTTGTGAACTATTAGATACAGCCAAATTAGGATATGGCGCTTTTCTGGGGATATTAATGGAGTAAAGATGCGTGTCGTTGCCTGGTATATATGTGTAAGCCCAAATCATGAGGCCGTCGTTACGCACAACCTCCAAACATATCCGTACGGCAGCCGCCTTGTAGCTTTTCTAGAAATACTTCTGATGCCCAGAGCCTGTCTAAGTGCTTCACCCAGCCCACAAATTCCACATAGGAAAAGGATCGTACACAGAAGTTCACGTGCCACACCGCCCCGTCTCACTGAATCTCGCGAGGCTGCAGCCTTGCCACCCGCTCATGAAAAATTCTCTTCCACTCTGGCATATCCATTCTTCTTCTCTTAGTTGCTGCATCCACATCTTTATCGAAAGCCTCCATCGTCGCACCCGCACTTGTCACCATTTCCATGGTGCTACTACCACCATACTGCCTGACGATGGCCCTTTCAAGCCGATGCAGACGCTCAGCCCTCTGCGTCTTCAAATTCTTCAACAGCGCACGCAACGCCTCCTCGTCCGGTTCCGGGTGATCGACATTGATCTGTACCTCGCGAACGCTATCCGGCAGCATGCTTCCGATACAAGGAATATCGTGCTGCGACCAGGGTCTTTCTCCCTCGGGCACGAAAGCGTCCGGGCCCCGCCGTTGGCCAGATTCTACGGGTGGTCCGCAGAAAATTTGGACGTCGACTTCCACCTTCTCTAGCCGAGGGAAAGAGAGGAAAGACGATGCGCCGTTGATAATGGTGCCATGAAGGTCATCGATGGTGAGTGCGACCTCAATGAGAGTGCTACCACAGTGGCGGCCTAGCGTCTCGGTGAAGGTGCCGGGATTCCAATCGTGCTGACACCCATGATGCTTCGTTTCATGAGAGTACTTGAAAATGGTGAGATTAGGAGTGTATGCAATGAGGCCGGACAAGCCCTCTGCGTCTATGCAACAAGATACGAGCTCGAGGCGTTTGAGCGAGGACGCAACGCCCGCACCTGAAGGCCAGGAGAACGGCATCCCGGTGTATCCGTCATCGACTGCGACCGTACTAACGAGGTACACCTCAGTCAACGACTGAAGAGTTAGCAATGGTAGCAGATCTTGCAGGCTCGTCTTTTCCTCATAGCCACCGTGCATAGAGGGAAGGATTGTTGTGAGTTTTCCGAGTGGCTTGTCGTGACTGCCATTTCTGTTTGCAGCGGCGACGAGTTGGTTGAGAGCGTTGCCGGCTTCTTCCTGCACGCCTTCCCACCAGCCCGGCAACCGCAAGGTGCGAACATTGGGAAGCAAGCTGAGGAGACCAATGACAGTGCACGACGACTCAAGAAAGTCTTCGTTTTCGGGGTGTAGCTCTTCCTTCATCATGTGTTCCCAGAAGTCTGCCAAGTCGACGTCCGTGTCGTACTGTTGGAGCGAGTTGGTGACCAAAGTCTTGATTGACCTCATAGCTTCTTGACTCCTGCGAAACGTCTCGGGGGTCGCTTCCACCTCAGTGATCTCGGTGTTGTCATCGTCCTCCAATTCCGCTTGACCATCGGCTCGCCATCTATCATCCCATAGATCCAGCTCTTCAATGTATTTTGCGGCCAGCGGCTCGCGCGAAATCTCATATAGAATTTGAATTGTATTGTCGACGCGTCTAGACTGATGATTGGTCGTGTGTCTCCATTTCCGCTTTAGTTCATTGTGTCGTCGTATTTGTGATCCCGCTCTCTCATATATGGCTCTGCACGAGAGCACAAGTCCCTCGAGACCAGACGGAAGGCTGAGGTCAAGAATCGTATCCAGTATTTCGACCGGGAGATCCAGGAGACTCATGATGGTGGTTGATAGGGGGTCGGGGCTCTGGTGTCCGCATGCAGTGGGACCTCCAGATGTCGGGGTGTCGGGGAAAGTGTGAGAGCACGTGAGGTGGGGTAATGTCGGCAGGAGTTGAGAGCTCTCGGCGGCGGGATCATTGATAAATCATCATAAACATCCAAAATAAAGAAAGGATGAAGAAGCCAGGGCCAAAGTAATTTGAGACGATGTTGGCACGGAAACCGCGTTATCGCGTCGCAAAGGAGGAGGCAGGTTTTGCAAAAATGTTGGACATGCCAGCTGGCGGTTGAGGGAAGATTTCGGTTAACATGCCCGAACCAATGAACAGGCTGATGTGAGCTTGTGTCAGGCGTGCTCGCATTTTCACAGTCCATGCCTCGGGCTACGCAGCCCATAATATGATTGTTCGGCGACTTGCACTGTAAAAGCCTGATAAGGTACAAGTCTCAATAGCGTAAAATGCTTCTGCCTAGGGTATGAGTCATAACACACCGCTACCTCCATTCTTGCTGCTATTCAAACTCCCTTCCTACAATTACAACATGACATAAAACATCGCAGTTAATTCCCGTATTTATCCTTTATACCATGTGGCTCCCATAGATTGCCCTCATCCTCCTCACCCTTATATGATAGGTGAAAAGATTCTTCTTCAGGATGCCGCGCCACCTCTCGGAGCTTTCGTCCCTCGCCTTGATCACTGGTTTGCGATCTCGTTGAATTGCGACCTAGTATCGGTGGGGGTGGAGAGTTCTAGGTCCTATGAGGACTGGGACTGTACAACATGTCGGAATCTTGCTTGTCACAAACAGTTATCTCGTCGTGATCTGACGTGGACACGTTGTGCGTTAGTCTCTTTGACCGGCGAGCTGCTCCTAAAGAATGCATGCTCTCCATCGAGGTTAAAATAGTCGCTCCAGTCGTCAACCTGCACCTCAAGTGCATCTTCCTGATCGGCCGGGTCGTCCGAAGCAGAATTCATACCAGTGTGAATATCATACAAGAACGCATCTTGCCTGCCCGTCCGCTTTTCCTCGACGAACGACTGGAACTCATCACGTGCCCGCTTTGGCTGTCCACGGCGCCGCCCACAGTACTCGTTGATATCGCAACGGGTGAAGGTATTCTTGGGCATCATGCTTCCGAACTGGTGGGGCATGCGCTCAATCGTCTCTTTTTTGAACTTCCTTAAGCGGGCTCTCCCAAAGACGCGCTCGAAGCACATGCCGCCGTAATCTTTGTCGCATGGCCCAAGAAGAATTTTCTATCGATTCGACCTGGGCGATAAAGAGTTTGATCGAGCGAATGTGGCGCGTTGGTAGAGAAGATGAGCAAATGACCTTTGAAGCCATCCACATCCTCGAACTGGGTGACACATTTGTTGGGCAATTCGTGCAATTGGTCATTGACCGTCTTGTCGACCATATCAGTCAAGTTCACGACGTATAGCTCCAAGTTGTACACACTCGCAATGCTTTTGACAAGGAAGTCTTACCTGTGCCCGGCGGACCGTAGAAAAGGTACCCTCGACGATAGGGCTAGTCGGTGTCCAGGTAAACTGCTCCTCATCTTTGGAGAGAGAGAACTTTTGAAGGTCCGGCAGAAGATCATGCTTCAAGAAAGGATCTCTATCCAGTGTGTCAAGGCGCCACTTTCGCTGTGTACGGACCGTGATGCAGTTTGAGTAGACCTCCTTTACCATCAACATAGTTTCCTCCGTCTTGAATTCTCCACGTATAGCTTCCAAGAGCTGTTTGATGGGCTCGGAGTTGACCCAAAAGCACCACAAAGTTGTCTTGGACACGTGATCTTCCTTCGGCTTGTATAGAATGAATGGAATGCCTTGTAGAAAAAGAAGCTATAACCATCGGATGCCAACAACTGATGGGATCCGTCTTGATCATAGCTCCACGAAGAATTGGCTTTTCTCAAGTTATTTGTCCTAGCGTATGTAGAGTCAACGTTGGGGGGGGGGGGGGGGAAAGCTTACTGAATATATGCGGTATGCATTCCTTAGTCGAGGTCATCTTAGGAGAAGAGTTTCGATGGATACTACGTGTATGTCCATCTATCTGCTTATATTCGTCAACCACGCCCTTCCCTGTGCCATGTCTTCCTTCAAGCACTTTTCTATAGCGAAGTAGCGAGCTGTTCAGAATAATATAAACTATCGAAAAGTCTTTCGGGGGCAATCATCGAAAGGTTTGTCAATGTCATTGCTAACCGTTTGCTCGACGCAAGATTTGGACGCTCTGCATGGAGCTTGCAAGAGGTCACGGTCGATTATGTTAGTTCAAAGAACGTGTGGCTGCGGGATTTGAGATGAAAGCGATGGGATGGAGCGAGGATGAAGAGAAGGCAAACCTCGGCGTCTGGAAATGGTCGTCTGCGCTAAGCTTGATTCAGCCTAGCATACTCCAACTCGAGCGCTTCATATTGCGACATTTCACCCCAGCCTCTCGCACTCCCCATTCTATCCCTTTATGATCGCTAGCCACGCATTGCTAAATAATAAGATCCAAGCTACGGCAACACTGCATCGGCTAAGGGCTTGTTTGCGTTGGCCTATGTATCCGGCGCATTATTTCCTCGTGAAAATTGCTTTAAGGAGTTTCACCGTTCGATACCTTCTGCAGTCAAGGGACCGAATATATGGTGTGGCTTGAGATATTGTAAGCTTCGATTGGAGGAGATGAACTGGTGTCGGCACTCAGCGTGAATCATATGAAAAGAGTTCACGAAAAATTCCTTGAAAGCTCCAAAGAGATATTTAAAGATAGTCGTACAAATTAAAAGTGTTACATACGCACACGATAGTTGGAGGGCAAGTTTCCGTTGTAATAGCTATACTAGTACTGTCACAATGCAATTCACGACTACTCTCTCCTCCTCACAACACTGGCCTCCATCACCGCATCCCCGACCAAGTCCGACAAACGCGCCATTAGTTGTCTAACAGTGGGATCATCAGCGACGGCAACTTGTACTAACGGCGCTGGCAAAATTTGCAGATGGAGCGGCACTGTCGGAAGCAACTTCGGCACGAATAGTGTAAACGGTGGCGAGTAAGTTCGAACATCACACTTCCAACTGACTGGTAATCATTCCGACGCTTCCGATAGCTACAGTTGCAACGGTCGCTGTGGTGTAGGATGCTCGGGCAGTGCCGTTGGGAACGTGTATACACAGGGCTGCTTCTCACACGACATTTGTTCGTGGTTCAATAATGCCAGCGGAGGCGCGAGGTAAGTTTCATTCGATCACCGATTGAAGAGTCACTTTGCTTATAGTAATTTAGTGATGCAAACTGTGGCGTAGCGTACACTGCGGCGATAGACGGCACTCTTCTCAGTGCTGCGAACGGATGCGGGAAAACGAATCCGAGAAACTATGCGAAGGCCCCTACGACCAGTCCGTCATGTTCTTCAGCAGAAATACGTCCAGCCCCTAGAGTTGAAAATTTGTCTGAGGGGTAAACTATTTACTTCCTGCTTGACAGAAATAAATTACACAAGTTTGAAGGCATCTTCTAGTGGCCGATCTTCTATATACTGTGAAGGCCAGACGATTCCGACGCCAACACGACGAAAAGTATCCTCTTCGCCAGTTGGCTCCACTATCAGAGTCCAATAGAAGATTTCGCTTGACCCACAACGTTTAATCGCATGCTATTTCTGTCAGTATTCCATCATATATTGTTCAGAACCCCATACTCACGTAATCGGCGATGAATTCCTCTGCGCGCTCGCCCATATTGTCGAAATAGACCTGCACCGACTTTCCTGTTCTTTCCTTACCATCACTTTCCTCTCTTCTCCGTAGCTTGGAAGCCCGATTTCTTTCCCCAACAAGCAAGATGCAGAAGTAAAGCGTGCTACACTCCTTCTCCTCATCCAGCTGCACAATCCCGATCATCGATCCGATATCTGTGTCACTGTTCCGTAGCTGGTAGACCGCAGGTCCAACAGTATGAAAGATCGCAAACTCCGCACTTGGGTTCAGAGCCTGATCATGACAACAGCCATCCAATCTCTTTCCCAAACCGCACTCGATCAAACTCCCTTTCAACTCAACCATCCGCTCATTGACAGAGATCAATGTCGCACACAGACCTGAGTACTCATCCGTAGTGACAACAGAATCCAGCTCACTATCCTCTCCGTGATCGGGAACATAAACGGGTTTCTTACTCCCCGCCCGACTCGCCCACGTCCAACTCGGCAAATCTTTCCTCCCTCTCATACCCATCCTCACCTCCCTCGTGTGCCACAGCAGCTGCTTCGGTAAATCTTTTTTCCACATGCCCATCACATACTTATCATCATTCTCTCTAATTTTCTTTATCTCTTTGACCAACCCTTGAATCGCCTCCAGCCGGTCGCTTTCATGCGTCAAATGCAAACGCGAGTAGAACCACATACAAAGCTCCCAATACGTAGGCCCCAAGTTGCGAATACCGTAGTATGTGGCTACTATGCCTTAGTAGTTGTCGCGCTCGTCAAGATTCGTGTACCTTTTGCAGGACCAATTCAGATAGGCGAGCATGAAAGACACGGTGCGCCGAGAGAGGAACCATTCTTGAAAGACCCAGGCTCGTTTTACTAGAGGGCCATCACGGGGCCATTTGAGTCTAGGTTTCGATCGCCGCAAATATATACAGTCAGGATTTCCGCCGTTGTTGCCGGTGAGAAGTGGTATTGATATCGTCCGGTACTTTGGGTTGTCGTGGTCTTCTGGGGAAAAGAGGCCTTCGGATGAATTCTGTGCTCCCGCGGCAGCGATGCGGAGGTATGCGCCTTCATAGATCAATCCCATGCGTTTAGACTCGCGTAACCAATGTTCGGCTGAGTCCTGGATGATACAGAGGGAATCGATCCACAAGTATCGTATACCCAAACTACGAACTATGTGAACAGTGTCTTGGAAAGTCTTCGACAACTCGGGACACTGCACACCCTCCATGAAGCGTTTCTCGTTAGCTAGTATGACACGTGTCGGCTGTGGACCATCTGGACTGCCCCAGCAATGGCTTAATGCGCAATACCTGCCTTTGAGTCCAATAGCTTTGACGAGCTTGATAGGATCAGATGGTTCGGTGCCGATGTCGAGAATGCGATCCGCAGGTATGAGTCGTGAATTTTCTTCGATATGTGCTCCGCTCAGAGACCTTCGACATTCGGCGTGGTTGCGGTAGCAAGTACTAAGCCAGTCGTATACGAGATCAATCGTTTCTCGACCTCCATAGCTTTTTATTGGGGGTGTTGTCGACAGCGCCTTTTGTGTACCAATGTCCGCCCAAACGTCAATTTCAATACTCGGAATTCCATCTTCGTCCCAAGTGTCACCCCCTAGCATGCGGCCCTCCCGTTCCGCAATGATTTTAAAGACTGAAATCAGATCTTGCCTTGTCTTCTCCTCCACATAAGCGGAAATTATTACCGTACTATCAAGGTGAAGATCCTTTTCTTTTAAGTGCTCAACCAAGACACTGCAAAAGGAACAAGTGTGGGCATTTGACATAAGAGATGCGCCATCGGTAAGGCTGAAGGGACCGGATTTGTCCTCTACATGGGCATCACCTTCTCGTCTCATCCACTCGCTAAGTGCAATACAACTTTTCGGGTGTTAGCAGAGTTGCGAAGGCTTTATGATGACCCTGGAAGCAAGAAAGACGTACCGAGCGCAAATTTTTGGGGTAGGCATAGTTATAACAAGCCGTTCCGGTAGGTAGTAAATACCTCTAAGAAATTGTGCATCTCCAAAGTCAAAATTCACATGGAAAGTGATGGTATATGTAGGCAACAATCTTTGTTTGCTGCGTAACAAGTGGTGAACTGTAACGTGTTGGTTCAGCACTTGGCGGGGTTCAGCAAATGGCGCACCCCAACCAAATCACGCAGTTTACAACACCTCGTTACTGAGCCATCCATAATAGCTAGAATATTCTAATAATTCATTCAATTACTATACAAATTGCTGCGAAAAAGATGCGCTATTAGAATTTCACTGGAAGTTTAATGTTACGGCCACGGCGCGTTGTGGTTGTAGGTGCTGGATCACGCGCCATTTCACTACCCCTATCCCCCCTATCCTCAGCAACCACCACACGTTATTTTTTCTTCTGTTTTGGCGCTGCGGCAGGCTTTAAGGCCTTCCTCTTTCCCTTTTGGGAAGTTTGTGTAGCCTTTTTAGAGTTTTCTTTCTCCTAAATCTTGCGTTGTTTCTCAGCCTCCTTCCCCACCGCGATCCTCTCCTTTTCCTCCTTCTTCTTAGCCCTCAACCTTTCTCTTTCTTCCTTCTCTTGTAGCTTACGTAGCTTAGCTGAGGCCTGTTCTGCTTTCTTATGAGCCTTCTTAAGTTATTGCTCCTCTTTTTCTTAATCCTTAATAGCTGAACGTACTCTAGCCTCCCTTAGCTTCCTTAGGGACTAGAAAACTGCTCTACCATGGTACTCCTTGCGTTGCTGTAGGTCTAGAGGCTTGCTCTTCTTCTAATGCTTCTTCTTAACTTGTAGGGCCTTTGTCAGGCCTTGTACCTTAGCGTGGAGTATGTCATTTTAAATAGAGATATAGTAGAGAGAACGCTTTAGCTTCTACACCTCCTTACTGCCCTCATCCCTTACAGCCTTACGCATAAGGGTCTTAATTTTAAGCTAATCCTTGCCGCTGAGTACTAAGGTAGAGCTCTCTCTCAAATCCTGTAGCTCTAGCGTTAATTTAATAAACCTTTAGAGGATTACACTAGGGTTATAGGGCCATATACTAGTAGCCTTAAAGGACTTTAGAATTATTTCCTTTTTAAAGGAGGTAGTCCAGGCCTCCTAGAAGAGAGGGAAGAAGTCTCCTTTCTTTACTAAGAGTAGTCCCTGGGCCTCATGGAGGTAGGTAGTGAGAGCTTTTAAGTAGGCTGATAAGAGAGGCTTAAAGAGTACTATATTAAGGGGCTGCAGCGTGTGCGTTAAATAAGGAGGAAAGATTATAAGGAGAATTTAATTGTAGTTATAGTAGTTGATAAAGTCCATAGTTACGTGGGACCTATGGCCATCTAGGATTAGTAATTAGTAGGCTTAACGAGCTTTTGCTTTTGTATACTGATTAAAGATCTGCTTAAGCCACGTAAGGCCTATATTGTTGCTAGTCCATCTATTAGGAGAAGTAGTAATGAAAACCTCATGCTTCCTAGCCTTAATATCCTCTACCCAGGCTGATTGGAGAGCGTTATTGGCAGCTGCAAATAGTAGGCCTAGTGGCAACGCTGTTCTATTAGTATAAACGTAAGCTAGGATAGTTATCTACTCTCTATTGCTATCTTAGAGGGCTAATTTCACTTCCCCGTGGTCCCACATGGCTTTGCTAAAGATCCTTTTGCTTCTTCTAATCACCCCTGTGAGGAAGCCCTTCTCATCTATATTATACGTGTGACGAGGCTCTATATCATACTCCTCAATTTTCTCTAGTAGAAGTTGAAAGAATTGCTCGTATTTAACTCCTAAATTAGCTTGGTGGCGCACGCGATCCATTCTAGTGGCCTAATGGGGGGTGATTTTAACGTTATAATGGTTAATAAATTAGGTAACCTAGCTTTTTCCTACTAGTTATTCGCCGTTAGTTTAAGTAATTAATGAAACAAAATTCTACAGCATCTCCCTTGTAGGTGGTAGATGACGGGCTGTAAGCTTTTCTATATAGCTTACAAGCTCTAGTTCTTATTAAGGGGTGAGCTTTCGCCGTTAGAGTTGTTGCTCTTTCATTGGCAGGTTTTTGCCCTAGTGTATCCTCCTTAACGTAGTATCTGGTACACCATATTTTTTTGCTATTTTTTGATATGAGCATTCTTCTCCTAGTCCACGCGATTTGATTTCTTCAATTGCCTTGTCAATTGGATCCATATTGGCTGAGTTGTGGGTGGGTGAAGGATTGGGTGGAAAATGCGGGGGTGCGCCATTTGCTGAACCCCGCCAAGTGCTGAACCAACACGTTACCCCGCACTTACAGCCTCGTATCCCACTAGCAGGGGCCGTAAAAGGCTTCGCGTGGGATACTCTCTAACATCATCAATTATGGCTGAAACATACGAAAGATAGACCCATATGCTTCTGAACGATAGATATTGGGTGTCACATATCTCACAGCTTGCGAGCACCCTTTTCTTCCTCCAACTTGGTCAAAATCGGCCCGAGTATCGCCTTTTGCATCGCTATGAGATCCTCCTCGCTGCCGCCCATCCCTTCGTACGACGGCGGATCCATGTTCCTGAAAGATAGAGATACAGTCAGCATTTGTCAACATAAAAGGGTTATGGGAAGCAAAACGGAAACCGGGCATACCATTCCGGAATCACCCTCGTACCCTCCGCAGCCACCTCCAACACCGTCCCGGAGCCAAGCTCCTTCTCTTGAATGAGTTTGAGCATATTTTTCGCAACAACATCTGGAGATAGCCCTTGCCCTTCTGAAAAATTGAATTGCTTCCTTTTCTGGCTGTCGATGAGGGGGGTGTTGACAAGACTAGGGCAGATTGTAGTGATTTTGACGCCGGTCAAGGCTTCGGATGGGCCCACTGATTTCACGAAACCAAGAATCGCATGTTTGGTGGCAGTGTAGATGGGTAAGGCTATGTTGGCAGCATAACCGGACATGGATGCCTGGGTGTAAGTTAGTGGCTGGTTCTATGAGTGCGGGAATACTCACGATGATACAAACACTGGCCCTCTTCCCCCTCCCCAAGCTTTTCTTAATGGCCATCCTGGTCAACTTCATCGGATGATCAAGATTGATCCGGACCTGCTTATAGCCTCCCTCGGTTTCCTCGTCCTCTGGATCTTGCCAGAAGTTCGAAAATGGAGGTTCGAAAACTCCAGCGCAAATACCATAAGCGTCAGGCACGTCGTTCCATTTTTCTTCGCAGACAGCGAAGAGCTTTTGGAAATCCGACCACTTCGTTACGTCGGTCTGCATATATACGATGTTAGGGTCACTAGAGGCGAGTTTGTCGAAGTCGGCGGTTGTACGCAGGTCGGCGACTAGAACACAGGCGCCAAGAGCGGCAGATTGTCGTGTTAGTGAGAGGCCGATTCCTAGGGATGTGAGTGTTGGTGTAGAGTTTTGAATAGGTGACGAGAGCATGTACCTGAACCGCCACCCGTGATCAGAATGATCTTGCCCTTGAGCGGGAAATCGATTGATGCCATATCGTTGGTACTATCGGTTCTTACCTACACGAAGCGTTGAAAGTAATGGCGAGTGTTTTAGAAAACTTTGAGAGGGTTGTTGTGAGTTATACTACACGTATAACGGGTAATTCAGGATCCGGGGTCCCGTTCAAGTGGGGTAAATATCAAGTCCAACTTGAGTCTCGAGTCATACTACTCACGGAGCGTATTGGATACGACAGAAGCTGGAATCACGTGAAATTGCGTCTCTAACTAACCAATAACGCCCTACACATGAATTTAATTGTGGCATTTAACGACTAAGAGTGCGGGTGCTGAAAAGACGTGACTCTAATTCCACCCGTGCGCGTGAGTATTGGACTTATACTAGGGTAAGGGAATACGGAATACAGTCATCTGCAGTAAAGGCGGGGTGTTGCAGCCATTACTTGTTTCAATGCAACTGTGGACCGTAGCACCCCCGTGGATACATACATATACAAAGCCGATTCGGAAACCTTGCAGCCTTATTAAGCTGATGCAACAGAGAGAGCAGGGTAGAGAAGGGGAGTGTAACTCTGCGGTATATAGAAGAATACGGGATAGTACCTAGGTAGCGTAGCATAATACCGATATCCCGGTGAAGCCTAGGAATTGATAGAAGTAGTCTAGCAGGTGACGATGGTTTGGTTGATGAGAGTTACTGCGAGCCATACAAACTGTTCCCCACAAATAGTACTATTTCGTCACCACAATGCTTCACTCTTCCATACTGAAGCGATACACATCATTCAATCTCTCGTCTTACATTCTTGGCACGCTACTACTTCCCATATCCCATCTGTCAGTCAAACTCCCTTCCATACGCCTCAACTCTCCGTCCCTCCTCCATCGTAGCCCCTCACAATACCACACCGATGGTCAGCGACGTATCCGTGACGGGAAACTTTTTCACCTTCCCTATCACAAACACGTCCGAGATGCCATGTCAGAGTAGCAGGGCGAATAAAGAAGTATCGGAGCCGCGGAGGCAAGAGGCCGCGTTTCTTCGCTCCAGCCACGCTTCTAACTCCAGCCAAGCTCCAACCTTCCGCCCGCATCCGATAGGACAAATGCTGACCTTCCTTCTCAAATATACCACGCCCAGGCTCTCTATTACGCCCAGTCCCCAAGGCGTCTGAAAACAACCGAACTGGTTAAACACCCAGGGCGCACTGCATAATCTTTACGGTATTGTCCGCGTACATGAAGAGCCGAAATAGCTCCTGGTCCAAGACGAAAGATCCCACCAGGCTATCCTGCAAGTATCAGTGTTGTGGTCAGACAATGCCAAGCGCCGCGGACGATGACCACCAGATCATCTGAATTTCAAGCTCGAGGGTAGATTCTTCTGGCCTGACCAAAACAAAGCATCAAGCACGTGACAAGCCCGACAACTATGCTTGCCGTTTTCGTGCTTCACTGATCAACTTTCAAGCCGAGACGTGGTGTTGCCTGTTGGATTTCATCCAGTCATAATTTTCTTTCGTCTCATCGCAGCTTTCGCCTTTCTTACTCAGGTGCTCACGTGATGCTCCCCCTATATGCCTTGAAACACCTATATTCGTCCCTTCTATAGTCCCCTCTTGCGTCGTCGATAGTTTTGAATAGACAAGGTTTGTTTTTAAGGTCTTGTTACTTGAAACTCCCGGTCGTCCCGCTTATGCTGCTAGTACCATCTTCCTCTTGCCGCATTGCCTTGCTATCTGCCCTCTCAAAATAATATGCGAGACGTTCAATTCAATTCTGTATACCCTGAAGGCATCATTATCTTTGTACCCGGCCTTAAGTTAACGGATATTTTCGCCGTTTCATGGCCCCCGAACGGTCCATACCATGCCTACCACTCCGTTTCAAGACCTAACGGATCACCAAACGAAACTAAGCCTCTTCCCTTCGACACGCGCAGGTTCAACGCGCAGAATCCTCCGGCGGATGGATTGACTCCTGGGCGCCCTTGCCCGCCCTATCCAATCTATAAAATTGTGTTATCCTGTTGAGTCCCATTGTCTAGCTTTGTAGTCCAAGCACAGTTCACCACTTCGATTTTTCTTCATTCCACCTTTCCTTCATTCTATTCACTCTAGCTACGTTATTCGTTCTAGCATTTTGAAAATGTTGTCAAGTGTCAAGTCGATCCTCTATTTCGCCGCCCTGTCGGCCTTGACGGCTGCCACGGCCTTGCGAAGCGTGGATTCCCCTCAAGTAATCCCCAGAGATCTATTGAACCAAATCGAGAACCTATTGCAGGCGCGCACTCCAGAGGAGCTCATGAACCTTCTCAGTGCTAGCAAGAGAAAGGTCGCCCGGGGTGGCGTCCCAGATCTCAGCAGTTTGCTCCCGAGCTCAGATGCCAACACGGCTACGCTTGTTGCGACGTTCATCACGAACTTGAACGTTGAGCAGCTCATATCGCTACTCCATGGATGTGACCCGACGGGTGTCGCGGAATTGGTTGGCAATATACAAGCCATCATTAGCCCCGAGAGGGTAGTCATGCCCGACATCGATCCAGCAAGGTCACAAAGGGAGACACCACTACCTTAGCCATCATTGCTGGCTTTCTCGAGAACTCAAAGCTTGACAAAGTCAAGGCTGCCAGCACGAAGCGCGAAGCCCTCGACCTCTCCGGCGTTGCCGCCCTTCTTCCCAAGGAGACAGCACCTACCGTCCTCGAAATCACGCTGAAGTCGCTGAGAGGTGATCGGCTGAAGATGTTAGTCAACAAGATCAAAATCGACCCTCAAAGCACTATCGACCGCTTCCTCAAGCTCTCGTTAGCAAGATCAAGACGACCCCGTTTGCCGATATCGAGGCGTTCGTGAAAAACCACAAAGTTGAAGATCTCAAGAATCTTCTCGCTAGCGTAGAGCCTTCATAAGCGCACGTACAGTCATGGTCTAAAAGTCTAGAGACGTTCCACATATGTCGGATGATACAAAGTACGCCAAACTTTTGCTTCAGATGCCAAGCATGTGTTAAGGAACCATAAGCACTGGAGCTCTTCCCGCCAACTCCGTGCACGAAGTACATCCGGCAACGCCCCGGAGTTGACAACACGCAGGAGTCAATGCTATAGATACTGTGTCTTATTAACTCTGACCGGAGAAACAGGGTTACCAGTTAGGATAGTAAGTTGTACTTTATGCGGCCTCTTTAATTGGCGTATTATAGTGGTAAACTCTTTATCCTACTATTTTAATTAGCTAGAGCTTGAAAATATAAGAGAACATTAAGAAAAAAATTTTCAGGTTTAAGACGAATCGCTGCTAGATCGTAATATTTCAGTTACCTTATTAGCTACTGCCCCTCGTATAATCCCTGCCGGTAATCCTATTTGTCTTGTCAGAGTTGACGGGACGCAGTATAAGCCCCCATCGACTTTTCATCCTATTCTTTACCTCTTCCTCTCTCCTCTCCATCTCCGCACACCACCATGCCGCCCTCTCCATCTCCACCCTCGCGCCTCCATCGCGCATTCCCAGCCTCCATCTTCCTTGTGCTAGCGGGAATATGTTTCCGATCCATGGACATCCCAACTTTCGTGCTAAAATTCCCACCACCGAGCGCATCAGGCTACATCTCGCATCCGCACGGCAAAACGCCGATTCTGCAAAAATTCCATTGGATTGGGTTTCTAGACGAGGTGTTTAAAGATATCACGGTCGGGTTTGCGCCGGCGAGTTTTGGCTATGACGACGTGAGCCGGTGGCAGATGTTCAATTTCATGAGCGATATTGGGGTTATATACACGATTTTTGCGCTGGAGGGTTTGAGGGTTGGAATTAAGGGAGGGCCGGTTTGGTAGTAAGTTCCGCATCTCCCGCTCTCCTGCCTTGGGTGACGAGTAAGATGAGATGCGTATGCTGATCGATCAAAAGCCCGGCAGTCTTCATGACGATTGCGCAACTTGGTGGCGGAGGTGTATTTGTGCCCATCTACTACTTCTGCAACATCATCTTCGGCCTGCCGAAGCAGCACGTGAACGCGGCGGAGAAAAAGATCGATATCGCTGGAGCCTGGGTCTTTCTCGTCGGTATTCTGATCTTCCACAACGTTCCACTGGCTGGTATGATGCTTGCACCTACATTTGAAGAACGACATTGCTGGACATGGCTATGGCAACTCTACCCTCTCCGCATTACCATCTTCTACTACGTTGTCATTGGACTCCGCAAAATAACGCCTTTGCCTACCTTCAATATCGCCGGGTACCAGAAGAACTTGCGGTTAATAATGGCACCGCTCATTCTCTCCCCGGCTATCATGTGGATATACACGCTTATCCAGTGCCCCTACCCATTCCCGACGGTCTTTTGGCCACAGCCGCTTTCGGATCCGAATGCGTATACGGTGGATTCGTGGGGAGAGAGGATGAGGAGGACGTTGGTTTTCGATCAGTTGTTTGTGGGTGGCTCGACGTTTCTTTGGTTGGCTTGGAGTGCGAAGGATGTGAAGGGATTAGCGACTTTTGGGGTGGCTTGTGCGGTGCTGCTCGTGGCGGTGGGACCGGGGGCTACGATAGGAATAATGTGGTGTTTGAGGGAAGGATGGCTTGGTGAAGGGGTAAACTAGAGGAAGAAGGGGAAGAAAAGGGCGTAAAGATTTCAACCTGTTTTGAAAAGAGAGGAAAGAGAGATGATCTAGCGACTGGTTTTTGAAGCTCGGTGGAGGGATTTATGATCGACGTCGACGGAACGAAGCTCATGAGGTAATAAAACATGGCGAAAGCATGAAACCTCAGAGACTGATGACATGAGACTCAAATATGGTCGTTATTAATCTCTGTCTCTCAAGATAATATTCCAAGAGACTTGGTAAAGAGTATAGTTATGGAACGAGATTGCTTTGGACGAGAGGTAGTAATACTTTTCGCTAAACACTTCCTGTCTGCTAGGCCTCTAGAAATCATGCATTTTGGGTGGATGGGTTGAACATGAGTGGCTTTCGCACGTAGGAACCTCGGGAATTAAATCCGAGGATGAAGCGGCCTTGAGAAACTTCTTAGTGACGCCGATGCTACAATAGAGGAGATAACGGCGATCGGAGGAGCTCGAGAAGGGACACATCAGTCAGTGCTCTTTTAAGGTAGAGATGATGGATGGGTAGCGCATTAATTGGTAGTATGAGCTTGAAAGAAAGGTACATATCATACTTTAAGCTATAGTTTCTCAAGTTACCACTCAGTGACAGTATCATCAGTCCATGCCATTCGATAAGCCATGTCGAATCGGTAGATCGTGTCCTCGTTTCCGTGTCGTCGTGGGCCCTCTCCATCGAGGACGTTCCCACGCTCCATTTCACTTGCGCGTCTTTCACCCTGTGTACCTTGGGCTTCTATTGTGGGCGATACGTATCGTGCTCCGGAATCTTGCCCGCAGCCCTGGCCCTCTCGTTCCTCTGGTGCTTCGCGTGTCTCCTCGCCGTAGTTTTCGCATACTTCGCCAGCGTCTTCTCGCGATTCGCCGCCCAATTCGGTCCAGCGCCTGATGGAGGAGCTAAAAACCGTCAGTTTCGATACTGGTGCTGAATCTTCCGGTGATAATTGGAAGGGGAAAGCTGGAGTTGAATGCATACCTATGAGGCCGTTGGCGAGGGCAAAACGTTCGGTCTCTCGCTGCGCGTGCTTGAACTCCTTGTGCTCGTGCCTGGACTGGCTGCTGAAGAAAGGTGCGGGAGGTTTGTTCTCCTTTCTACCATGGGCGTTGCCGGCTGCATTGGTCATGAAATTGTTCTCGCCATGACTGCTGTGGTTAGAGGCAGGCTCGTAATTGTCGTCAACTTACTATTGAGACTGGCCACCGCCGAAATCATACGCCATCGCAGCCTTCGGAGCTCCATTGCCACCCAAGCCGCCAGAGCTAACCTTGCCGATGAGGTTCTTGTTGTCACGAAGGCGCCCCACCGACTCCAGCCCATTGTACCAAAACAGCCACTTGTCCTTGTACGCTGGTCGGTGCGCCAGAGCCGCCAACTTCCAGATATTGCGCATGTCGGGGTAGAGAACCTTTTCGTTGCGGGGATCACGATCGAGGAAGTCGTCAGCGCTCGCATAGTTGTTGTACTGGTCATAGTGCTTTTGGAGAACGGCCCAGCCAACATCGGAGGCGGCAGTGGGAGTTGTAGCGGCCATCGTTTATGTAGACTGCGTGTTATTGCGTTAGGACGAGGTGGACTGAAGTGAGGTGCGGTGAAACTGCGAAAGGAGGAGTTTATAGGAGCAGGTTTGGTGGTAGAGAAAGGGCAAACAGCGCCACCACGTGCATAAGGTGTGAAACAGAAGCAGCGTCCGCAACCAACAGCAACAACGAATACGGGGGGGGGGAAAGTTAAGAATCGGATTGAATATTAGAAACAACGCAATTTCAAGGCCTCCTTATTCTTCTCTTCGGACCGCTGTCAGCAGTCATGCTCTCCTATATCTTCACTGCACTGGCTAGCGTATACGTCTTCGCGCCGCCATTAAGCGTCACCCAAAGCGTCAATGGATCCTTTCCAACTTGCTCCTTCTTTGCGCTCGCCGCGCTACTCACATCACTCGGTACAGTGACCGGGATCGCAGTCTCGCATTTCGTGTTCTTCGCGCTAACAGTGATACCCGTAATCGACTTCCTGTCATCCGAAAGTTGGTACGAGAGACTAGGCGCACATTCATCGCAAGTCCTGCGGGCGATGATGGCTTTTGCAACATCGTCGTGCTTGAGCGTTATTATGGGCCACTCAGTCCTGCAGTCACATTAGTATAATCAACTACACCTCATGTCATAACCAAAATGTAGGGAAACGTCAAAAGAAAAGGGCGAGGTATCTTACAGTCTCACAACTTCATACACAACCGCCTCCGTCCAAGCCATCAACAAACTCCACTTCTTCGTCTTCCCCAACCACGTAGACTCCTTCAAATCGCTAACCCTCATGTTCGCCTGATGGAACATATACGGATCCCATCTGAGTGCGAGCAAATACTTCGCATTCGTCGTCTTCTCGTACTCGAGCTGTGCATTGAAGTCGCCCGTCCCGCCGGCAATGGCTTTCCACTCAGTGTTCACGCAGTCGGTTGTGTCGCAGTTGTAGTAGATTGAGGAACCAAAGCGAGCGATGATGTATACACCCTCATACCCGTTCTCCTTGACGTTAGTGTTTATTGGGTGGTAATCTGATTTACGGCTCGGGACATTCATGAGGATTGGGCGTGCATTGTCTCCGACGGCATAGATGATGCCGTTTTCGACCCAAGCACGGAGGGCGTCGCCATTGTGGAGCCCAGTGATGCCGGGTGGGATCAGGCCCTTGGGTGAGAAATGGGATGAAAAGTCAGCGTCTGCGAAGCCGATGCGCTTGAACCACTCTTGGTTCCAAGTGATTTCTTTCACAACGTCGGCATACGTCGCATTCGTTTGATCTTCGTGGGTGAATGTGTGTGAGACGTGGTAGTAATTCTGTCTATTGGACTTATCCGCAAGATATACTAGCATGGGGTCGAGATTCGAGCACCTAAGCGACCATGAATAGTTCTTGAACTTTTTGTCCCATAGGTCTTTCCCAGTTCCAATTGGTTTCATGTATTCCGGTGGGCCGTCAATTTGATCGGCATAGTCTACGCCTTCTTGAGGGTCGCATTGGGCGGTTTCACTGTCATAGTCGTGCTCGACTGCTTCTTCAATATTGCCATTCCCATTGTGTCCGAGTTCAATCGTATATGAGGAGCCAGGCGGAAGCTTTGAATTAACTTCTTTCGTCCATGTTACGTGCGCTTTGAGGTCGTCGACTGCGACTCGAAAAGACTTGCCGGTCTGGTATAGCTCTGTCTTAACAAAGACGTCGTCGACCTGGGTATTCAAGTAGACACGTCGGAAACCGAGGAAAAGTCCGCGTGTAACCCAGTGAATCCATGCATGCGAGAGAAGTGTTGAGGAGATTAGATTCGGATCAAAGGTTGTGAACCACACTTGCTGCTCGCGGCCGCTTGGGAATTTGTTCATAACAGCTGCCGTAGTCTTCGAGGTCCCGCTGCCAAATGTCGCGATCTCTGTTGCAAGTGAGGTGTTTGTGATCTTCGCTGGGTATTTTCTCAAGTTCAATGTGCTCATTTGGGCATTCCTGTAATGTGGGTTAGTCTAAAGCACTAGAAAGACCTCAACAGCTGGCACTTACGAAATAATATTGGCGCTCAGAAAGGCCTTGTTATTTGTGATAGCAATGGGTTGATCTGCAGTGACTAATCCACCAGTACTTTGCACTCCAAAGTCTTTCTCGCTCGGCCAGGAGTTCAGCCGCACCATCCTTACTCCAAATGCCTCTTGATAGCTATACAACTCTTGCCATTGCTTCTCGTTCAGTGCTGTGTTCCAATCATCGCCGTTCGTATAGCTACGCGAGCTAACAGCGACAATACCGCCAAAGTTTCCAGCATCAGGCGTGGAATTGAGTTGAGGGAAGCCAGCTGCAGGAAGTGCGAGATTAATGACTTGGTACGGGATGCCGTAGCCCTGAAGGACTGCGGTGCCCGACAAGGTCGCATTCGGATCGCGAGAGAGAATCAGTAGGGTGCTCTGGATCGTGACAACTGCATGCACAGTATGTGCGAGCAACAAGGCAGCCACGCAGCAGTGGATGAACGACTTTGGCGAGTTTGCCATGGTAGCTTTAGTCGTGATTGATCGCTGGAATGACATGCACATTCAAGTCACGAACCGGTAGCGACGAGAATCCCAGGTATTTGAGGAGAGACGATGGCCTCGCGACCAAAAGTTTGCGCACGTCGGAACCGACGCCTTGCTCGTGCTTAATAGCCTTCACGAAACCTAGGCTTCTTCAAGAGATGATCAGCACAGGAAGGCGTGTAGAAATGGAAGGTTGCAACCTCAACATACCATTGTTCGTAATCGTGGAACAGGCTGAAGTTCAAATCGTATGCAGGCCCATACTGGCGGAGTCCAAATGCACCTGGATACGACGCCCATACATATAATAGATTAAGGTGCATCAACAACGACATCAATGCTTCTTAAATTAGTAGTCTTGTGCCATATTGAGTCAGGTCAGGTACCAGGCGAATATTTATATGTCTTTGGCGGTTTCATTTGGACGCTGCGTGATGTAGAGTAATATGGAACTAGTCGGCTAATAGCGACAGATCGGATCTAACGGCTTCATAGGAGAAACACATTGCGGTAGCTGTTTGCGATAGTCTCGATACGGTTGGCGCTTTTAGAACGAGTGGATGCTCTGTAGGCATTGAGGCTCGGTCTTCCCCTCGGGATGCTTTCGTCGAATACGACAATTTTTACTCCTGATCCCGTAGGCTCACGAAGACTAGATAGAAAATAGTTAGGTCATACAATTGGAGTGTAAAGGGGGGTTACAAAATCACTAATGGATCGGCGATGAACAGGATCCGGGAAGAGCAGAGGAGAAGTAGCCATCGACGGAGAAAGTGTGAGACGGAAGATGACATAATGGCGCTATTCCGGGATAAGTCTAGCGCCTTTTACCACTCGTTCTCAGCCTAGGAAATCTTCAAACAACATTTGAGCGCTCAACATCATCAATTACCGCCAGAAACATGACCATCCCATCAAATAGCAGAGGAAGTCACTTGCAAAGAGTCAAATAGGGCTCGGTAGCTACGATTATACCTCCGTAACTACTTACGCCAACAGCCATTCAACGGAAGTCCCGGAAGGGCCGGACACATCCTTCCTTGGATGAGCGGCCATCATTATGTCACTCGAGCGGGTTGGAGAAGAGCTAATCAGCATTTCGACAAGTTTTGGTCTTCCCGCTTTCTAGTTGTAAAGGTGCCCTTCGTGCCAAAATAGCATCCGTAGAGGGATCCGACTGCTCCGGCGCAGATTTTGACGCACTACGAAGAAGCAGAGTGTGCTCGTTCATCGCAGACATCTCAACTGATTAGAAAGGACAAAAAGTAGTATGGATGGAACTCCACATGTTGCATGAGCACGTCATTCAATGCTAGTCATGAGTTATCGTGCTGTACCCTTTTGGGACTAGCGCTGCAGTGTGCTTTCGAGATGAACTACGTTCTTGAGGGCATACTCACTAATCAGTCTGCAGAAAAACCATTTTGAGTATAAATGGTCTCTTCACTATCGCCTCCACCTAACTTGGATCTACCCCTTGCGATTAGATTTCTGTAGCTCGGATATTTCAGACTTTATACTTCGACTTCCACGATACCACACCAACATGGTCTACCACAGAGTATCACAAAGGGTATTCCCATGTTTACTTATGCTCACCCTCGGAGATAAGGCACCTGGAGGGGAAACCTTACGTATAATGCGGACGCCTGCCTCGCGATTGGAGAGCTACAAATCAGCAGTGCAATAAGCACCCCACCTATACACACCTATGTCGTGATCGCAACCATTCTCGATTTGTAATCTTGACCAGCATCCAGACATATATCAACAACGTTCCATCCGAACAACACCAAAAGCGAATCTTACGCACCCAGCCCCTTTAAAGCATCACAGCTTTGATAATAAACCGCCGACATGTCAGAAAAAAAGCAACTCCACTTAACGGCCTTCATGCGCCCAGTCAGTCTCCATACCGGAGCCTGGCGATACCCCGGCGCTTACCCGGATGCGAACTTCAATCTCAAGCATCTCATCTCTTTCATCCAGTCACTCGAAGCCGCAAAGTTCGACGCCTTCTTCATGGCCGACCATCTTGCCGTGCTCAATATGCCAGTTGAAGCGCTCAAGCGAAGCCATACCGTGACATCCTTTGAGCCCTTCACGCTGCTGTCCGCTCTATCTCAGGTGACGACGCGCATTGGGCTGGCAGCAACGGCGAGTACGACGTATGATGAACCGTACCACATTGCGCGCCGCTTCGCTAGCTTGGATCATCTGAGCGAAGGCAGGGCAGCGTGGAATATCGTCACGACCGGGAACCCTGAGTCGGCGAAGAACTTTGGGCTTGACGAGCATGTCGAGCATAGTGAGCGGTATAAGCGCGCAAGAGAGTTCTACGACGTCGTTACTGGGCTGTGGGACAGTTTCGCCGACGATGCATTCATACGCGATCAAGAGAGCGGAACATACCTCGATCCCGAGAAGATGCATGTCCTGAACCACAGAGGCGATGAACTGAAAGTACGAGGACCGTTGAATATTGCGCGGCCTGTGCAAGGATGGCCTGTCATTGTACAGGCTGGTCAGTCGGAACCGGGACGCCAACTCGCTGCTGAGACTGCGGAGACGGTATTCTGCTCACCGAGGGACATCGAGGCGGGGAAGGCGCTGTATGATGATATCAAGGGGAGGGCGAAGGCTGCAGGGAGGAATCCGGAGCACTTGAAAATTTTGCCCGCAGCGCTTATCGTGATCGGAAATACGATTGAAGATGCGAAACAGAAGAGGTTGAAGCTGGATAGTCTGGTGCACTACGATTCTGCTATCGCCTCGCTATCCATAGCACTTGGAGCCGACGCATCGAGATTTGACCCCGACGGGCCGTTGCCAAAAGACATACCGGAGACGAATGCGAGCAAATCGAGTCAGGCTGGTGTGATCAGCTTGGCAGAGAAAGAGGGGCTGACGGTGCGACAGCTGGCATCGAGGCTTGGAGGCTATGCAGGCCTTGCTTTTGTGGGGACGCCGGAAAGCGTTGCGGACGAGCTTGAGACCTGGCTGGATGCCGGCGCGGCTGATGGGTTTACGGTCACGTTTCCTTTCGTACCAGAGGGACTTGAAAGTGTTACCAAAAAGTTGATTCCGGAGTTGCAGCGTCGTGGGGTGTTTAGGAAGGAGTATGAAGGGAAGACTTTGAGAGAGCATCTTGGTTTGCCAAGGCCGAAGAATCAGTTCTTTGAGTGAATCCCCTTATATTATGAAGACTGGGATATCTAGAAATTGAACAATGAACCTCTCAACAAATCCTACCCTGATAGGTTTTTACTACCGGTTCGGTTCGTGAAGAGCACTACGAAGTCTCGTTCGGTACTATCATAACAAATGCTTTGATGGTCTGAGACAAAGTTGAAAACATTGAAGGTTTCCCCTTTGAAGTTGCTCGAATGATGAATTGCACGATCTGGTGACCTCGATGGCCGAAGCCGTACCGTTCGCCTGGATGTTCTAGATGGTCCAATCCCCACATTGTGCCTTGAACCCTTTTACTCCTCATAACGGACCATGAAGGCAATACTAATCAACCAGCAGTATACGGACGGATAATATAGCTACCCTAAACGGCCAATTCAGGGTCTCCGCGCTAAAACTCCGGTATAGCGGGGTGACAGACGGAACGTATTATCGAAAATCAGGGCTTCACATGCACCACTAAACTCGGAATAAAGAGAAAGTCGTTATTATCGGATACGCTTGGGGGCTCAGCTGGACGCTTGAGCAGTTCAAGGCGTCACTGATTACGAAGAGGAAGGAGATATAAGGCAGACCCAGCCCAACCCCACAGCACATCACATCACCACTTTCACACCAAACCACAGAAGACCTTCACAAAACTCATCATGAAACTTACTGTTTTTTCTCTCCTAGCTGCCGCTACGCTTGGCTCTGCGCAGCGAACGTACAACATCACTGCTGCACTCAACCCAACCCAGTTCAAAAAGTACAAGTGCCTGTAAGTAATTCCGCGTCAACTTGTTTCATTCCCGAATTTCTCCACTTGACTTCACATGCTAATATATCTGCACAGGACTACCGAGGACTGGCTCCCCAAAATTCCCGAATGCCTCCACGACTGCACCATCGAAGCGAACAAGGCAGATGGCTGCGCATACGATGATTTCGCATGCCACTGCGCCAACTACGAGCAGTACTCTAACGCACGTCACCTCTCTGCCGCTTCATCAATCCTATCTTCGCAGTCGTTAACAATGAACAGATCATCGAGCCTTGTGTCTTGCCCCCCGAGGTTGGCGGTCGTGGCGGCGGCTGCAATTTCCAGGAACTAAGCGTCGCCCAGCCCATCGTTACCGACATGTGTAATTTCTTCAACGCTACTGTGTATGCAGATTATGTCGGTTGCTCGTGGAAGTTGAGGTTGAGTCCGGTGACGACGCTGGAGATTGCGTCGAGGGAGGAGATTATTGTGTCGGCTTAGAAGGGCGTTGGCTGAGAGTCAAAGGCAGGAGGAGGGGTATGAGTTTGGTGGGAGGAAAAGTAATGTGAGAGATTCAGGAATGCAGATAGTATGACTGATGGGGAAAGGCTATGAATATTTGAGATTTGACTGGGGCAGCTGAGCTCGTTGTGTTTAGAGAGAAATTGAGAACTTAGACGCATGACGATGTGTGTGACAGGGGCCGTAATAGCGTGCGTTTCATCTTAATTTATATTAACAGTTAGGTATTAGTGGAAACATCCTGAGCGATTCCTGCTTTTCCATCTGCTGTCAGTACGCCCAAAGTCTCTCTCCTCCAACATCCAGCTCCGTTATCGGCTTATTGAGAGCTCATGATATCAAAAAACGAAAGCCCATACGCGTTAGGAGACATGGTATCAATGCCAAATAAGGCTACATCCTCCCCAACTCACGTCGGTTGTATGGCTCTCTTATCTTAATGTAGTGGAAGCCCTCGGCACGATTTCAACTACCGTGATATCCTCGATGCTTCCTGTCCCGTACAGCGTATCTTCCACTATCAGCTCCAAACCGCTGCCATTCTTATCCTCCAATTCTAGCAGCCTCACAAGTAGACTGATCACCTTAACAGGGTTGCCAGGGAAAAAGTAACCCGCGAGTCGCCCGGGATCGGTATAGACACGTTTAAGGTTTGGGAGGAGACAACGGATTCCAGTGTTAATTAACGGAACGTCGGTGGACCATATCGATGAGATGGTTTCTGCCTTTGTTAAGCCTTCGAAAGATTTCCCCTCTAAGGCAGAATTGTGCATGATGGCCAAAATGATGCTGTCAATGAATGTATCTCCAAGGGAGATTGAAGAAATTGCTCCCTGTTGCCGGGTGGAGAGCTTCTCGATAAATCTGTCACAGGTTCGTACCGTGTTGAAGTGGAAAACGTTGTACCGGTACGGGAACAGCGTAGCCTCGGCGTTAATTTGCCGACAGACGAGTCCGAGGTTGAAGAGCAAGCTGACATTCTTCGATGGCTCTCCTTGTACGGTACTGAAGGGTAGCTGTTTCCTGTCATCGATTCCGGGGCCAAACTCTTTCGTTCGTGATGTCGGCGAGACTAGTCGAAATTCGAGAGCAACAGCTTTGTCGGGTGCCAGTCTCTGGGTGAAGCCCTCGACCATAATGACGTTATTGCCAAGGGCGTACTCAGTAATCATATTTCGCAGCTCGCCGGGGAGGCGGAGAAGAGGGGAATTGATCGAATTGAACGTGGTGCTATATGTTGTAAGAAAAGATCTGTAGATTGCATGCATGACAGCAGAGGTATGGGAGTTCACACCCAGTACAAACTCGGATGCGCCTCGCTAGAATGTTGATGATAGTGGATTACTTACATAGTGTCCCGCTTTTGGTTCGCGGCAGAGTTCATGGTTGTAGCACACCGTAGATTAGACTTAGAAGAGTGCTAGAGCGATAATAGTGAGGTTGTGGTGAGATTGTGGCGTCAGTGTTGTTGGTGTTGAGCATTAGAGGGTGGGAACTGAGAGATATATAGGCAGTGGCTCATTAAAAAATGCATTAGTGACTGTAGCTCAGCTTCCAGTGATGGTCACGTGCAATACTCGTGCCCGGCGGCCACCCGGCGAAGACGGAGTCACGTGCTTTGCCACCCTCTCTGATAGATCTGCGTCTTAGATGATGGACAGGCCTTCTTGGTTCGCTGGGAGAGAGTTTTATTACATGTGACTCCGACTTTAGTGGTTTCTACTACGCTCCGCGAGTACGAGAAAAAGCCTCTGAATAACAATGCAAACGAAGCCTTTCAATGACAAAGTAAACATAAATAACAGACGAAGGTATTTGTCTACTATTGCAGTAACATATGAGAAATGGCCACATATGTATGTGTTGCTACGGCATACACATCAGAGTGCACGATTTTATTGCACTGATCGCGACTGGAGCAACACAACTTGAAGAATTGCCAGACGCTCGAATCATGATTAAATATAAACAGTTCCAATTTCCTTGTCAAGGTTTGCTTTAACTATTTGGTCATTGTTAACTTCGTGTCCATCAACCTTCCACCTCTCAGGCGCAATTTTCCCCTTACAACCTAGGCTTCTCCACACCAGCTGAGCTCTTCACATCAAATCGGTCCAAGTTCATGACCTTGTCCCAAGCAGAGACAAAGTCCTTCTTGAACTTTTCTTGCGCATCGCTCAAAGCATACACTTCGGCGATCGCCCTCAGCTCGGGGTGGTGGCCGAAGATGAGGTCGTTGCGGGTTCCCTTCCACTTCTCCTGGCCGGTCTTCCGGTCCTTGCCGACGAAGAACTCGCCGTTGTTGCTTGACGCCTTCCATTCGGTGGAGTTGTCAAGCAGGTTAACGAAGAAGTCGTTGGTGAGCTTACCGGGCGTCTTGGTGAAGACTCCGTTGGATGAGCCGTCCCAGTTGGCGTTGAGGGCACGCAAACCACCGACAAGCACGGTGAGCTGGGGTGCGGAAAGAGTGAGGAGGTGGGCCTTGTCAACGAGGAAAGCCTCGGTCTTGACACGCTTGTTGCCAACGCCATAGTTGCGGAAGCCGTCCACGACGGGCTCGAGGTGTTGGAACGAGTCGGCATCGGTCTGCTCCTGCGATGCGTCGGTGCGGCCGGGTGTGAAGGGAACGGTAAGACCAGAGGCCTTCTCAAGAGCGGCACCACCGGCAAGGACAATCAAGTCGGCCAGAGAAACCTTCTTGCCACCGGGTGCGGAGCCGTTAAACTTCTTCTGCACCTCTTGAAGAGCAGAGAGGACTTCCTTGAGCTCGGAAGGGTTGTTGACCTTCCAGTTGATCTGAGGCTCGAGACGGATACGGGCACCGTTAGCACCGCCGCGCTTGTCACTGCCTCGGAAAGAAGATGCGGCAGCCCAGGCCACGCGGATGAATTTTGTGGGATTGACGCCCGTGTTCAAGATTTCCTTCTTCAGCTCGTTGATGTCATATTCGTTGACAATGGGGTGGTCGACGGCCGGCACGGGGTCCTCCCAGATGAGAACCTCCTTGGGAATCTCCGGACCCAGCCATCGGGTTCGCGGGCCCATGTCACGGTGGAGGAGCTTGAACCATGCGCGGGTGAACTTGTCGTGCAGTTCATCGGGGTGCTCGAGCCATCGGCGGGTGATCTTTTCGTATGTGGGGTCGAAGCGCAGGGCTAGATCGGAAGTCAACATGCGCGGCTTGTGCTTCTTGTTCGGGTCGTAAGCATCGGGAATGATCAAATCGTCCGTCTTGGCGACCCATTGGTTGGCACCAGCAGGGCTTTTGGTGAGCTCCCACTCGTACTTGTAGAGGTATTCGAGGTATTTGTTCGACCATTTGGTTGGCTGAGCTGTCCAGATGACTTCGAGGCCAGATGTGATGGTGTCTGGGCCTTTGCCGCTGCCGTGTTTGTTGGTCCAGCCAAAGCCCTGGTTCTCGAGGGGAGCAGCCGCAGGCTCAGGGCCGACGTTATCCGATGGTGCAGCACCGTGGGTCTTGCCGAATGTGTGGCCACCGACAATCAGGGCAGCCGTCTCCTCGTCATTCATGGCCATGCGGCCAAAGGCAGTCCGGATATCGCGGGCAGAGGCCACGGGGTCGGGGATGCCATCGGGGCCCTCGGGGTTAACGTAGATGAGACCCATGTGTACAGCGCCGAGGGGCTCTTCCAAGTCACGGGTGTGGATGTCGGTGTGGCCCTTCTTGGGTCCCTCGTCGCCATCGACGGTGCCGCTGCCGCCGCCACCTGGGCCTTCTCGGCCACTGCTGTAGCGGACATCGTTGCCCAGCCATGTGGTCTCGCCGCCCCAGTAGACGGACTCGTCGGCCTCGTATGTGTCGGCACGGCCGCCGGCAAAGCCAAACGTGGGGCAGCCCATGGACTCGAGGGCGACGTTGCCAGTGAGGAGGAGCAGATCGGCCCACGAGATCTTGTTGCCGTACTTTTGCTTGATGGGCCACAGCAGGCGGCGGGCCTTGTCGAGCGACACATTGTCGGGCCAGCTGTTGAGGGGAGCAAAGCGCTGCTGGCCCTCGCCGCCGCCGCCGCGTCCGTCGGTGGTGCGGTAGGTGCCGGCGCTGTGCCAGGCCATTCGGATGAAGAGACCGCCATAGTGGCCAAAGTCGGCGGGCCACCAGTCCTGCGAGTCCGTCATCAGGGCGGTGAGGTCCTTCTTAATAGCATCGTAGTCGAGGCTCTTGAAGGCCTGGGCGTATTCGAAGTCCTTGCCCTCCGGGTTGGTGACGCCCGTGTGCTGGCGCAGGATGTTGAGCGGGAGGTCGCCGGGCCACCAGTCGCGATTGCGGGTACCACCACCGCCAATGTTGGCCGTCTTTAGGGGGCACTCGGTAGCAGACATTGTTGCAGTCGAATGGGAAAGTCTGTGGGTGATACGTGAGGTGTGTGGTATCTATCGAGAGGTGGAAAGCGGTGGAGGGGCCATTGTTCAAGTACCCCGCTGGCAGACGGCGTATTGGTAAGCCCCGCAGCGGATCGGCATCTGGCCATCCATTCGTCGCTGGGCTATTATTCAAATAATGCAGCGGACAAGAGTGCAGGGAATGCGAGCCCCGCATCCGACGACGCGTTTGGGGCAAACGTTCCCCTGCAGCTTGAAAATGGGAGAGTCGTGGTTGGCGAGACGCCCATGCTGATGAAACCGCACAGGATACCGAAAGTTTGCTGGATTTGGTGGCGTGAACAACATGAGGTCCCTCGCCAGACTTGCCGTCAATATGCTCCTGCTCCAGAAGCCTCAGCACTTGTAATCCATCACCATCACCATTTACAAACCTCCCTCACCACGTTGGATTCATATGGCGGCTGTTGCTGCACGATGATGTTACCACTATACGAGCGCTCTCATTGGCCAATCACAGCCCCACGTCCCTTCGATGACCTCGACGTCTCCAGCGGATCCGCAGGGTTCATGTCGAAGCCAAACGCTCCAAGCCCTCAAACAGTGGCCAAACTTGATTACTGCGGCGAAGAACAATCACATTAATCACCTTCAAGTCTTCGAATGTTCCGTTACTGTGGCATCATTCCAGACGTCGATGATGAATAAAGGTCATGTCTAACCCCACTTACCGATCGGTCCGACTTCGGGAGCTACCGGGCGGATATTGACGGGACAGCAGGTACGCGCGCCAGTACTGCAAGTGCATGATTTCAGAGTAGGAGCAAATATCCTTCTTAATCCATACACACATAACAGTCCTCGGAGGCTTTACCGCGTATTTCAAAAGAGTCTGAAACTGAAGGTTTTGGTTCATACTCAATGTGGAGATGGTGCACGTAAGGGCGATACTGTATCAGAAGGTAAGGAGCCTGGGGAAGAGTGAAGGCGAGGTCAAGTGCTAGTCGATAGCAATGCCAAACTGTGTGAATTCCATGTCGTGAGCATTAGTTGATGTTGAATATATACGCAGCAATGGAATATCCAGAGCCCACCTAGTTAGGTAAAAGTGATAGCAACTTCACGTGCAGTACTATATAGAAAGAAAAATCAGTATTTCTCCTTTATTTTCCTAGTCTGTATGCTCTTGAAGGCTCTGCTGTTCGTTTCGTATGTGGCCCGCCTAGTTGGTAGTCAGATCTATTAGCGTTAGGCAGTAGTAAATAATCGCTTGGACTTGACGCGTTGGCGATAAGACTGTAACTATCAGCTCACCTCCAACTTTCCCTAAACTCACGTGCAAGAAAAGTAAACTACATAGACCAAGCACTGCTCACGGCGAAAAGTAGCCTTGGAGATAGGGCGAAGTACTACAAGAGACAATATCGATAGACTATGCCGAAGGGTATAAAACCATGCCTAATCTCAAGTTCAGCAGACCATAATACAGTAAGCATGCCACGAAATTTCGAAGCCCCTCCACCACCCTAGTCTCCTTCCCTATATCTCCGCTCCTAACCCAACCGACGAAAAGAACCACCACGCAAACACCACGTAGCATGTCCCTCTCTCTCTCGCATACACGTACTCCCAGCCCTCGTTCAAGTCCTCACCTCGGTGTCTTACTAATAAGCCCCGAGAAAAACGACATAAGCTTCTCATTATCCATCTTATTCGGATCCGACGGCGTCGGTGTGGACGGGGTTTCCGGTTCCGTGCTCCTATTAGCTTCACGGTCCTACAGCCGTCAGTATCCACGAAACCCACAAATTGGAAGAAAAGAAGATAGAGTACGTACCTGCAACCGCTTGACCATTTCATCGGCATTAACCTGGATACCTCCCATATTGAACTGCACCGGCCCGATATGCTCCTCCACCACGCCAGACACATCGTCCGACCACGTCCGATACGTGGGGTCGACATCTTTCCGCGCCGCTTTGATAGCCGCTTCGGCCTCGTCTTCTCGTCGCAGGTCATCTAGGATTTCGACTTGATCTTTCAGGAATTCTTGGGAATCTTTACTAGATACTTCGAGGCCGTTGGGTTGTTTTGTGTGGAGAGTGGTGAGTTTGAACTCGGATTCGGGGTTGCGGACTGTCTCTTCGTAGATGGAGGTGGCTGTGGGTCCTTCCTTGTGTTCCTTTGGTTCTGGCGCGCCGTTTGCGGATTCTTCGGTGCCGGCGGTGACGGTTGCTTGGCCGTTGGACGCGGGCTTCATATGTCGTGGTGGATCAATATCGACGGACCACTTCTCGCTGACACCTTCTACGTCGAAGCCTTCTCTTAAAATGCGGATTTTTGCCCACGAGTCCCAGTTCGGCGGGACGAGCACGCGGTCACGGTCCGTCACGTTGTGCTTTAGCTGCTTCTGCTTGAGCAGTGACTTGATGCCTAGTGTTGAGTGGATTAGAGTTTGTAGGGAGCCTGGCGCTGTGGGCATGGTGTACACCAAGCTAGATCCGTGCTTCATTAAAATGGTTCGTAGATATTGCAGGATGAAATCGAACTCCTCTTCTTTCCACCCGCGTTCTCTTTCCAGGGCTTCGATTTTATCGGCGTTCTGGCAGACTACACACAGCGGTATCCCCAGCGGCTCGTCCCATTCCCCAGGCCCCAGCGGTACCTTGACGTTGTCCAAAGCGCTGTTGCCATCGGGGCCGCCCATGCTTCGACCCTTGTCTTGTAGGGTGGTGATGTTCTCCTCCAGCACTTCCTTGGACGCATCGTCGAGTGAGAGAATGAGGGAGCGCAAAACGCGAATCCAATCTCGCAGCTGCCGTATCCACAGCCAGGGGTGGTTCCAGTCGAGCAGGATGACTACGAGGGTGTGCGGGAGGGTGCGCGGGCTTAGGTAGGGTTTTATTAGCGGGGTGAAAGATGGGGACGGGTTTGCGAGGAGGTATAGTGATAGTCGGGCGAGTGTGTCTGGGTATATTAGCTTCTCTTCTCTGATAGTGCAGATGTGCTGTACCTTCATGATCGGTGTCAAGGACGTCTTGATACGTGTAGCCAAGTGCAAACTGGTTCGCAATGGGTGGCTTGCGGCCCCGATCCGGCGGTCTTCGATTATTTGAAGGTATCGTCGATACCGATTCCAAGAACTCTCGCTGTGTCTCTGGGGTCCCGCCTGGGCCAAGTTAGCTCTACCCCTATGCGTTTTCTTGCACCATGTACCTAGAACCAGCAAGCTCTTCTCCGGTAGGCGCTTCCCGCTGGAGATGCTGTCCAACATGGGCTTCCATATCTCCTCCTTGTCCTCATCTTTGCTGTTCGGCCGCCGTGTGGGGAAGTTGGAACTGCGCCGGCCGCTGGCCATTGCGGAGGTGTTCGGGGGTTCCGTCGGCGTCGAGGTAGGGGATTTGGCGAGTCTGGCGACAAAGAAGCTGCAGAAATGGCGATTATATTATACCTTTCGTGGAGCACTCAGGCGGAGAAGGCGGCGCACGGGTTGGATGCAGCAGGCGGGTGTTTGTCCTGGAGGCATTCCCGTCAACCTTTAAGCAGGGATCAGCGCCAAGAAGAACTTTTTGGTGACGAACCTCGACAACCGTGGACCTCACCTCTCTACCTCACCTATGCACCCATGATAACCCCACAATGAACTCCATTCGCTCGATACAACGGCTCAACAAGCGTGAGCTCGACGAAGGCATCACCCCCGAAGGCTCCTGGCACACCGACTACCGCGACACCGCCTTCATCAACATCGGCGGCCTACCCTTGGAGCTCTCCGAAGGCGACATCATCACCATATTCTCACAGTTCGGCGAGCCGGTATGGATCAAGCTGGGGCGCGACAAGGCGACGGGAAAGTCACGGGGTTATGCATGGCTGAAGTACGAGGACCAGCGGAGTTGCGACCTGGCCGTGGACAACTTGGGTGGCGCGACCGTCATGGATCGCATATTGAGGGTGGATCATGCACGGTACAAGCCGAGGGACGACGAGGACATGCGCGATAATACTATGGGAGAGCCGGATGCGGCTGCGGGGGATGAGGATGGGGGCAGGCGGATGCGGCAAAGAACGGAGAGCGAGAGCGATTCAGACGACGACCGGCCGATGCTGCCTGAAGAGATCGAGCTGGAGAAGGCGTTGCAGAACTTGGACGAAGAGGATCCCATGAAGGAGTCGATGGTCAAGAGGCTGCAGGAGAAGGCAGACAGCGCGGTGAAGAAGTATAAGAAGAGCAAGCGCAAGGAGAAGGAGCGATCGCGGAGGCACGACAGGCGGCACAAGCAGGACAGGTCAAAAGAACGTGATAGGAGTAAGGAGAGAAGGCGGATCAAGGCACGCAGCGAGTCGGATGACGAAGTTCGACACAAGAGTTCGACAAGGCGAAGAGACGGTTCAAGAGACGGCGAGCGCGACCGTCGTCGAGATCGTGACAAACGAGACCGCAGCCGTGAAAAGCGCCGGCATAGCTCAGATGAGGACGATTACAAGAATCCCCGCTCAAAGCGTTCGTCTAGTCCCCGAAAGAAAGACCATGGCCGTCGCCGCGAAGATTCAAGCCGCGAGAGGGATTGAGTATCGAGGATATGGTCTCCTCACAAGAGGTCTGGGCAACCGACAGGGAGGTACTGGACTCATTCGTGTGCGAGCCTGTAGCTATGCAACTCATGAACAAAAGTACCCGATTCAAGACCGACGTGACTAGCTATCTTTCCTCGGCCCATATGGAAGCGTCGTATTCAGGACCGATGGAAACGGAAGCCCGATACGGGAGACTACCTACGTATGTCTGAAGCTGAAGTTGGAGTGTAATGTAATGCTTTGGATACATGTAGGAACGTCTATTTCCTCAAAGTGCGGTCGATGGAGCATCCTCAGATAGTTGATCCCAACGTCACGCCCTTCACCCGCTCTACACTGCTATGAGTCGGAGCCCAGGGAGGCGTGTGTACGAACCACAGGAGAGGAAGTAAGATAAGGTAAGGTAATCAGTAAGGACGAGGTGTCTGAAGTCCACTATATCTTACCATATCAAAGTCCCAGCCTTGCAAGCCGGTGCTTCGAGAGTCAACACCTGCTCCCCTCCCCTTTTTCGCATAAGCAACTATGGGTCCCCGCCAATCGTGATGCCTTACTCTCCTTGTATAGTGCACGGGATTTTGCGGGTTCTTTGCTACTGCTAGATCGTGCATGATTGCAATTGCGATTGCGCGGCTGGAATGCTGGGCATCGTGTCAGTGATGATGCGTGGAACTGGACTTAGGAGGGGCAGGTGCACGGTATTTATAAAGAACTTGCGGAGGAGCTCACATGCATACATAATTCAGAAGCGCGATGCTCTGATTGTGTGGGGTTTGTGTTATCTTTTCTTTTCTCAGCACTTTGCTTCAGTCCCTTTAGTAATGATTCTAAGGTTATTTATCATGATGTTGATAACGTTACACGAAAATGACACCCGTCGATTGTCACAAGACTGCACTAATTTTTCTCTGAAAGATTCTCTTCGCGCTTCTAAACGATTTAAAGTCTCTGGATAGAGCATCTCTCCTATTGTGTTTTAGACGAATCTTTGAAGTCAACGAATATAAAAGAAAAGTGCGAAAAGAATCGACGACACCATCGACCAGAAACCCCCCTAACCACCACTTCCTTTCCAAGGAAATAGAGTTAGAAGTGTTTTCTGAACTTTGCCCAACGAAGCGGGGGACTTTCGACTCACCACTACTAATTAAATTTCATATTATAGAGAAACGTAGAAATTAATTAGACTGAAGTGGGACTCGAACGCTACACTGTTTGCTACTATATCCGGCTGGGAGAATTTGTGGTGTCCTTTCCACAGTCGGCCATGCTAGCGTTCTTTGGCTTGTTTTGTGTTAAAGGTTTTACGAGCAAGTTGGTATATATAGTATGACAATGTGAGCAAATGTATTTTAGTTCTTGAAGGGAATGTACGTGCGTTGCATGTGATTGAGTGGTTCAAGCTTTTTGGCTCACGGAAGATTATCACTGAGTTTACCTATGAGTGATTGGGATTTTTGTCTGATATTTATTTATTGAAGGGGCTTTGGCTTAGAGCCAACTTACGTTGTCGCTGACTTGCCCTGTGTTTGAAGAACTTACCTTGAAGCAAGATAGGCCAGCTCCGAGCCATACGGAGGAAAGATCAAGCTCCAAATACCAACTTAATCATTTCGAGAGACAACTGAAGTCCAACCTTGATTTATCTCTCGAAATAGTTACGTCGCAGGGCCCCCTTAGCACCCTCGCCATCGAAGTTACGCGCAAGCGCAAGATCCAACAGCAGATCAGTAATGCGCACATGCCGCACTAAATCCACAATCACTTTCGCAACATAAAAAGCAAAAGAGAGCCAAAACAGCACAGGCCATAATGAAGCCTGCCAGAAGCGAAAAGGCATGCTAAAAGCCGTTTCTGGAAAGCCTATAAAACCCAGAACCATGGACTGGTGTGCAAGGTCCATAGGTCGCTGGTGGTAATAGAAGCATGCATGCGGGGAGAGCCACTCGATGACCAAACGGATTGCGTAAAGGTACAGTCTAACGATTATAAGGGCCTCAACAGTATCGAAGAAGATTAATGTTGTAGTTTTAATCATATCGAGGCCCAGAAACACCCTGCTGGAATACTTCAAGTACCTGTGCACTTCCTTTGTGCAGCGCATAGCCAGCACGTCTCGGTACTCACGCTGCTTCTCCAATTGCAAGCATTTGGTCACCATCTTGTCGACAAGACGATTACTCTTGAGGGACATATTCAACCTGTGTATGATGTGCGCTTCGATTGAAGCGTATCCCCGAAAATGCTCGGACTTGGCGAATTCATAACATAGGTCCCATTCCAACCAATCGACTTGTTTGAGCTCGTGGTTCCAATTTAGGCATCGTCCGCAGTGCCGTTCGGTCTGGCGGACGGCCCATTCGTTGAAACACCGGTCGCCGACGATGTGTCCGCACTCGTGGAGCTTGATAGCGCGGCACTGGTCCGGGGCGTTTCCATTGGCGTAGTTGTCCAGGCAAGTGGGACAGACTTCGTCGTCGGGCATGTCTAGGATGATGTCGTATGGGTAGGTGTGCAGTATGTTATGAAGCACCTCGTTGCCGATACAGGGGATTTCAGAGGCCATGACTGTTAGTAGTTTCTGTGTATTGCTTCTGCTCTCAGAAGCGCTGAAAGCTGTGTTTGAGTTGTTCTCAGAAGAGTTGTTGTGTGTTTGATGGTTTGTGTATAATAAATGTGAGCATAAGGGGAAGCCAATTATATAGTCTCAAAGAGTGCGACCTTATTAATGCACAATGCCTATGCGCTGTGTATAGACCTTACGGGCTGCGCGTCGTTCGTACACGTAATACAATGTTATTCATATCCTTTTGTAAATTATTAGTGATATCATTACGACAGAAACAGACCAAAAGGCCTTGGATATGTAGATAGGGGGTATCCATTCCCACTATCCTAAGTTATTACGTTAGGAATACCACGTACGCACGATCCTCTGTTAAAAACAAGTAGTTATAAAGCAAAATTACTATAAGATAAAGCGGATTTATGAGACCTGCTTAATTATCTATATTTCTAAACCTATTTCTACACTAAAATAAGAACGCCATCGAATGCACGGAGTAAGTATGCAGTATTTCATCCCGCAACGTTTAGCGCTAGAAGTCAATCTATAATAACGATATAAATATAATTTAAAAACTGACCTACAACAACAATCTAAACATAACTGAAACTTGAATGCGCTCACCTTTAATATGAGAATCTTACAATATACTACCTAAACGCCCTCACTTCAAATGTGAGGGTCTTGCTATATACTAAGAATGCAAATCATGCCATCCAAAGTAATCGTAGTAGTCGCGTGTCAAGCAAAATCAAAGTCTGCATGAACACTGCAACCATCTATTTCACCAACGAATCACCACTCGTAATATCCGAGTACCCTTACCCTTCCACCCTTAGTGTCCCGCCAGACCGCATTCAATTGAATGCCAAGATTGACCAATAAAAGAGGCGCCATAATGCCCCTCGTCAGCCAACCGGACGCCGAGTAAAAGACCGTCGACAGAAACAACCCATACAGGCTCCAAAAGCTCAGACTTATAACCAGCGCCTCGATCCACCCCTTCTTCACTTCCGGTGTCCAGAATCTCGTCCCAACTTTCGATGTCCAGAATTTCATCAGCAATAAGGAACAGAAATAGAAGCTAGCGAGACCGCTAGCGACTATGAAGTTTTTGCGATCTTCCGGACCACACGTCGGAGACGTCAGGAGAAGGGTCATGGAAACTACAGCTTGTATCCAGGCTATCTGTGCCTTGTGGTTATGCCTTAAGCTGATGCGGAGGAAGTGCTGGAAGCGGAGTGTGGGAGGCGTGGCGACGAAGCGGAGCCATGCATGGGTAGCATCCATGGCGGCGATGGAGTGGTGGAGGCCGGACAGGAGGATGGGGTGGCGGAAGTAGCGAAGTGAGGGCCACGTAACAAGGGCGTCGCCAATACGGTCGAGCAGTTTGCGGAACTGTCTAACAAGGAAAATAGGGAAGACGAAGATGAGTGGCATGCCCGTCGTAGGAACTGGTTCCCTTCGGGGGACTCCAGCGGGCGGAAAATGCAGTCTGCGCTCTGTGGTTCTGGGCTCACGGGTTATGGTCATCCGCTTGCCTTCCTCACTGGCCGTGGTGACCTTTTTTTCAAGGCCATGTCCACAAACATTACATCGCATTTTTAGCCCATGGTACTCCATCTGCATGAAGCATTTATGGCCGATGTAGTGTTTACATGGCAGTCGAAGCGCGAGGCAAGGTGCTAGATAATCTGCATCGTCAACGACTCCAAATTCGCGCAGGCAGACATTGCATCGGTTTTCTTCCTTGGTAAGTCGTCGAGTGGGTGGTTGGACATTGTATTCGCTGGCGAACTCGGTCGAGCCGTAGTTTGGGCGGAGCAACATTTTGTTTGGAATTTGCAGTTGGCTGTTGAGTTGGCTGTTGAGTTTGGTGTTGGGTTGTAGTGATGGGTTTTAGTGTTGTGGTTTGGTGTTGTGGTTTGGTGTTGTGGTTTGGTGTTGTGGTTTGGTGTTGTGGTTTGGTGTTGTGGTT
>ML976982.1:1449003-1511010 GCA_010015675.1 Byssothecium circinans | reverse complement strand
GTGTTGTGGTTTGGTGTTGTGGTTTGGTGTTGTGGTTTGGTGTTGTGGTTTGGTGTTGTGGTTTGGTGTTGTGGTTGGTTTTGTGCTATGGTGTTAGAGTAATGGAGTATTGGAAAGAACTATACGAGGCGTATATATGCTATTCAAACACTATGCGCCGGGCCGTGGTGAATATATTCTAGAACAGGTGAGACATACGAACACAATGTACCTTAAAGATCATAGAAGTTCAAAGCAACTACGAATCGAACCACACATCATATCACAGATACGCCTAACCAGTGTGTTTAACAAAATACCAAGAGCTTACAACACAGACCTGGAGTATGTGCAACCATGATGGTCTTGTAATGTATTAAACCTGAGAAAGGCCGCCGAGCCTGGACGCCAGTCCGATGGGCCTAACAACGCGCTGTCCTCACCCTCATAATTATCTAACAATGCTCAACGAGACCAGATTCTGTCTGTGCCGCTACAGAAACCTTGTGGTCGGAGGAAGTGAGAGCGCGCGGTTCTCTCATAATGATCCCTTTGACAATCCATAGCCAGCGCCAACAATCTTCCAACAGGACCACATCGATACGCCCATGGACATCCTCCGCTTAAGTTTCTCTCAATATCGGCCACACACTCTCCCCCTAAGCACCAATACCTTTCACAAACTCGCCATACTCCAGACCTCCTTTAGCCATATACTAAAAAGATATTCTACAGTCACAGGTGCGCCCATCAAGCACCAGCCGCATCTTCTCAAAGCAGAAAGTGCAGACGTAGTGAAGACAAGCGCAGTGTTACGAAATAGAAAGAAATATCCATCTCGAAACCCCCCTCTCTCCGTCGCGCTCACCGCAGTGGCGGGAATTGTTCTCGGACTTTCCAGTCTGCGGGCTGGGTTATTGTGTTTGGGATGGAGATGTCGTATGTTGTTGTAAAGAGGGTCTGGGTTGTGAGGGGGTGTTTACTTAGTAGAAGAAGGAGTGGATGAATTAAGGCTCTTAGATGGGCGGATATCTGATGCTTGGGGGGTTAAAGTTAGACGTGCAGGGTTGGTGTGAGATTGGGGGTTTTTGTGCAGGGTTATTATGTAAAGCCGATTAGTTCTATGGTATTGGCTTTGAAAAGGTTGCACTTATCTGGCTGTATCGGTGAAATGATGCACAGAGGACCAGATCAGCAAGTACCTTTGCGCAAGAGCTTTAGAGGGGAAAAAGTAGTGAAACGGTATAAAAGCATACATACCTAGGTACTCCAACTAAAACAAATCCACAGCTTTCGTGTACACTCTATATACTATATATTATTGACGTGACATGCCTGCACAGGTGAAGAGAGACTTGGAGCTTGTACCACAGGACCAAAGAGTCCATGCATTGTGCAATTATCCCGCCTTTCAACAACGCCGCCAATTACTCCACACCCAGAACCCCACCAACGCAAGCGAGAGAAAACACGCCAACTTAAATGAAAGCACCCCTATCGCAAGACGTAGAGCTCTCTTCATCCGTCTAGAAATAGACCGTGCAAAGACCAATAACGCCGTGAAGATGTTTCCCGCGAAACAGCACACATTCTCAACGAACCCATAGCGAGGAGGCGGGATAGCATACATCGGCATCATCAGGGCGAAATCGTCATATTTATCCCTCCGCGGTTGTATTTGCAGGGCGCGGCTCGATGCTTCGGGGTGGAATGCATCCTGGAGAACTCGAACGCGTGGGTGGGGAAGTCTCGACGAAGTAGGTCCTGCGTCGTCCAGGCGAACCCTCCTCCATACCAAACCAAATCAACGCCCCCGTCAACGCCCCATAAACCAAAAAATTCCCCACCAACAACGCAAAGAACACCTTCAAACTCAACACCAGCGACAAAACCCTCGCGATACAAAACAACAACGCCGCATTCGCAACCCACACCCTAGCATCACCCCCATTATCAAAATTAACATCTGTCGAAGTCGCCCACAGACCAAACATAAGCGGGACGTCAAAAGCCAATGCCATAGCCTTAGAATCCGACACCCCCGGGAAGCCCAGAGTACGAAGGATGGTGAGCTCGGGGAAAGGCGTGCTGAGGAAGAAAGCGGAGATTTTGAAGATTGTTTTTATAGTCAGGGTGATGAACAGGATGGTGCGTGTCCAACCGGAGAGCGCGTCCATGTAGTACCACCAGAGCCTAAACGCTTCTTTAGGCGTGATTTTTTCTTCGAAGAGGCGTCTGCTGAGGTCTACGAAACCCACTAGCGCGAAGGTTTTGAGTGCGTAGCCGGGCGTGTAGTCCACATACAAGGTATACCATCCCCACGATGTAGCGCGTTGCAGCCAACGCGGAAACGGGTCTGATAGGAGTGTTATTTTGGCGCGGCAGATTTGGCATGTGTCCATGTTTGCTCGTATCAGTTTCTCGAAACACTGACTGCCTATGATGTGTTTGCATGGCTGCAGTTCGATGGGCTGGCATGAGATTTCGGACAAGTCACTGGGGTCATCTTTTTCGTTGAAGGTGCGGTAGCAGATGATGCATTCTTCATCGTCGTTTGCGGGAGGGTCTTGTGGTTTGATGTCGTACTTCCGCCGTGCTGTGGGGAGGTTGTAGATTGCGTAGGTTGAAGCTATGCTGGCAGCAAATTCGCGCATGTTAACATCGCCGTCCATGATGGTGGATGTTGATTGGGTAATGCGGCTGATGGTATTTGGATTGAGGGTGTCATGGCTGTGGAGGTGAAGTAGTTAGACTTGGGGTTGATGTTGAGGTTCCTCTTCCCCGCTTATCCTAGCCTGGCGCACTAGGCAGGGTTGTGCATGATCTGATATTTGGTAGAGCACACCCGTGGCATGAGATGTTCGCACGAAGTTGGCGAATATGAATTGAATCGATTCCAATCATGCATTTTTCGTGCTCCTACATGGGGCTTCGCTAAAGTGCTGGAGGACTGGCGATAGTAGCCAATGACGTAGTTTGTATTTCAAGATGACCTTTTGAAGCCAAACGGTCTCGATATCTGGTGAAGCAGCTCTTCTTGCCTCATGGACTCGAGCGATGCCGATGATTGCTCATGGAAGGCCGACAGGTAGAGCAATCGAAGTTTTGGCAACTGTGTCACAATCTCGAACGCTATTCGATCTGATCGCCGTGCTTCACGGAGCCTGAAGCAACCGGTGACCGAAGCGCGTGGAGAGTGAAAGTGCAGTTTGGCAGTCCAAAAGGACTGATGGACTAGCGCGCTCTTCCGCTCACAACAGCTCCCGCACTGCCCGTATAAACCCTCCCGGCCGCCAGTTCGAAAGCGCGCAACCGGACAGTCACACAATTAACAATGCCATTCGGAATTCATATCCGCCATCACCACAAAGACGTCAAGCCAAAATGGATGCGTAAGGGCGGACTTGCGCCATTCCTTCTTGCGAACAGCGCCCACGGCGGAGACCTCGCGACCGACTACCCGAAGCGCTATACGAAACGTCGGAAAATTGGTGATGGTTCTGAAGGCTGGGTCGAGTTGTGGGAGCATATGGATTCGGAAACGATGATTGCGGTCAAGGTTATCCGGGCCAGGCAGGCCATGCCACGTGAGGTTGAAATCCTCAAAGACCTGCCGCCGCACAAATCAATTGTGCAGCTCTTTGCGTACTTCCAGAAGCTACCTCAGGCCGATGCCGACTGCATGCTGTTCGAGTACTGCCCGGCTGGCGACCTATTTGACCTGCAGCAGACGATGTGGAGGAAGTCAAAGAGCATTTTCTCGGAAGCTTTCATGTGGGCCATCTTCAGGCAGATCGCCGAGGCACTCGCATTCCTTCACGAAGGCCTCGGTTGCGAGGATCCTCACAATGCGGATATCTGGCGTCCTGTCGTCCATCGCGACGTGAAGCTCGAGAACGTGTTTATCAGCAGCCTCGGCGTGAAGGATGACTTGTCGTCCCTCAAGATCAAGCTTGGCGACTTCGGCCTCTCTGCCTTCTACCACCCGAACGACTCGAAGATGCCCGGGGCTTGGGGTACAAGCATTCTATGGCCGCCGGAACAGACGTGGGAGGGACGCGAGGCCACACCGGCCGGAGACGTGTGGGCCATTGGTTGTATTGTACATGAGCTTGCCCACGGATTCCCCCCTGTTGTCGACCCCGAACTTACTGAGCGCTTCATGCAAAAGCTGCCAGATGCCCAGACGCCGCCCGCTTCGTGGAGTCCATCAAAGAAGAAGTCCTACTGGGCCTCCATCACGGAGCGAAAGCCGCTCCCGATCAATTTGGATTGGTCTCAACATGTGTTCGACAAGCGGAGAAATCGACCCACGCCCAAGTACTCCGACGAGCTGAATGCGTGCATGCAGATGGCGTTGACAATGAATGTGAAGGATAGACCTGCAGCAGGACAGTTGAAGGAGAGTATTGAGGAACAGGAGGCAGCTTTTCATTTCAAGGAATTGGAGAATGAGAGCAAGACGATGGAGAAGGAGATGAATGGGGATAGCAGTGAAGAAGACTTTTATTTCTGACAGCGTTGGCGGACGTGGTGATCTGATTGATAGGTCGCGCTAGCGCTGCCCTTGGGAACATGATACCCATAGACGCGGTTGCGATAACGGAATGATATTTAATGAAACTTCAAAATTGTTGGTGTTGTTGGAGCAAAGAAGTGAAGCACTCGAGGTGAAAGAGACTAGAGAGCGGCTGCTGACTCATCATGTTAGCCGTCCTTCCTCATCCAGCAAAGTTCAATTTTCATAATGACAACCTTCCTTGTTCAGCATCCTCAGCCATTACTGTGACAATGGATTCCGCCTGAAATTCTATCCTTTATCTTCAAGGAGTGGTTAAGAATCCTCAAGGCGCTGTCGAATTACCGGGAAGCGTCTCCGATGAGACAGGGAATCGCCGGGTACTCGCATTGACGAGTCTCCCAGCCAAGGTACCGGTATGTTCCCCTCTTCAATCAAGCCCTTGCCAAAGATGTTTACGGAGGTGACTCCATACACTTGAACTGCAGAGGTTGCAGTTCACTCCCGTTTCTACGCCTTGTGGTTTGCTTTGCTAGCCCGGGTTGAGGACGGTGTTGCACTGCATCCTCCATGTATGAGACCAAGACAGCTCTGAGGCCATCAAAACTTTGCTGCTATTCGTCCCGATGTTTTGAGCTTCGACTGACAATGGTTAGATCCATGGGTCATGTTCCTGACTTCAACTTCGGGCGGCTGTCTACGAACGTTGGAACTCGTCGATGACGCCGCAGTGCAGCGTCTGGCACAACAACGACAGGTTTTCGCCCAACAATAAAGCCTCGGAAGACCAAATCATTTTGAAAAATGCTCATCGAATCTGTCAGCACGTGTGAGGCAACCATAAGCTGCATCTCAATCTCCGCCAAGTCCGTCGACTCGGCCCTGTTTGGGCTCGTATACGGACTCCACGTGCTAGCTGTACACGAATCCGTGGGGCAGCACCATGCTTCCACTGTGCGGCTCAGCCATCTCATAGGAGTCGCGCATTATGTTTCTCTTTCCGGTGAAAAATCATGTTTTGATGAATGGGAATTCGCATCGTGCAGCAGTCTGCCGCCTTCTCGCGGTAGGAACGGAGCACAGGCTGCTAAGCTTCCATCCCATCCCGCGGGTACGACAAATGGAAAAAGGCTGCCTGGGCGACCTTGGGTCTGGTCACATATGTAAAGGACATTCGATGGTATTGCCGCGATTCTTCCGACTTCAATTAGGTAGCTCATCTCGTGTCTGGTCGGTCGGTGGTCATTCAACGCCTCCCGTGCAGGGACTCAGCTGCGGGCAGCCGCCAAGTGGTTAGTGATGGATCGGCAACTGGGAGCGGCGCAATGCATTGCCATCCCACATGGTTCGCGAGAGATGCATCCAAAGAGCCGCCAACAAGCCGCCTGGTGCTGTGCAAGCCCGCGCGCTTCACAGCCAGAGCGCCGGCTAGCAGTCTGCAGTCCAGTGCGCAGTCAGACGGGCGGCTCCCAGCTGACGCATCATGGCCCTCGATCCACTCATTCAGGAGGCTCTGTGCTGCGTTGAACAAAGAGAGCATCACTGCCAAGGGTGTTTTGAGATAGGATGGCTATTTTGGGCTGTGATATCACTGCGAAGATCGTACTTTGGAATGCCGGAAGAGTGAAGAAACATGGTGACGTCGTCTGCCTATCGCAATCATCTTTCTCTCGAGCGCACTGCTCGTTGTGAAAGCCAGTGAACGGCACACTCAGCTCCACACGATGTCACCGCTTTGGGGCGATGTGACGGAAACCCCGCGTCGACTTCGAGGACGTCCAGCTGCGTAGACATTTTGCGCAGGCCGCACAGCCCCTGCCTCTGCTCTCTCGATGGTGAAAGCAGCAAATGCAGGGCCTGTGTGGCTTTTCATCGGCCGCCGCCAAATAATGCCATCGCTGCCGGAGATGCCTCTAGGGCCAGCCCTTGCACTCGTCTGATAGGGCGGCCAGCATTCTGACGCCGCTAGTCCCACATCCGTTTTATGAAACACCAGAACGGTGAAAGGAAGGCCGCTTTCCACCACTCACGCCCTGTCAGCGTCGAAACAGGAGGCAGCATGGCCCGGCCGTGAGTGGCCGCAGCATCGCGACCGCGCCGCTGATCATGATACCAATTTCTGATGCTGCCATCCAAAGCTGGCGGAGATTGCGGTGCGTGCGGACTAGGCACTTTTTATAGAGAGGCACGTCCGCTCCATCCTCCGGACTATTCGGCTTACTTACATCTCACCTTACCTTTTACTTCTGTGTGCTTGCATTCTCTTTTCTTAAACCTGACCCCTCTTCACTCCTTTATTCCGCAGGACGTTTTCGTACTGGTACATTCATTCATTCATTACAACAAAGGGCTCTTTCACAGACCCGTTCATTCCTTGTCTACACCTTCACAATCGCATTGTCTCTTTTGGTTACCAGGCTCGACGTCATTGCCTACCGCCGTTTGCTCAGGGACCCTTCCAACTCTCCGACCATATCTTCCGCGAAGACCTTATTCAATCTCGCAATCAGAAAACAACAATAGCAACCGCCCGCACTCACCACAACAATACCCAAAATGCGCACCACATTCTACCTCACTGCGAGCGCGCTCGCGGCACTTGCTACGGCCCAGACCTTCACCGAGTGTGACCCGACCAAGAAGTCATGCCCCAACAACCCGGCCATGCCTGCCAAGTTCGAGACTAACTTCAAGGCCGGCAAGGACGCCGTCAAGGGCTGGAAACAGACTGCCGGTACCCTCAACTACGGTGCTGATGGCGCTGCTTTCACTGTCTCCAAGAAGGGCGAGGCTCCCACCATCCAGTCGGAGGGCTACCTTCACTTCGGCTACGTTGAGGTCAAGATGAAGGCCGCCCCAGGCGCCGGTATCGTCTCCTCTATTGTTCTCCAGTCGGAGGATCTCGACGAGGTGGACTGGGAGTTCATCGGCTCTGTCGACAGCAAGGTTCAAATGAACTACTTCGGCAAGGGTAACACCACCACCTACGACCGCATGATCGAGGCCCCGGTTGCCAACGTCCAGACCATGCACACATATGCGCTGAACTGGACTGCCGAGGCTCTTACCTGGATCATTGACGACAAGCCCGTCCGCACGCTCAAGTATGCCGAGGCCAACGGCGGCAACAACTACCCTCAGACCCCTTCCAACGTCCGCATTGGTATCTGGGCTGGTGGTGACTCTGAGAACCAAGGCACCCGCGAGTGGGCTGGCGGCCCCCCCGACTATTCCAAGGCTCCCTTCACCCAGACAGTCGAGAGCATCAAGATCATCAACTACTCGCCCGGCAAGGAGTACGAGTGGACTGACAAGACGGGCTCCTACAAGAGCATCAAGGTGATTGAGCCTGGAAAAGTCGAGGGCGCTCCCATCAACTCCGCCGTCATCTCCGCCCCCGCTGCCGGCACCTCTGCCACCGGTGCCCCTCTCGGTTCCATCATCAACAAGCCCTCCGGCTCCATCATCAACAAGCCCTCCGGCGCCGCTGGAAACTCTACCTCCTCGTGCACCTCCGGCGTGAAGGCTTCCACGAGCGCTGGCCCCAAGCCCACCGGCGGAAAGGAAGAGCCCTGTTCCTGCGGTACTCTCACCGTCACCATGACCGGTACCCCTCCCGCCAGCGCTCCCCCGGCGACCAAAACCCCCACCCCTCCTAAGAGCTCCCCTACCTCTGCATCCAAGCCTGCCACTACCCCTATCTCCTCTGCCTCCAAGCCCGCCACTACCTCTACTCCCGCTGCCTCCAAGCCCGCCACCACCTCTACTCCCGCTGCCTCCAAGCCCGCCACCACCGCTCCCCCGTACCCGGTGAGCTCGCTCAAGACGGACAGCCGCACTCCCCCCAGCGCGACTATCCCCGTACAGCCCACTGGCGGTATCGCGAAGCCAACGGGCGGTAACTCGACGGCACCGCCGACACTCTTCCAGGGCGCTGCGTCGGGCAACTCTGTCGCAACTGCGCTCTTCGGTGTCGTTGGTGTTGTCATGGCCATGGCTTTCTAAACCCCTCTCTCTCGTGAATGACGGCCCGGGGATTCGTGGGCGTGGGTTCGGTGTTGTGGTAATTCACTTCGTTAGGGGACGGTTATAGAGTTTTAATGTGGTGGTTTGCCGGGTCGAGCTAGCTTTTTTCCCCCGCGTCACCGTGTGCATAGCGAGCGAGCATCAATGCATCAATGCATCTAACTGTAATTCGGTGTGCGTGGTGTTGGTGTGCGTGCGTCAGGTGGTGGAGGTTAGGTTCATGTATATACCAATTTTTTTATTTTTTGTATTTTAGGATGATGGGATGTGATGCGATGTGATGGAATGGAATAGATAGATATGCAAGGCGTTGAATGCATTTGATATGCAAAAAGCCACATAAATTCCCATTTCCCTTTTGTTCGAATTTTCAAGCTCTTCTTTTCTTTCCTGTTCTTGTCTCAGGGTTCTGGATATAAGCGGGGTTGGGGTTTGCGTTTGCGTTTGCGTTTAGGGCTGAGGTTCGTGAGCACATGTTGGCAAGGCAAGGCAAGCCATAACGGGCGGTATAGACAGCGATTTGGTTGTTTAGCTTTGCGAAAGGCTAAACAGTAAAGTTTTGAACTTCGTGCGTACGGGGCTTATACACCAGGTTTTTTCCAAGTGCTCTGCTTGATAACCGTTCCTATCTTAGCCTAACCTGGCCTTTGCCATCTTCTTGGATGAATAATAAGTTTGCTATTGTTCTTTTTATTTTTACCTGTTCACTACTACATTGCACCGCACCGCACTCATACGGCTCTTACGGAAACCTTTCCCCACTGCTATCTGAGGTAACAAACTACAAATTAACTACTCCACGCGGATCTGGACTTCTCAAGACGTACATAAGAGTGCACACATCTGCCGTGAAGTTAGTTTACTCCCTCGATTTCTCTTTGCATATACAAATTTGCGTATTTGCATCTAGGCAAACGCGGAGTGTCTGATACAAGTCACGATATGCATAGGTATACCTGCAGAGTGTACGCACGTGCAAGTTTACCTATGAAACGCCTGGGAATATGTTTCTTTTCTTTCAGGTCGTAAGAGGGTGTTATGTTGAGAGTTGTGAGTCGCGCTTTGGCTTCAGCTTTCCTTTTAGCACTTCTGGGTTTAGTCTTTGGTTTTTTTTTTCCAGCTAGTTGTATATATATTGCACTGCTGGCGTTGATTAGGGGAGTCGATTTTATAACATTTTAATGTGGAGTGTCGTGTTCGCGGAGACAGTTTAGATGGGGTTTGCAGGCTGGCAGCTCTATGTATGACGAGGAAGGTGCGGTGGTGAGGATACTGGTCGGCATGCTAGACGAATCGAGGGGGTAGAGTGGATGGTTCCAGTGAGGTAATGAGATTTAAAACAGTATGTATTATATGTGTGGTTGTGGTTGTGCGGTGATGGGTAATTTGGAGGCGGTGGTTCGAGTTGCGAAGATAGTGATTTGCTTTGAAGACACTGAATGTGATTGCACTCGGTGGTGCTCGTTTTTGGGTAGGATAACGCGGTGGATGAGGACTGTGACAATGTGATAGTGAGAGAGAAAGTTGAGTGGCAGTTGTCAGAGAAAAGAGAATAAGAACATGCGGATCTACGAACATGGCAGTGCGGCAAAATTTATTTAAGGTGAACTTGGCATGCTGTGCCTAGAGTGTTGTCACCTAGCAATACATATAGACCATCTCACCAGCCGCACCATACTCGAGGAAAACGATGATATAGCATAACCCCCTATACTTAGCACCAAGGTTGGCTCAGACAGAGAGCTCATCATCAGCCCAACTTTCTTCCTCAAGGGGCTCGAGTGGCGCTAGCGGCGTCGACGAGCCATGAATCGAAATACATCCACATCGTTTTGCATGTCTCCGCGTATTGTCGGGAGTCTTTGGCCGGCTCGCTTCCTAAGCTGATTTCGCGAGGCGCCAGAACAGTGTGCGCGGAGACGCCGGATCCCGCGAAGCAGGCGTGGTTTCCGTAATTTGCGGAGGAACAGTGGTTGGTGGCCCTTCCTTTTGAGAGATTTTTGATGATTGCGTAGAGGCATAAGTTAGCCCTGGGGGGCTGATGTCGTCTTTGTCGGAGATGGTCTCAGATAGTTCAAAACGCTTGCGTTTGGTCGAATGGAGTATGGATCGCTCGATAGCAGCATCTTGACGCTCGAGGTAACGTTCGACGGCAGTTCTGATTGCACTGGTTGGCTGGACATTCTGCTGGACATTCCGTTGGTCCATGCCGAGTCTTGACGGTTAGTAAAGATCATTGGAGAGGACACTGGGCACTGATGGATCAGCTACTCACGCCTCCCATAAGCCCTGTCGATGGTCCGTTGTGGGTTGGGACGGTAGATGGTCCGGTTTTGTTGGCTGTTCAGACCTGGTACTTGGCTTTGCGTCCTCCAGTGAATTGATGGATGCGGTCGTGGCCTTGTCGCGGTGCTTCTAGAAAGCGAGCTTCGTGCACTGCTTCTTCGGGCTAGTGTGTGGTAGCCGAATACGTAGCAAAGAGCGAAGGTTGGTACTCTGAAGATGTGGGCCATGAGGAGTTGAGCGATGGGATACAACGGGATAGCGATGGAGATCCGACATATAGCATGTGTTGGATGTGTGGGATGGGTTGATGGGATGGATAGAAGGTGGGAGTGAGAGAGAAGTCTGAAGGCTCAAGGGCTGTCAAATGGGGTCGTGTCCACACTGACCCACTCCTCGTACCTGCCATGGTCATGAAGTATCAGGGAAGGTGCAGATGGTGGTCTTTTTGGCGGCACCTCTTTCCGCAGAACTTCTCATACTTTCCGTTCAATTAGAGCATGTGGCATTGACCCCTCTTAAAAAAACTGTCAAGTACTCCTTTGTGTGCTGGCAATTAACATTACAGATCGGGATGGAGGCGGGATGGAGGTACTCACGTGATGGATCTGAATGACATGGAGGGACCGGCCAAACGTTGGTCCGAGAGGCTTGGCAGACGCGGACAGAAGTCGCGTCGCGTCGCCTGCCGAAACGCAGCAAGCGCAAACCGCGCACCATTCACTCCATTCACTCCACCAGCCACCACTGCATGTGACACACCATGTCCTGAGCCTGATCAGTCGCCTGCCTTCGACGATACCGATACGATCCGACCATACTGCCCCCTGCCGTCTCCACCATGGGGTACATCAAGCAGATCACCATCCAGGGCTTCAAGAGCTACAAGGACCAGACCAAGATTGAGCCCTTCTCACCCAAGAGCAATATTGTCGTCGGTCGCAATGGCGCGGGCAAGAGCAACTTCTTCGCCGCCGTGCGCTTCGTGCTGGGCGACGACTACGAGAATCTGGGCCGCGAGGAGCGTCAGGCGCTGCTTCACGTATGTGCACTTTACTTGAAAAAGGAAAACAGGGCTGACGTGCGCAGGAAGGATCGGGGTCCGCCGTCATGTCGGCCTACGTAGAGGTCTGCTTCGACAACAGCGATGGCCGCTTCAATAACAACGGCAAGCCCGAGTTCCTCCTACGCCGCACCATTGGCGCAAAGAAGGACGAATACTCGATGGACCGCAAGAATGCCACCAAGCGCGAGGTCTTTGACATGCTCGAGGCCGCCGGCCTGTCGCGCTCGAACCCGTTTTACATCGTGCCCCAGGGCCGTGTCACGGCTATTACGAATATGAAGGACGAGGAGCGCCTGAACCTGCTCAAGGAGATTTCGGGGTCCAACGTGTACGAAAAGCGCCGGACAGACAGCCTGAAGCTGATGAGCGAGACGGAAAACCGGTGCGAGCGCATCGATGACCTGGTCAACGACATCAACCTGCGACTGTCCGAGTTGGAGGGTGAGAAGAAGGAGCTCGAAGCCTGGAACAAGAACGATCGCGAGCGCCGAGCATTGCTATACACAATGAATGCGCGGCAGGAAGAGGAGCTGCAGGGCAAGATTGAGAACATCGATGCCTTCCGACACAACGGTGTCGCAGACGTCGACAGTCACAATGCCGAATTCCGCCAGACAGAGGAAGAAATCGCCAAAATAGACCAGGCAATCAGCGAGCTTAAGAGTGAGCTGGAACTGCTAACTGAAGACCGCACTCAGCTCGAGATGGATCGCAACGACGCCGCGCGTCAAAAAGCCGCCATTGAGCTCCAGCTGAACGACCTGGCGGACGGACAGACTGCGGCGCAGCAAGCACAGCGAAAACGGGACGCCGACATCAAGCGTGTACAGAAGCAGATTGACACACGCGAGAAGGAGCTCGCCAAACTTCTTCCGCAGTATGACGCGAAAAAGGACGACGAGACCGACATCCGCTCACAGCTCATCGAGGCCGAAGGCCAACGGAAGCGGTTAGAAGACAAGCAGGGTCGGACGGCCACCTATACCACCAAGCGCCAGCGCGACGAGGCTCTGCGGGCACGTATTGAGGAAATATCCGTGGATTTGGCGACACGAAAGTCAATACATATGCAGACAGACGACGACATAACCGACCTGCGCGCAGAGATCGCTGGCCTAGAACAGGAAATCCAAGATCTTGAGTCGACCTTGGAAAACGAGAGCGAAAGCTCAATCACCCTTGCGGAGAAGGTGCAGAAGGCCAAGGACAAACAGGATGCCCTCCGTGACGAACAGTCCAACCTTTTCCGTGAAGACCAGCAAATAAACCTAAAGGTCGAGAACATGGATAGGCAACTACGAGTGGCTGAACGCGAATTCTCACATCTATTGGACCATGCAACAAGTCGGGGGTTGGAGACTCTACGCCGCCTACAGAGGCAGCACAACCTGCAAGGCGTTCACGGTACCGTGGCCGAGTTGCTCGAAGTATCCGACGTCTACAAGATCGCAACAGAGGTGGCCGCAGGTCCGGCTCTGTTCCATGTCGTTGTCGATAATGATAGCACAGCCGAAAAGGTCATCACGCTGCTCAGCAAAGAGAAGGGTGGACGTCTGACCTGCATTCCCCTCAGCCGTGTCCGTCCCAAGCAGGGCAATGTACCGCACACCGCCGACGCGCAGCCACTGCTCCCGAAGCTGAGATATGCCCAAGAATACGCAAAGGCTTTCGGTCAGATCTTTGGCAATGTCGTCGTCTGCCCAGAACTGAGCATATGCCAGAGTTTGGTACGGTCGCACGATGTGATAGCCTTGACACCCGATGGAGACCGAGCGCAAAAGAAAGGTGGCTACCATGGCGGTTACTTTGATCCCAGAAACTCTAAACTAGACTCGCATCATAAGGTCGCCGACTTAAGGGAACAGGTCGAGGAGCTGCGAACGAAACAACGCGAAATCCGAAGCAACATCGACAGCCTCCGGCAGCAACTCACCGAAGCTGCTAGCGACGTTCGTAGGGCGGAGTATGAGAGGAGCCATGCCGTGGACGGCTATATTCCGATGCGACAAGAGCTCCGCACAAAGCAGGCTCAACTACAGCGGAAGAGGGCACAACTGGAAGAGATGCAGCGAACAGCGACCGAACTCGCATCAGACGTCAACGTTCTCGGCAGCCAGCAGAGTGATCTCGAAGCTGAAATTGCTTCCGACTTCAAGAAGGCGCTCTCTCGAGATGATGAACAGCTGCTGCAGTCGCTCGCGGGCACCGTACGCGACCTCCGCAAAAAGCTCGCTGCTCTTTCCGAAGAGCGATCTGAACTAGAGATAAAAAAGGACGAGATCGAGGTGGAGCTTCGCGAAAACTTGCGACCGACTCTGGACCAATTGCTCGAGCAGCAGACGAGTGCTGGTGGCAGCGGAAACCAGTCGACGCGCCTCAAGGAATGCCAACGCCAGTTGAACAATATCGACAAGACGGTTGCCGCCTTCGATTCGAGGATCGAAGAGCTTGAAGCTCGCAGGGACAAGTTGAACGCTGATCTCACCGACCTGGAAGAGTCCAGGGCAGAGAAAGAGACAAGTAACCGCAACCTCGCGCGCGCCATCGAGAAGCACAAGAAGGGAATGGAGAAGAGTTTGCAGAAGCGCGCACAGTACAAAGACGAGCTGGCGGCCGTGCAGCGGGACATCCGCGAGCTTGGAACGCTTCCAGACGAAGCCTACCAGAAGTACACACGGTGGAGCAACGACAAAGTGAGTACATCCTACTAAATCACCAAGCCTCTCTAACATCATCCCAGCTCGTCAGCGAACTCGACAAAGTTAACAAAGCGCTCCGTAAATACTCGCATGTCAACAAGAAAGCCTTCCAACAATACGAAGACTTCACGAAGCGGCGCGAAGCCCTCAGCACACGCCGCGACGACCTCAACGAATCACGCTCGCACATTGAGAACCTCATCGAAGTGCTCGACCAGCGCAAAGACGAAGCCATCGCGCGTACCTTCAAGCAAGTCGCAAAATACTTTAAAGAAGTCTTCGTCCAGCTCGTGCCCGCCGGCACCGGAAAACTCATCATCCAGCGCCGCTCCGACCGCGAAGCCCGCCACGAAGAAGATTCCGACGACGACGACCAGCCGCACCGCAACGGCAACAAAACCGGCGTGGAAAACTACACGGGCGTCGGCATCGCCGTATCCTTCAATTCCAAGCACGACGAGCAACAACGCATCCAGCAGCTCAGCGGCGGGCAAAAAGCGCTCTGCGCACTCGCCCTCGTCTTTGCGATCCAGCAATGCGACCCCGCGCCCTTTTACCTCTTTGACGAAATCGACGCTAATCTCGACGCGCAGTATCGCACTGCTGTCGCCGAGATGTTGAGGAAGTTGAGCGGTAAGGGGGGCGAGAGTGGAGAGGGCGGGGGACAGTTTATCTGTACGACGTTTAGACCCGAGATGGTGCTCGTCGCGGATAAGTGCTATGCGGTTAGTTATAAGAATAGTAATTCGAAGATTGATGTTTTTGATCGGGAGGGGGCGTTGAAGTTTGTGGAGACGAGTCAGAAGGTGGCGTAGGGTGGAGTGGGGTTCATGGGTGGACGGACGAGGAAGGAGGGGATGAGCTGGGGGGTAGGAGTTGAGGGATATTCAAGGTGGAAAATGGCGCTGGGGTGTTAGATGCTTGGTGTTGTTTCATCGAACCAGGTTACGATAGGAGCTCGGCTCGAGCAAGGACGGGAAATATGTTCATATTCATGATTCAGGATGTATCGACGGTTAGGGTTTGATACGGAGTAATGAAAATTTCTTTCTGTTATGTGTGTTTATTATGAGGGTGCGGGACATACTCTACTCTACGTTTACGTTTCCGAGTACGTGAGGAGAAAAAGAGAGAAAGAGAAACTGGAAGCGTGGGGAGGGTAGGAGAGGAGGGAAGTTAGGTGAGCTGTGAGCTGGAAGAAAGATTGTACTCCTGTCCCTAAAGTTCCAAAGTGCCAACGACCTTTTCATTTCGACATTGGGTCGTGGCAAATAAATAGAGGCCTGGGTCGTCGACGTCTTGCTTCCAGCTTGAGTATCTCTGTTGCTGCCGTAATCTCAGGTGGTAGCAGTGTAAGTCATGCCGACCGTTTCGTCAGTGGATTACAATTGTAGAATCACAAACATCTCCGATATAAGTGGTGTGCGTTTTCGACGTTTGTGCTTTCAGGGTACGGTAGGAAGGGTGAGGGAGGGATTGTCGCGCGATAGCTGGGAGTTCAGAAGTGGATTGTATTTAGTGTAGTGTGATGTGATGAGATGAGATGTAATACCAAGGCGTGAGATACTATGGTACGTGCCCTTAGGATACCTGTGGAAAATGCCTCAAGGTATGAGCACTTGGGGTACTGTACCATGGTAGGCGAGAACGGGAATACAGGAGCGGAAGGACGGAGGATTTGTTCGCGTGGTATGTTTACGCAATAGATGCGGGCGATGTTAGGCAGTAGGGCTTAGGGCTTACATCAAGTGGTGTCCGCGTTTGTAAGAAGGAAGACACACCTGAGTGAGGGATTTATGGCAATGTTTAGTGCTCTGAGATTTCTTTCTCTTCCCTTTTCTTTTATTTCATCTCTTCCCTCTTCTTTTATATCATCTCTTCCCTCTTCTTTTATTTCATCTCTTCCCTCTTCTTTTATTTCATCTCTTCCCTCTTCTGTACTTTTGTCCTTCTTACGCCTTTGGTAAAGTGGAATCAATCAATTCCACGCTCAGTGGAGATTTACCTCATACCTACCGTGGTACGCACGTTCGCATACCGATGGACTTCCGCGTGATTTTATGGGTGCGTGGTTTTATGGGTGTCGGTGCGCTCGCTGGTGTACCGATACATGAAACACAGACAAAAGTTTCAACAAGGCCGTTAAGTCCGTGATGGAGGGGTGCTCGGACTGGGGAGAACGCCTTGGCTCTTTATTCCTCCCTTGGCGTACATTTCTCTTCATCATTTGGAATCTAAAGCGCTCTATAACGTGACGACACTACTCGAACCAGAAGCATTGCTCAATTCTACGACTATACTCTTTCGTAGGTACGGTGAAATCCGCGTCATTGCTCCTTTCATTTGCTTTCCCTCAGCATTCGATTCGATCCGGCGGGGCGGAGCAGATGTTGTTGAATGGAGCGGCAGCGAATCAGGACCCTGGATGCAACAACAGCGGCGACAGGGATATCCCAGACGGTTTGGGATGGCCCGCGTGGGTTAGTCGAGAACCTTAAGCTTGCGCGTGCGACGTTTTGCACCTCGAGTTCTTGTTCTCTCCCTTTCTTCTTGCATACTGCTCTATTACGACTACGGTATTGCGACAACTTCGGCAGGTACTACTAGACGGATATTTTACGACGCGAGGGCCTAACATTTGAATGGACTGAAGGTTAAGAGGAGGGAAAACGTGGAATCGAGGAACGAGTTCTTGTTGAGAGTTGGATATCTGGCCTAGGGAGAAGAATCGCGTTAGCTTGTGAGGTGGAGACATCGGATTGAAGAGCGAATGTAGGGAGAAGAAGACTTGGAGAACGAAAGGGTGCTGGCTGGGAGTTTTGATGGAAGCCGCCCCATCCCATCCATTGATCGCCACGATACCCCAATCTAGAGCTAGTACACAGGAACCACAACAGACAACATGCCACGACGAATAAAAGCCTGCGCAATATGTCGCCAAAAGCGCATAAAATGCGACGCCACGATGCCGCACTGCACCATGTGCCAGAAGTTCGGTCGGCAATGTCCAGGACCCACGGAAGCTCCGCTCCTCTTCATCGATAACTCCTCCTTTCCATCCGGTCGCAAACCCAAGAAACCGCGGAATAAGCCCATATCCGCAGAGAATAAGAAATCTTCAGCATATCTACCCAGTCCGGAAGCCTCGTCGCCCGAGTCGAGGAAGAGCGGGATAGATACTACGGATGAGGAAAGTGGTGGGGAGGAACTGCCGTATGAGGTGGCATTTGATATGGTGGTCACTGTGAGCCCAAGATACGTACTCCACGAGGCCTTCTACGCCAATTTCTTGAGCTTTTTCTGTGCCGAAGGGAGACATATACCCGGATCTGTTCGACGGACACCGACATGGCTGCACGCTCTTGCACCTCTGTCGTCTAAATCTTCCCGCTTGAATGCTCTTCCGAAACAAACCGATGAAAGTAAAAACGCACTTTCTCTCGCTCTGCGCGCTACAACCGCTGCATTCAGCGGCGTGGAAACTCGGAATCCGAGTCTTGTCGAGCACGCAGCTGGACTTTACGGCGCCGCGTTAAGGGAACATGGGAAAGCTCTATCGGCACAATGGAGAGAAAAGGGAAGCGGTGGCGAGCTAGAGATGTTGGGAACGAGTATTATGTTGAGTATGTTTGAAGCTGTCGTTGCGACGACAGGAACCGCATATGCAGAACACATCATTGGAGCAGCGAAGATGATAGAAACGATCTTGAAGAAAGTGCCAAAGCCAACAACTATGCTCAATGACGGGCCGCCGCCACCCGGAGCACGAGGTGGCCGAGGAGGCCGAGGAGGCGGATTACCGGGAAGAGGGGGTAGTTCACTGAGAGGAAGGGGAGGAGGGCCACCTCCACCGGGTAATACAGGAGGCGCAGGTCTACAACCCCTGCACACAGGCATCTTCTTCCACCTCCGGTTCCAGCTCGCATTCGTCCATCTCACGACCACCCAAGACAAACTCCGCCGGGATCCAGTGATGAGGACTGTGCTTGAAGACTGCTGCGGTTGGGACTTTGATAAGTTACCACTCATGCAGCAAGTTCTTCGTCCCTTGACGAGACTTACACGGCTGCTTTGCGAGTCCGATGCAAATCCGTCCTATGCGGCTAGACCGCGGATGGAGAAGACGTACCGGGATGCAAAAGAGGAAGTCGATGCACTGTGGGAAAAGTATCAGAGAGAAGGCAAGATGCAGAAATTGTGCTGGACAGGTGCGTCGGGGCAGATGGATTTCAGAGATCCGTTTACTGCGTTGCAGTATGCATATTTTTCGGCTTGTCGGATTTTACTTGATATTGTCGCTCCTCGTTGTGGGCAAAAAACGGGTCCCACTCTAATACCGATACGGCAAGGTTCACCGTCGTCGCCACCATCACTGTCGATGTCGAGTACCCAAAGCGCTCCATCCATCTCCACCTCTAGTCTCCAACCGCAACATCCCCTTACCACCACCTCCTCCACCAGCAGCAGCAATCAACCTCACCCCACCTCTTCGCCACCCTCCTCCTCTTCCCCCGCAATAACAGACCATTACGCCCTCATCCTCAGCGTAGCATGGTACCTCCGGCTCCGCGACGTCGGCTTCTCGTACCTCCGGTTACATTCTCCGCTATTCCTCGTAGCCATGTATGCGCCGAAAATGGGGCAAAGGCGCATTGCGAGGATGATCTTCGAAGAGTGGCGGGATGGTGCTTTGAGGGGTATTGGGGTGTTGGGGCTGGACAGGGTAGGTTTAGTTGATGGAGAAGGGGGGGGGGTGTTGTGGTTAGAGGAGAGGGATTGGTGTGAGTGAAGCTATGCATGTATGTATGAATATGGAAGTGTTCGTTTTACTTATTCCAGTGCTGTGAATCAGTGATGTGGACGATGTAGCACGGTATTGGACACGGTTTGGAAGGAATTGAGACGCTAAGCTCCCAATTGAAACGTAGAAGGTGTATTTGGACTTTTAATGTATAGATATAGCTGATGAAAGGGAATTCTGACTCCTATTCTTCCCTTGTACGGTCCCAATACTACAGATGGCTAAATGACATCGACGAATGACCGTTTTCCCCTCATTTTATACGTTTAGTATAGACCTAGAATGCAGTACCGCACCTTTTCTCGAAAATTGTAAGAAGTGTAGCCAGACTTCTTCCAGGAGAGAAAATAAAAAACCCGCAAAGAAGTGTGGTCTCTACTTCTCTCTCATCCTGTCCTTCATATCTTCGCGATTGCTAGATGGGGTAAATACAGACAGAAATATCCCCGTCTAATGCCACAAGTTGACAATAAAAAAGGATACTGCATCACCCCTTTCTTCTCCACACTATCAAAGCCGACACTCCGAGTCCAGAAAAGAATTTCCACATGGGTCTTTCGAGTCTTAGGGATTGGATGTCTGAGTCGCCACGTTTTAATGCCTCAAGAGGGAAGACTACTTATAAAGTGTTGGGTTCCAAGGTTCCTTTCGCTGGTTATGCACAATCCTAATGCTCGCGCCTTCCCATTTCTTTCCTTCCTTCCCTGATTCAGTACGAGCTTGAACGATTGCTCTTTCGCTCCTTGCCCTTGCCCTTCCCCTCCTTCCGCGCTAATGCCTACGTCGCGCTTCACCGACTATGATACCTCGCCTCTTCATTCCAACTGGACTGCTTTCACTTCGACACCATCACTACGCACGCATATCACACATCCGCTTTTTATTGCTAGCCCTCTGCCGCGGTGATCGGCCTACCGAACCGCGAACATGCTGCCTCCAGCCCAGCGCGTACGGGTTCCTTCACTGCGCTCATCGTCACGAACCGGAGATACGGACATTGTTGAGGGAGTTCAGGGCAGAGATTGTGCGGACAATGGGGAGGCTGACAAGACCGATGACAAGGATGGTGACAAGAAGGGTAACGAGCAGGGTGATGGGGAGGGCGAAAACAATTCCGACAAAAATGGCAAGAAGAATGGCAACGAACAAGAAAAACGTGTGGGTGAAAGTCAGGATGTTGTATTTGTCTTGCCAATATGGCGCATTGCTGATAGTCAACAGAGACGTTGCGATTACTGCTGGCGAATCCGTGAGTCCATCTAACTTCCAGGGCATAGTCAATGTAGCTGACCATGATATAGATGAACTAAGTTATTACCGGAAGTGTTCCGGGGAAAAACCGTGCAATAATTGCCGGAAGGATGGCAAAAACTGTACCTACGGCCCCTATCGCCAGGAAATTTGGCCAAACACGACAGCGCGTCTCAAGAAACTGACACGTCTACTCAAAGACGTCTACCCAGAGACGAGTTCGGTGAACAAAGAACGCATTATAAGTGCACTACTGGAGGAACACGAAGCTGTGCATCGACTACAATCCCAGGATTCCATCAGCGGAGCGGACTTGTGGCCCGAGAGAGTTCAGTCATGGCCACACCCCCGGAGTCCTGCAGATGCGATGGCATTTCCTCTTGCGCAAAGTGATCCATGGGCTAAACCTCAGGGTTCCATCAATGCAACGGCGTCGTCTCTCGTGCAAGGTTATCCATCAGCACCACCCCAAGGCTATAGCAACGCAGTAGTACGGCAGTCATCGTCTCGACCCCAAGATCCTGTCGATACCACAAGCTTGCCTCCCATGCGACGTTATCCATCATCTCAAACTCAGGGCTCCATGAATCCCCCGGCACCCCCTCTCGTGCAAGATTACCCACCGTCTCAACCCCATTCTCAGTTCGGCACATTGAACCAAATGATGACCACCTTTCCACCCTTTCCACCTCGGGAAGCTGAACACCATTGGCCCGGAGCCCCCATAGAACGACCATTACTACGATTTGCGACCCACAATAGCAGTCTGCATTCGCGCCAACCCCAGGTTACGACTGAGGGACCTTTAATCTACCAGAACATCGCCATTACAAACTCCTTCGGTGGAAGGCCTTCTGATGGAAGGCAGCAGGGAGGTGTGAATGACTTCTCGGTTCCGCAGTCTGGGCGGCAGCAGCGTCCACCGCCTGGGGCAGGTCAAGGGCCGGAGGCAATTTGGCCATATAGGGACTTTGTTCCGGACTGGGGGAATCGAAGGAATCGCGGTCAAGACGAGGGCGCCTAGATATTCCTTTTTTGAATAGGGTGTTGGCTAAAGTGTGGATGTGTGGTGCAAAGTATTCTTCTCAGGAGTTTTGATGTTTTTGCGTATGGCACTAGATTTTCCAAATGGACAGATGAAATCCTTGTGAGGCGATGAGTTTGGGGAATCTTTCGTTGGTGTGTCGCGCAAGGGATATCAAAGATACTGTGGAAGTTGTAGGGAAACTTGTCAAAGGAAAACTTCATCATTAGACCCTAGACCACTAAGTACAGTCATTTTCCGAAAGCCAGAAGATTCTCCCATACTTTTCAAAGGTTGCAACAAAATTGTTCCCTATTTCTGTGCTGAGGACCCCAAAGTTTCGAATGACGGAGGCTATATAGAATAATCAAGTCTGTCACGCACAAAGCAAGCATGAACAAATCAAGCAAACCCAAGGTGATGGCTATATATCTCCAAGACAAAATAAAATTCATCCCAGGAGCTTACGCCTTACAGCGTACAAAATCCAAACACCTAATCAAAAAGCCCAAACCCACTTCTCCCTCCCTCCCTCCTCCGCTCAGCCTCAACACCCAACCTCCTAACCTCCTCACTCGCACAGACCCTCCAACTCTCCACCATTTCCCCAACCCTCTTATCAACCTCCTCATCCTCCACCACGTTTCCCTGCCCAAGTAAATGTGCCGCAACCTCCACCCTGAGCAGATCCTGCATAGTCAACCAGCTCAACCGCGTATTCTTCACATCACCCAGAGCGCACGCTACGCGGAACCTATCGTCAGCTCTGAGGTACAGCACAGCGCGCTTCAGACGCTCGAGTTTACGGTGGTATAGCGTGCCTGCCATGGTATCTGTGAGTTTGGCAACGCGAGTTGCGAAGGCTGTGCAGTGCGCTTCGCGATCATCTCCTTCTTTTTCTTCCGCCTCTCTCTTCCCTTTTCGTTCTCCCGGAACGGGATCAAGAGCATCCGAGTACCGCGCCGCATACTGCAATAACCACATCCGAAACTCCCACGTATCTGGCAAAAACATAGGAAGTCGCTTCTCGTCTCTCTCCCAATCCCGCGTGCGCAACCCTTCGATATACATAACCGCCGCTTCTACGATCGGCTTATGGTATTCAGCCCAGGATCTCTCGACGGGTTTATGCGTCTCGTCGAAGGGCCAGAGGGAGCCCATGAGGGCGGTGACGGCGCTGAGGGAGGGGGCGTCGTGCCAGAGGAGCAGCGTGAGGAGTTTGAGGAAATGTTGTTGGATGTGCTGGGGCGTGATGTGGGCTTGGAGTTGAGCTGGGGTGTTGAGGAGGGTGGCGAGGATGGTACCGGCGCCTGGGTTGGTGGTTACGATGGTGGGGCCTGCGGCGAATCGGGAGAGGTAGAATTGTACGGATGGGGTGGACCGAAGTGTTGGACTACTGCGGAGCTTTTTGTTTAGGGTGGCGATTGTGGGTGGTGGAGCGATGTTGAAGTTCAGAAACGTGATGTATTCGTCTAAGATGGAGAGTGGGATGTATGCGGCGCTTGTTTGGAGGACTTTTTCAAGGATCTTTTGGTGGAGTGGTAGAGGAGGGATTTTGGCTTGGGAGATTTCGGCCGCAGTGAGGCCCTGCTGGCGAAGGAAGATGTTTATCCATTTTGTGGTCTGTTGCTTGAAGCTATCGAGTATGGGGAGGATGATACGGTTGATATAGGCGGCCTGGTGATCATCTTGTGGAGAAGACATCTTCAGCCTCGAAAACTCGAGCAATGACTGCAGCAGCGGAGTGTCGTCTCCTGAGTATACTGTACTGATAATCGCGGGCGGTGTCAGTGTCTCCTCAGATTTCGCCCAATCGGTATCAGTGACAGGCTGGCGCTCGCAAAGATTGCCGGCGATGGGTATGACGAGCTTGAGGGCTTCTAGTATCTTTTCGACAGTATCTGATAATGCAGATGGAGAAGAGAGCATTTCCAGGAAGCTGGAGACTACAGCTCGTCGGATATCGATGTGTTTTGCTTTCACCAGTAGTTGTGAGAGCACAGAGAGGGAAAATTCTTCGGAGACGAATTCTGCGCCGCCGAGGAGCTGGGCCAGAAATTTGACAGTTGTGACTTTGAGAAATGGTGGTTTGGCCTGTAAAAAATTAGCAAAGGGAATTGAAATGAATGCAGATGCATCCGTAAGCATTCGGCTACATACCTTTTCATTGTCGACCTTAGATTCCATGGGCCTTTCTTCAGTAGTTTCCGCCTTCCTGCTTTTCTCTTCCTCCGCTTTCGCCTGCTCTTCGACCTTTGCAATGATAGCATCCACAAATGCAGCCAAACAAGCCCGCGCATCCGAAGCCGGCAACCTCTTAAAGTACGCAGGTGACAGCAATTGGCGATGCCACGAACTTGCCTCCGGACGATCTATGATGCACTGAACAGCCAGATCGGCCGCAAGAGCTGGTCTATCACTTTCCGCAAGGATTTTGACGAGTTCAAACGCTGTTCGTTCCAGGCTGATGGGATCACTCGCTACTGGCGCCGTCGCATTTAGTTGACCAACAGTGTTTTGCGCCACTTTGTGAAGCAAGATAGGTGGTACACTTCGGATATGTGCATGGAGTGGCTCGAGGGCATTGGACCTGGCTAAATTCTTCGTAGCGAGGAAGCTATCGTCGAGGTACAATGCTGGGTACCGCACAGTGGCTGTTTCATCGGAGGGGAACGGCTTCGACAGGATTCTTGTGCTGGCTGCGTTGAACGTATCTAGATATAATAGCGCAGCTATGATCAGACCTTCACGTAGAGCTGGCCGTTGATGTGCCAGTTGCATTCTGTTGAAAGACCAGATATCTAGATCTTCTGACATCTCTCCGGGTACCTGGATGTTGTAATGGACTGATGAAGAGTGAATAGATGGCGAGTGCGCACGCCATGTCTTGTCCTTCGCAAGATCGATATACGTCAACGGTTCGACTGGATGTGACTTTTCTGGGTCTCTCGCTAGCGGTTGGGGATTCCATTCTTCGATTTCGTTCAAGCTATCGACTTTTGGAACCACGGGCCAGACTTCAGTAGCTAGAGTTTCCTGGTAGCATTGCGGCCAATGTTTGGGAAAGTCTACATCTGCTGGGCCTGTCTTTCCCCAGTAGCGGATCGCTTCTTGTGCACCTAGGCGAGGATGACTGAGAGGACCAGTTGCATGTGCCCATGCTTTATCTGTGCGATGCTTCGCTTCGGCTTCGTCCAGTAATGCTGGAACGTATAGATGCAAAGCGTATGAGTAGTCGTCTACAAATGGCCCTATAGCTGACCTGCTTTCGTCATCATCCGGAAAAGGAGTTAAGGCAACCCTTGGGTCTAAGAACACTGCGCGCTTCATGCGGAGCGCCAGGTAAGGTGAATGACTCTCAAGATCTAGAAGTCGTAGCACGTACGGCTCCATCAAATGCTGGATAGGAAGGCCTCGAGGGAAAGCTTCTGGAAGCGTCGTGACTGCGGGATATACTGTTGGGCGAAATTGTCGCCACAGTTCGTCGCGCGCTTTCGCAAGTCCATCCAAGAATCGATACGTAGAAGGCTCTTCCTTCTCCAGGGGAATCGGCGAATTACCCTGAAAGTTTAGAATGCCCCGTAAACCTTGGAAATTTAGGCGTTGGCGCCCAGGGGATAAACACTCTTTTTCTAGGGCGAGCAATGTCGCTAAGGTGTCATTCCACAAGACTTCATAGAGTTCATCGTCAGAGAATCGGAGTGTTTTCTTGAGTTCGGAAGATCTCTTGAGGCGTTCTTGGACGACCAAAAAGGGGAGGCATAGGGTTCTAAAGCCGGTATACATGATTAGTAGAGATCGATCAGGAACATTCGGTGACGGAATACGTACCCATGCCAACGATGCACTGCAAATGATGGCTCATGTAGCGCAGTGAAGATGGTCTTGAACAATTCTCGCAGAATTCGATTGCCAGAACCGACACGTTCTTTGAGTTGGCTAGCAGATAAGCCTTCGCGAAGCAAATGTGTCTCCGGAATGCCGGCGAGCAAGCATTTGGTTTCATTTACGTGCGATTGCCAAAGAGGTGTTGCAACAAGCGGGTCTCGAACATAACGCCGTGCCCACATAAGCTCTTTTCCGTACATGTCCAGCGAGCCACTAGCGACAGCATAAAAAAGGACAGATTTCGCAAACGTGGCTCGCTGCTCTGGGGTTGAGCCACTCATAGCTTTCTTCTTGTGGATTTGGATCAGCTTCGAAGCAAGATCTTCGGCTGCCTGTTGGTACCCACTGCGTTGAAGGAGGACGGTTCGCCACATGCCAGGGTCGCCAGTGCCGTCATTAGCCAAAGCGATGTGACCAAGGAGTGAATCGAAATAGGGCCCTTGCCCAACTAGGTTCTCGGCACCTTTCGCGTTGCGTAAGCGGGTGAGCAAATCTAGAGCTTGTCTGGGCGGTAATTTGTAGAGCAGGTCGTATGAGATCATGCCGAAGCATTCCTTGAGATGCTCTGGGTTTTCCAGGTCGCAGCCTACGGCCTTGAGACAAAACTCTAACAAGGCGTAAACTCGGCATTGACGAATGCCATGCTGGATCCGAATGAAACCACTGGTCATCCTTTGTTTGGATCCTTTCGTACTGCCGGCTATAAGAGTCTCGAAGCTTTTCGCAAAAAGAGTTGGCCTGTGAGCCCAGCATTGACCCACCAAGTGCATGAAGCCTTGACGTTCGTAGTCAAGCTCTTTCATGCCCCCATGTTTTTCGAGACATTCCACCACCCATTCAACAATCCTATGCGTTATTTCCCAGCCAATCCTTTTTCTCCGGGCTCGTTTCAGAAGAGGTGTAGCGAGCTCCGTGAAGAATTTCTCTCCGCGTAGAGGGTTGTTCTCCTGATTGGTTAGTACTTCGAGAACGTTTAGTGAGAAGAGCATAGATGCCGAAAGCCCTTTGACGGAAGTGGTCGCCGATGGATATTGTAACAGTAAAGGCGCGAGCCATTCTTTCCCGGTACTGTGACCCTCACGCACGTACTTGAGAGCGTGCTCTTGCAGAACCGCAGGCTGATGTTCCAGAAAATGCCGTCGTCGACTCGACTTGACACCTTCTAGGCCTCCTTCAATAAACCGAGATACCATGTCTTCCGTGCATGCGGGAAGTAGAACCTGAAAATGTTTCTGTAATGGTCGCTGATCTGACACCTTGTGAGGCGCAGCGAACAGACGAGGTTGCAGAGCCCTGAAGAACTCTGCTATGCACTTTCTCTTCTCTTCCTTGTCAGCACCCCTTGCACAGTACCCGATGGTGCGGCAAGCTTCCTTCACTTCTCGCTCGGAGAGGTCGCTGAAGAGCTGCAAGAGGCCTGAAACGCCACCGAGGCCGTCCCAGGTCTCCTTCCAGCGCCGCGAAAGGAGGCACTTTGCGAGTCGCTTCAATGCAGAAAAACGAATAAGGACCGACATCTTTTGTCCCAGAGCCTGCTTGATGGTGGTCGGCGATGCGGATACGCCGAACCAGATTGCAAAGACGGTTGGCGGAAGTGAGCCACTTTCGACCGCTTCCATGAGCTCAATTGTAACAGCTTCATTGGTTGAGTTGTGCAAGACAGCTCGAAAATGCTCTACGACGTCGCGTGGCGGCGCACGTCGGATCTTTGCTGGATCTAAAGAGATTGGCATTTTGATTGAGGCGTTCTTGGAGTGAGATTTGGAAGTATGCACCGGGTCGGAGCGCTTTTCCCGTATTATTCGTTATACAAGGAAATCTTTCAGATGATAAACGCACCACGCTTGATACTATCAATCGTTTGAAGATGCGAATCACGTCGTAGGTGCCGAGGTCGGGTGTTGATCACGTGACTTGACCTCAATCACCCACACAGCGCCGTGCCTTGTGGTGAGCAACGCACGCTTCAGAAACTCTCACGTAATTCCGCTGTTTAGTCAAGTGAACGACCAAAATTGGTCTAACTGCTGCTGCCAAGCAAACTTGAGATCAGCTGGTGCTATTTTCGACAATGGGTTGGCGTGATCGGCTGTGGGGTCCAGTCCTGAGCTCTTTCGTAGATTTGATGCGCTCAATGGATAGTATATAGCAGCTCTTCGTAGATTATTTTGCAGCTTGTACGCTGGAGGAGGCTTGATGAATCGAAGTGGATAGGAAACAGCCAGCTGCAGTCGATGGCGGACCTGGTTGGGATGACTCATGTGCTAGGCTAAGTGTAGGCTAGTATGTTGATCAGAGCCTCGCGTCGCTCTTGTCGTGCAGGCGTCTCCATCTCTTCTTCAACGACATCATCAAAATTCTCATCGCCTCACCTTCGATCGCAGTTTCTAATAACTTAAAACGCGCTCACTGGGAAGTTTACCTGTCAAATTTGGGTTCTAGTCCATCCCCCGAACAATCTCGCTGGTAGCGAGGTTATACTGCACACCATTCGAGCAATTTGCTGCTTCAATCTAAGAACACCGACGAAGATGTTGCAATCGCTGAACACTCTTGCATCTAGGCCTAACAGCTATCCAGCAGCCCCAAGATAGTATTGACGAAGTCGAACGCCGATTAATCGACATGTACCATACTGGCTTTTCCCGAAAAGATGAAAGACAGCATCTCAAGGGATGACCTTCGTACATGCGAGTCCGCACATTTCCCACAGCAACAAGCTTCCCACCTCTTAGAAAATCTCTCATAAGTTGTTTGCCGCCATCTAAGTCCTTTGTCGAAAGCTGCACGTACGTGTTACCACGTTGCGACCTCTACTGTTGTTAACTAACTCGTATCTATCGTCTGAAGCCACGCTAAGGGCCATAAATAATTATTAATCAGTTCTTCTTGCAAAAACCGGCCGGTTTCGTCGGAAGTGGGTAGGCGTGTTTTCTTTCATAAGTTTCGGTCAACGTTGCACAGGGTTTGTATATCATTCTCTTTGTTCCGTCTCCAAGCCGACCAGGACTGTTGACATCCTTTGACGCTTGACGCAAAGAATCCCCGCGTCTTCTTCCATTCAAGATCGTCGCAAATCTTCTTCTTGCGAATTCAGATTTCTCTTCTTGCCAGCCATCGTATCTTACATTTCACCGACTCCTAATCTGGAACGACAGATCATAAAACCGCAGTATATTCCCATCGTCCGTGTACAGCTTTACATCATGGCAGGCCCTGCACCGAATAATTACGACTTTTGGGCGGACGACAATGATCGTAATTATTACAACAGTCTTACCACCAATGTTGAGCGCGTCGCCTTTATACGGTGCATCTGGACCATGATGAACCCAAGAACAGAACCATTAAAGAGGAAACGACCAAGAAGTGGCAAGGGACGTCTCAAAAAATGGTGGGAGAGGCGCTCGAACAAGCTGAAAGAAGCGACGGACGAGGATAGGGCGGGTACTCTTCCCCTAGCGGACCCTTTCGTACCAGCGGAAAGGCCTGGAAGCGAAGGTAGTAGAAGCCCCGAGAGTGAGGTAGACATCGAAAGACCTTCTAAACGGCGACGCATGAGTATCGGAGGCGGCTTGTCGCTACCCTTCATCTACCACAACGACCCCACGCAAAATCACTACATCCCTCCAACAAGAACTGCGCGGGAACACATCGACGGCGCATCGGAAGGAGAACGATGGCGCTTCGCCACCGTACTCAAACAAGTCAATACCAATATCCCCCAGGCAGACCACCGGTACGGCACGTCGCCAAAATCGCTCTATCTCTTCGTACGGGTGGATACAGACGACATTATCCGGGAGCAAAGAGTCGTGAAAGCCTTCGACACCTCATTCGCAGACATCTGGACAGCGCAAGATTTCGGGAAGACATTTGACGAGGAAAATACCATCCGCGAAGCTTTGTCTACAACGGATTGCCCTCATCTCGTGCGCTATTACAACACGAGCGACCAGGAGCAGCAGTTTACCATTGAAAACGCAATCGATGGTCAGATGGCCATGAATGCCGATAACGTTGCTAGAGCGAACTGGAACCACCAATTCATCTACTCCGAATACGCACCCCACAAAACCCTCCGCGAATTAATCAACGCCGTGCAAAGCCCCGATCCCCCAGAGCCTATACCCGAGCACTTCATCCTCTACGTTTTCGCGCGCCTCCTCAGCGCCCTTGTAGCTTTAAAAGCGCAGCGTATTCTACATCTCGTGATCAAGCCCGAGAACATTTTCTTTGGAGACCCTGATGAGAGAGACGCGACATACCCAGGTTACAAGCGTGTTATGCTAGGAGACTTTGAGTCGGCGGTCCAGATGGTAGAGGATAGCGAAGACCATCCGAATCTCCCCAACGACGCGCCTATCGCGCTCCCGTGGCCTCCGCCTGAACTCAGCCATAGAGAAGACCGCGGTTTTAACCCATCAGTGAACTGGAGATTGAGCGAAAAGACGGATATCTACTCCCTGGGCCTCGTGATCCGAGAGATGATGATCTGTAGCACGACGACCAGAGCCGAGCTCGATGCTCTGAGAAACCGTGAGACAGGTGAGTATCCCGACCGACATGCTTCAAAACTCCCACCCTACCTTTCTCCGAAAAACTTCGCATATGCTAACTCTTCCCCGTAGAGCGTTTTGCAGCCGCCGGCGACGATCCCATTAGCCTCCTTCGACTCAAACTCCCCGACTGCTACTCCTGGGGCCTCATCGACACCGTCAACGGCTGTCTAATCTACGACAACAACGACCGGCGCACGCTCGAAGAAATAAAGACACGCGTAGACCTCAACCTCACCGTGCTAGACGACCTACTAGGCCCGCAAGTCGGCTCCGCAAACTTCCCCAACGACCACCCACTCTGGGTACCCTTCCCTCGCCCCAATCGCTTCGCCATCGGCCAGCCCTTCCTCGGTCCCACCCTCACCGATCTCCTCCCCGGTATACTCCCCCGAGACACTGTAGAATACGCGACCGAACTACAAGACTACAACGCCGTACGCACCGAAGCAATTCCCAACGTTAGCATCGCCAACCAAGCGCGCGCCCTCGAAGCCGCGTACCTAGCACTAGACGAGCAAATCACGACCCAAGGAACCGTAGACATAGCGTCGATTTTCGACCTCAGCCTCGGACTCAAACACCTCCGCTCCACCATCCTTCCCCTCCTCAGTCCGCACGGAATATTCCACCAAGCGCAAGGCGCGCAAGACCGCGCCTTCCACACGCCAGAGGTGAAAGCCTGGCTCTTGGAACAGCTGGGCGAGAGGGCGCGTGAGTTGGAAGATGCGCGGAGAGCCGCCGCGGCGTTGGCGTTGGCTGGGGCAGCTGCTGAGGAAGAGGATCCGGAACCGGAACTGGACTTGCTGGCTGAAGAGGCGTTTTGTGCGCTTAAGCTGGCGTGTTGGTTTGGCGTGTTTGTGCTGAGGTTGGGGGCTCGGGATGATGCGGAGGAGAGGGGGTTGGCGACGGCGAGTGCGACGCATAGGGGTGTTTGGGCGTATGTTTTGAGCGATCCCGTGCCGGCGAGGATGGAGCCGTTGGGGCCTGTGGAGGAGGAATGATATGGGGCGCAAGGGGACGGGGACGGAGACGAAGACGAAGAACAAGAACAAGCCCAAGCAGGCGAAGAGGAAGGAGAAGGAGAAGGAGAACCCCAAAGCCCAGTCAGTCAGTCAAAGTCAAATCCAGCTATTAAACCAGCCACAAAATTGGCCTCTCATTTTCTACATCCCCGTTTCTAGCATAAATGCCTGACAGTATTGCCACGGAGTACCCGCGTTCTAAACATGTCGCCGATACTTTCTCTTATTATCCCTGTGAACTAAAGGGTATACACGAAACCTCCCTCGCTTATAATCTCATCCGTACATCTATACACCCTGAATTCCTCCACACCGTGTCCACATGCGCGGTTAATGTTTTGCTTCTCCATACCGTCCCCGGGAACGCTCACTCCTCCCCTTCCCCACGCGGCTCCTGCTGCCCAAACCGGGGTCCCTGCGCCCCCGTGCCCGTGCCCTCCAGCGACATATCCCACATAGCGTCAACATCGACGCCCTGATCAAAACCCGTAGTAAACGGATTAGAATAGTACGAAGGATTCCCACTCGTATGATGGAACTGATACGGGTACTGGTAGGAAAAGTGTTGCGTGACAGGGGGAGCTTGAGGGAGAAGCTGGCTAAACTGCTCGCTGAGGCCTTGGGGCTGCATGTCGAAGAGCAGTTGCATATTGACGGGTGATTGGGTTGCGTTGGGAGAGTGGTGGGTGTAAGCCTGGGAGTGCGTGGGCGGCGGGGCGTAGTTAGTGTACTGTGCGCCGCTGCTGAGGATGTCGTGGGTACCGCCTGCCGTGAAACTGCTTGCTTGCTCGTTGTAGGTGGAGGCTTGGTGGTCGATGGTCATTGGACTCGCCATTGAAGCGTGGGGTGATTGGTGCGAGGGTTGTTCGTAGTAGGTCCCGGTCTCGGTCTCCAAGAGTAGGGCGTCCGCGCTCGCTTGGAGGTGGCGAGCGTTTTGGGGAATGTGACGGACTACTTTGTATGCACGAAGAGCTACTGGCTCTGTGTTACGCATGATGTGTAGCCAGGAGATGAGCTTTTTGACACAGGCATGAAGTTCCGTGGTTGGGTCGATGATGGCCGCTTGAGCGTCCTGGAAAGAGAGCTCGAGGAGGAGGACAGCTAGTGCTTGCATGACTGAAGTGGGATTAGATGTTGATTGGGTATGGTAAAACGTATTCGAATGACTACTCACTGTAGTGTACGAGAGACCACCATGGCGTATTCTCATACAGGCCTTCGATGTTCGGTTGATCGGGGAGCAAGCTCGCCATTTCTTGCGCGGCTTGGATACACTGTGCGGCCGTCGTCCGAATGAAGCCGACGGTAGTATTACCATTATCTGCAAGAATGTCAGTATTGGAGTCTTAGGCACACAGATAGGATGTGGAGTGGGATTCGAGAACCACGTCGGTACCCCAAATGCCTGTACCTGACTTATCGATAAGTACGTACTATTGCTACGGCGTTCCGACCTGCAAAGACAGGGACGGGTGATGAGAATTTTGGTGCTGCAGTAGTAGAACTGTAGCAATGTGTATTCGCGATCGCCGTCGGGAGGTTGAAACGGGTTCATCAACTGCCCGTTTTCGACGGGGAGTGCATGAGTCCGCCACTCCTCAAGCTCAGCGAGCAATGATGGTATCTTCTTCTCGATGTATGACCACGGCTGCGAAGCTACCCTTGGCGCATACAAAGTAGCCAGAAGCTGCTGAGTGATGAGGCCGAGACTGACATGTGCATCCAGATATGTGTCAACTTTCCCAATCCGCCGCGTATGGCTGTCACTGTAGCTCGGTGTTAGCGGCTGGTGGGCTTTGGATTTGCCCTTCGTGCTGCCGATTGGAAGAGCGTCGTCGTCAGCGAATTCGTTGAGTAAAGCGACTGTGGAATCTTCGCAAGCAAGAACACACGGCCGACCAGTTATCGAGCTTAGCAAACACTCAATCGCGTGCAACCCCCACCTAAAACACCCAAGCGTCAGTGATTAGCAGATATTCAGGCAGTACCAAACGTGAAGAGAGGACTTACCACGTTCGCGCCAACATCGCTTTCTTTGCGGGCGGCACGGACGGATCCTCGTTCCGAAGATGCAGGCCCAAAGACATGGACAAGCGAATGGAAATGCCAATCATTACCCAAGCCCGACTTACATGACCGACAGCTAGATAGTAGAAGGACATCAAGCCCGTAGCTTGTATAAGCCTAAGATCCGGAGCTGAAAGGACAACCAGGCTGCCGTGTCCTCCTAGCAAGTGTATTGCTCTAGCCATGTAGGTCAAATGGTCGCGTTCGTCCTTAGTCTGCCATTCCGCGCTGATGAGGTGTGAATACCGGGCACCAATGGCGAAACAGAGATTCAGGAGGGCGAGCCATTGGTTAGGGACTTCGAACTCCAGGCCTGAGCGCACGCCGGCGAGGTATTTGGAACACTGATCTGGGAAGTTGCTGGGTAAAATCGGGAACGACTTGTGGACTGTGGCTACGAAGCAGCTCAATAGTTTGACGGCGTGTTCGGTGGAAGGAAGAAAGCGTGGATCGACCTGAGGTGTTAGCACTCGTGACGACGTAATTGGGAAGATAAAGGTAGACCGGGCGTATGTAGATGTTGAACAGAAGATTATACGTACCTTGATGTGGAGGTCAAGGTTTTCACCATCGAGGTAGAAGCTCGTCTCAGCCGTTGCAGGGGTAGATCCCGCCTGGATTTTCTCACCCGTGATGTTCGAGAAGGAGTCGCGTTGTAGATTCCGGAGCCAGGCCACCGCGGAGTTGTGTCCAACGAACCCCGTCTCTCTCGCAGCTTTGCTAAGCAGGAGATCCTCATCGAGCGAGTCTAATTCCCTAGAATTGCCTTCTGTCAGCGGGGGTTCTTCTTCCGCTCTACTAGATGCAGCATTAGGTCCTGAGGCAGACGGCTCATCGCTCTGGTGTCCGGAATGCTCGCGTGTATGGATGTGCGAGGGGGCCGACGTTGATGCACTGCCCGAAGCTGAAGGTCGGGCTTGAGTAGGCGAGGAGATGTCGTCGTCCTCAATGTCCCGGAGTATGTCAGTAATGGCACGCTTATCACTGTCGTCAGCCCGTAGCTGGAGGTCTTTGAGAAATGTGACGAGAGTTTCCATGTGCTGGGTCACAGTGGATAGCTTGTCGCGACGACTGGCGTCATAGACGCATTCCTTGCCTAGGACTGCGCAGTTGCGGCAGGTGGGCTGGTCGCCAGGGCATTTCACTTCTGTATCGTGGTCAGCACATGGCGGGTTAAAGAAGTTGAACTTGGCACAGAGCGCATTGAGAGCCCTTGGGATGAGCTTTCCGGATTTACAACCCCGCCACTCATAGGCGAGGTGCGATTGCGTAGACTTACTTCGCTTTCGGCAATTGGTGCACTACATCAGATTACAGATTAGCTACACCCATGTGTTTGGGAAGGGACGGCCTGCAGCGCCTGGAGACGTACAGCCTTGCCAATTCTGGTCAAACGCGCTCCACCCTTCTTGCTCTTTTCGTCCTCTTCTCGGCGTTCGAGCCTAGGGATGGCGATCTTTGACGGGCCGGCTTGCATGTCGGAGTGCTTCGTTGCTCACGGAAAATTACTACGAGGGTTGTTAGCTACTAGTCGGATGCTACAATGGAAATTGGCCGCGGACTTTGCTGTTGTTGTATTCGGGTGGAGCTGTCGGAGAGCAGGACGAGTTGAGTGCAACGAATCACACTCTTTGTGATCTTCTCTCGTTCGTTGTCTATACAAAAAACGCTAGCCCAAACCGGACAAGCGCTATCACGCTACTGACATCAGCAGGCCAAACGTTCTCCGTTTGACATGTCCACGGCGTGAGTTTGACGCTCTGGCGCTTAGAATGCTAGAAGAAAGAAGTAAGAATTGGACTTACTCTAGTATCCCATCTCTTCTCCATCTATGCGGCCTACAGGGGACGATGAATCGGCGTTCATGACTCCATGTCGACTTCGATCGGCGTAGCTAGCTGGCGCGAATCATGTTGCATCAAGCGCCGCAATGAGAAATGACGTGCCGCAATGTATCAAATCGACTAGATCTTAGGAAACAAGAGTGCCATGATATATCTACCGAGGGCTTCCGTTGACTGTAAAGCAAACTAAAGCAAAGAAAGGGGGGAAAGAAAAAAGCGCGAATACCAGAGAGAACGATGGATGCGGGGCGAAGAACAGACAGACCGTAAAACAGATGTGAAGACGAAGATGGGAAATAGAGGCTGGAAAGGGATAACTTGGGGTGGAGGAGTGAAGGAGTGAAGGTTAGCAGGCATTATTGATCTCAAAGGACGTGAGTGCTGCTGGAATGAACTCTGGCACACACGAGGGCAGAACACGCTATTCTCAGAAAAGACTAGCGCCATTCCTTATCGATAAGGCACCAACCGCACGCAATACCACGGTTTTACCTCATACCCTCACGGCCAAACACCCCGAGCACAAATCACACCCTTTTCCACCTTTACCCCATGCCCAGCCCCACCTTCATGCACATCCGCTTCTTTCCCCGCCATGGCGTTGAACGTCCGATCGACAATCCCAAACCGGTTCCACAGAACTGCTACCTACAGTAGCGTACCGTACTTGTTACATACATGTACGTAAATGCGGGCAGATATCCTTTATGGTACATTCCCCACGTTCACCCCCTCCCCGGTGGGCCAACCCTCCAAAAAAAGAGGATGCATTGCATTGCGCTGCTCGTTCACAGCGCATCCTAAAGCTTCAACACACTAGCTATTAATACTATTAACATCGAGTGTATTGTAGCCTCGAGATAACAATAGCTCGGTAGGCTAAGCCATAGTGTTAGTAACGCCACGGTCCGAAACGCTGAGGAAGATAGGTTGCGTTGAACTAGGATCCAAGGTGTAAGATACCCAGATGATTAGCGTTTTTAGGTAGATGGTGTAGTATAGGAGTTAGGGAAAGAGGGAAAGAGATGATAGCGGCGCGCTGTATCAACGTTGTATGCTGTGTCCTTATGGTATAGGAGTATAAGCGTAGAGGATAGATAGCCCGTTAATTATTAATTGAACTAATACTACCGCGGTAGTGAAACGAAGAATCGGGACCTTGGTGATTAAATCCGTGATTCAAGGTTACTTAGATGATTGGTATGGAGTTGCGTCCTATAGAGTTGTTGAAAGCCTTCACCTGTATATAAGCCTCCCATGGCACCATGTGGTAGAGCCCCCCCGGACAATACTCCAGATACACCGTAGGTTCCCAAGAATATCCACGTGTGAAGCTGCTCACCCGCCTACATAACCGCCGTTGCGAGCACGGTTTGAGCCACGGACCGCTAAGTTCCATTCCCATTCGCCAGAAGCTTCTTCAGTCGGTGGGGCGGAGAAGGTACATTCTTTCATTGTTGCATTGAAGGTATGCCCACCTGCAGGTCCAAGCACTTGAGGCCGGCACCTGGGGTCGGGCGGTGACTTCTCACGTGACCAGAAGAAAAAATGTTCAATGTTTTTGCCCTCACAATCGAAGCAAGGACTCCTCCTCCCTCAGGATCCATGTATTTTCACTGATTTGCCCATGACTATGCAGGTTTCGCGTCGCTGAGGGAGTCGGGCCTGGGGTTGATCGTTGGAGACCTTGCGCATGAGCGTAGAACGTACACCCCGTCAATGGGTTTGTGAGGCGTTCATGGGAGCACAGTCTTATTAAGAGTTGGATATATTCCTTGGATGACAGGAGAGGGGGAGAGGAAATACGCGGACCTTTTCTGCTGGAGATTTATTTATTTTCATTTTCATTTTTATTCTCTGTGCTTTGAGAAGGACGGCGGAGGATTATTGTTACCGGTACGGTTTTGCTTCCCACTGCTATCGTATCCAAAAGGTACAGACAGGAATTCATAATGCCATTAATCGAGCGACAGGTTCTCCGAGAACAATGAAACGAGTGGTAGGAATTCCGAGCTTCACAGGTCCTAGACAAAACAAGTTTGAAAACCCGATCTCGATTTGGCCGGAGTTGGCTGCGACGTGATATCGTACTACCGTTAGCGACGCGATGAGAGGCACGATGACCTGCGAAGGTTATGATGCAGGAATCGCGAGAGCTTTTCACTTCGACCTTGATGTGTGTGTGGAGTGATCGCCGTGTCTTTGTCCGAAGGTACTCCGAGCGAAGGTGATGGTGCAGCAGCAATACTTGTGCAATTTGTAACAGGTGGGGACGATGTGGAACAGACAGGTTTGCTACCTCCACGTGATCTCATCTCTGCAGACGATTATGTATATTATTGACCATCCCTCGCGTCGCATTTCTAAGCCGTTGCAGCGAAAACAACAGGGCCTGGCCTTGCAAGCACCACGATGTCGGTCACACCACCATCTCGCTACGCCGGGTGCGACCAATGAAGCTTCCTATCCACTGTGATCGCCCCCGTCGTTGACGTAGAGGATCTGCCAACGGGCCACGCAAGCGAATCGCTTGGTCCGTGTAAGATGGGAAAGTTGCGCTTTCGCATGATGACGATTGCAGAAAGCTGTCCTTCCAGTTTGAGCTAGGCCAGCCAGGTTGCTGAGCACGGTCTCAGCGGGCGGTCTTTTGTGCCGTGAGCAATAGAAGACGTGGAAGTTTGCTCACGGGCGGGAGTGAGGGGCGCGGCTTGCGGCTTCTGTTCGCTGTCAGAGACGATGGCGTCCAGAGTTCCAGGGTATAGGTATAGAAGGAGCAAGAGCGCGGAGAGCGGCAATAAGTGTTTAATGTTGGCTTGTGAAAGATGGTGAGATGGAGACGAGGCGTTTCATATTATTCATAGCAGCCGGTGGCTACAAAGGGTGAGCGTCTGGACTCACGATGGCGGCTTCCAGCAAACAACACACATCACACGAGAGGAAGTCGCAGCCCGCCCTCCTTCCATTGAGGTTGCCCTGCAGCTTCTGCTCTCAGCCAGCAATTCCACATTGTGCAGCGCCAGCCGCGGCCAATCTGATTGGTCGGACATGTCCGCCGTGCGGGGGGGCAAAGGTCCGGCCAGCGGAAAGAGCGATCGAGATGAAAGATGGCAAAGTGGCACGGAAAAAGGCGGATTGGGCTGCTGCAGCACCGTCGCAGGGGTCCTGCGTGTGCTGATTGGCCCTCTAAGCGACCGACGTCATTCCAGCCGTCGATGGCTGCGTGTTCTCGATCTCCCCAAACATGGGGCTTTCGGATTCCCATGGCGGCTGCAGCGTCGGAGGCGTCCTGTCACCGTACATACAATAACCACATCCGCCCTTCCCTGCGACCTTGTGTGTCGAGTTTCTCGTTTTCCCCATCTTTGCCAATTCAGCGACCCTGCGTTCCCGGTCCTTCTTGCCACTGCAAACATTCCTCCCGCACTGAGTGGCCCTGGCTTTGTTGGTCGCGGAGAACTTAACCGTCGTTCTTGCCAAACACAGAGTGACGTTGCGCTTCTCCATTGTTTACTCTATTTAACGCTTTGGCCCTGGAGCTCACCAGTGGACCCGTCTGTCCATCTCGCAGCTCGAATTGTATCCCGCATAGTCACCTTCGCCTTGCACTGCACTCATCCCACAATCCCGCAATCCCACAATGGACATGGACACCGCCAGCTTTGGCCGCGACTGGGCAAACGACGCCTTTGTCGCCCTCAACAACACCGACGTCCCCTCCACCGAGAAATGGCCCGCCTTCACAGACTCCTCTGCCTTCCCCCCGCCCGCCTTTACAATCCCGCCATCCCTCCTCACCCACGGTTCAGTCTCGCGTTACGGCCAGGTTACCCCGCCCGAGGAGCTCTCCCCCGCAGAACCACCCCGCGACATGCGGGAGCAGTCCATCCCCGTCGAGCAGCTGAAGAACGAGGCCTTGTTTCCCGACCACCAGATCCAAGCCCTGCAAAACTTCCAACCCCAGGCCCAGCCGCAAGAGCAAGGCGACCAAGAGCAGGAACCGTCCCCTAAGCGTCGACGCACCTCCTCTCGCCAATCCGTACCAGCCAATCAGTCATCGCCAACCCAATCGCAGCAAGACAACACGCAGCCCCAGCCGCCCAAGCGCAAGCGGGGCCGCCCGAAATCCCAACCTCAGATGGTCGAGGCCTACACTGCTGATGGCTTCCCACTCCAGGTCTCCTCGGCACGCCAATCGCATCTTGAGAAGAACCGTGTCGCTGCCCACAAGTGTCGACAGCGCAAGAAGGAGTACATTGGCGGCCTGGAGGGGCGTGCGCGCGAGTACACGGCCAAGAACAAGGCCTTGAAAGCCAATGTGGCCATCCTGAGGGAAGAGTTGCTGGAGCTGAAGAACGAGGTTCTGAGACATGCCGGCTGTGGCTTCTGGGCCGTTGACGAGTATCTTACGCGGTGTGCGGGGGATCTCCTTGGTATGCAGGTTCCAGCTCAACACAGACAACAGCAACGCCAATCCGTCGCATCCAATGGCCGGGATCGGAGCCAGAGCGAGATGCAGAGCCCTAAGTCGACGACAATGGAGCCTGGAAAGCTGTACCTTGACCCGAGCGAAGCCTCCCCATACAGCCTAGGCACTAGCAACTCTCCCGATATGGACGACTACGACGGCTTCGATCTGCTCGAAGATATGAATGAGGACCGCGTAGAGGGACAGGCTGTATAAAGGCCCCTTTCATTTCTCCCGTCCTCAGTTCAATCTGGTCTACGATTGCCTCTTCACCTTTCCTGCTGCTTCTATGATACCCCAGGCATTCATCTTTTTGATCATGTACTCGAGAGACGACATTTCCTCTGCTTTGGCAGCTTCCACAGCCATTCTTGTACTTTACCTTTTCTTTCTTTCCGCCTGCTGCACTTGAGCGATACTTGAAGTGCTTGTCTTGGGTCAGCCACGATTTACGATTGTCGGAGTTATTGAGCGTATTGACGGGGCAAAAAATGTATTGTGCTGGTCGGGTTGAAGAGGCAGCAATGGAATAACATCTCAAAACTGTCTTGCATTTCTCCGTGCCATTACCCAACACTTCTCGTCTTCTCACATCAGTATTCATTTCACTTCTTTCCGTCCTTCCCACCTCAGCTGCTCCCCATGGTAGGACCATGGTGCCGTTGTTTTCACTCCACACTTCCAATTTACCCTGCCGCACCAAACGTAACACCCACCCACACCAGTCCACATCCCCATCCGAACCCACCACCCATCCCACCTCCAACACCACCCCCACATCGCACAACTACTGAAAATGACATCAGGAGCCAATCCACAATAAAGACAACGCCGGCGCAACTCCAAACGGACAAACTGCGCAACTTGCCGTGCCTGCGCATCGCTTCAAGCGTGCATGTCTCCCCACAGCACAACCAATATTGTACCTAATAAGCGCTCCTCGTTCCATAGAGCCCCCACCATGATCCGCACCGCGTGTTTAGAGATCCTACGTATGTATGCCTGTATGCGTATGCGACGTGCGTATGTAGTAAGCAGGTATGTATGTATGGATTAGCATGAACTGAGCTGCAGATCCGCTTGAATGTTCCGAGCGCCTATCGATGGATGCAACGGCCAAAAAAATTATCTCGCTTTAATATCCCGAGTCGAACTAACTGCCACATACTGTTACCTTTTGTTGGGATTACCGCTGGGATACATCATAGTCTCGTCGTACCGCAGAATATGGATCTGCGCGTCGACGGTTTTGGAGGTGGGGGTATGTTGTGTGATGGGTTGGGATGAGAAGAGTTGGGGTAAGGCGCAGGGGCAGGGGTAAGGGCAGGGGGCAGATGGATATAGCCGCCGACGTAATTTGTGGGGCTGGTGGTGTTGGGATGCTATGCTCATTATTTACCAACCCTGTACTGTACATGTACATACATGTACTGCACCGTTGCTAAAAAAGGGGATAAGCGAAAAGGCGAAGACGGGAATAACTTAGGCGAAAAGGAAGAGGGAAATTTTTATTGAAAAAGTGGGTGCACAAGATAGTAGGATTTCAGAGGGAGGCCTAGATATGTATGGGGTTTGGGATTGTTGGGTACGGACGGGTACGGACGGGTACACGGCTGGGAATTGTAGTGGATACACGCTACTGTACTGTATATTTGATCGGAGAAAAAGCTTAGTATAGTTAACTATATGAACGGAACTGAACTGAACTGTTAATACATGTGTACGTACGTACAGACCTAGGAAACTATTTATGCATACCATGTTGATACCTAGATTAGAATGGGAAAAGGGCGTTTGCTTCGCTTGCGGCTGAATGTAGACCAGAGTTTAGTGTTAGTGTTAAGTGTGCCTATGCTCATCCTTCTAATTATGATTATTTGATTATCTAGATGCGGGCAAGATAGACCGTGCATCTCCCTCCATTGTATATATTCCCTCTTCTTCTTTTTTTAAACTAGGAGAGAGGTACAGTACAGTACTTACAATACACATATATCTCCTCCAGTGGCAAGGACAGGTGCGTGTACGTGTATGTACACTAACTATACCAGCATACCTTATCTAACTTATCTAAAGCAGTCGCATATACAGACAGGGAGGTCTATTCATTTAGCATACCATGGTATAAAACCTCTTTTACGCTGGATAGCAAATATACTGTATAAAAGGCATCTCTGGATACTACCGACGTTTCTATCGCACCGTATATGACCTATTATTCTGTGAATAAGTGCTGGGAGGGAACGAGGATCGTCCTCTTGGATTGTGTTTACGGGAATTTTGGTGGGGATCTACGCGTGTTGGTGAGGGGGAGTGTTTGGAGAAGTGGCATGTGGTGTATTGTTTTGAGGGATTTTTTCTTTCTTATTCTTGTTTGGGGGGATGTAGGGTGCTAGACTAGTTCAGCAATAGGTGCTATTATCTACATTATCTACGTACTGCCTTACAGATAATCTATCAAGCAAAGCACGGAAAAGACGGATTCCTAGCTGCCTCTATGCGCTATCGAGAAGGCATCTAGTTGACTGGGATATAGACTTGTATTCTGCGATACGCAAGGCGATTTTGCTAAGGGCGGTCCTGCCTTATTCATGAAAAGAATTCTTATACCTTGGAAATTCCAATGGAGTTGCAAATCTTCACTTCATGGTTAGGTCACGGGAACTTTGAATAGCTGGAGGGAGGCAAATAAGGATAAAGGGTCTCACTTCGTGGGGTTGGGCACGGGAAGTTGGTTGATGGGAAAGACAGGGAGATATGGTAGTAGGGCTGCGTTTTGGTGGGGTGATAGGACTCGGGTACAGGAGGCGTGGGGTTGGGGAGCGGTTAGTGTTTACGACTGGGAAAAAGTAAAATGCTGTCGCTGTCTGAGCCTAACGAAGTACTATATAGCAATACTGTTCTCGGTTTAACTCTACGTCGAACGTGCAAATTCGGAGATGCTAGAAGGAAGTCAGATTCCTTGCAATCTGTTGTTGATGTAGATCTCCACGGCAGGTGCTTTCGGTTCTGGAAGAGACCTTGGGTACCCGAGCATAGCTAGAGACCGCTTCAAATACCTTTCATCGTTGGCTTGCAATGCATAGCGAACCAGATTTTAGGGAGCCCGTGATCAAGGCGGCCGCGACATTTGATACTGTCAAACACTGGAAAAATTGAAAATAAAACTGCCAATGCTGTGGGATTTCCACCTACAATAAGCCCTGCACAATAACCGTCTCAACAAAATAATCTTCGCAGTAGACTCCTCTTGCGATTCCTCCTCTTCACCTGCATATCAACATCCACAATCCCCCTATAATCTACTCTCTCTGCCCTGCCCTTATTCCCCTTCACCTGCTTATCAACATCTACAACCTCCCTATAATCTGCTCTCTCTGCCCTACCCTTACTTCTCCTTACGTGCTTGTCAACATCTATAACCTCCCTATAATCTACTCTCTCTGCCCTGCCCTTATTCCTCTTCACCTGCTTATCAAAATCTCCAACCTCCCTATAATCTGCTCTCTCTACCCTGCCCTTACTCCTCTTTACGTGCTTACCAACATCTACAACCTCCCTATAATCTACTCTCTCTACCCTGTCCTTATTCCTCCTCACCTGCTTATCAACATCCACAACCTCCCTATGATCCACTCTCTCGGCCCTGCCCTCATCCCTCTCCTGACAAAGCTCATTGAGTCGATACAACTCCGCCATCTCTGCATCCCCAAGTACACACCTCAATGATGCATCTAGAAGCTCACTGAACTGTCCATTCGACTCCATCGTAAACCAACAATTCTCGAAAACGATCTTCACGTTTTCATAAACAATTGTAGGATCGGCCTCCTTAATTGCGTCGGATAGTTGACTTATGGTTGTAGCACTCGTAGTCGGAGTACTCGTAGTCCGACCTCTCGTCATTCGAGCACTCACAGTTGAATGTAGTTTGGCGACGGGTCTACAGCTCAAAACAGCGCACTTCCTTTCCAAGGAGTCCTCGAATTCAGCACGCATGAGTTTCCACCGTGCGGATGGGAAGGCGCGGGATTGGCGGCCATGTCGGAGGAAGAGGTACAACTCGTATCTGTTCAGTGCCACATCCATGAAACCCGTGCAAGAGCACAAGTTCCATGGGTAACTTTCATCTTCAGCGATTCGATCGGCCTGATTGCCTACTGCTTCCAGCTGGTCAATGTACGGGGAGGCTGACACCAGGTTTCTTGATTCGAGCTTCGCAGCTGCAGAAAATATCGATTGAATTGGGACAGACAGTGGCGGAGCTTCTTGCCGATTCATCTTCACAATTGCCTTCAATTCGGCCAACGAAGCCTTGCAGATCGCAAGTTCTGGATCGAAATCAGGGTCTTGCCATTCGGAAAAGGTACGCCGAATATCAGTTGTCATAAAGAAATCTGTAACGGTGCGGTGTAGGAAGTCGACTCTGGGATCTGGACCAACGAACGATGCTTTACTATCCGTGACCTCAAGGAGTCCCTTACAGCGACCATTAATGCGTATCTTCATGTGTTCAACTCGATTGTTGAGTTCTTCGGGCGCGAGTTGAAGAATAGGCATCTTCAGTGCAAAGTCCGGATCGTCTTCCACCTCATCCAGGTACCAGTATGTGAGCGGTGACCGGGTAGAATCCGAGTGGAGTGCAAATTCGAATACGTGCGCCGTTTTCTGCCTATAGGTATGTTCTATCGAGGCAAAAATGTGGCCAAAAAATTCTTCAAGATCGCTGGGGAAGTCTTTGAGTCGTTTTCGTAGCTGAGAAAGTTGGTCATGGTTTCGCAGTCCTTCAATGAGTGAGCGGACTGCGAGGTATACCCACAGAAAGACGCCCTGTGATTTCAGTACGATTTCATTTGTGAGATCCTCGGCCTCTGGCATGCGGACGTAAAGGTTGAGAAAATCAGGACGGGCTCGCAATTTGTTGTTGACATAGATCTCAATGTCTGGCCCATTCAGGTCTTGGAGATAGAGCTTGAGCCTTGAGTCCTGGCCAAAGGCTTCCTCGAAGACGTTCCATGGTCGACTAGCCACACATAACTTGATTTTCATGGCCTTTAGATGCGCGATTGTACCGAGAAGCTCATCATGATCGCCTCCATATTCGTCCAAACCATCAATGAAAACACAGAACCGAGTATCAGCAACTCCAGATAGGGCAAGTCGTTCGAAAGCTTCATTTAGTTCAGATCGGGTCCACTCCACATGGAAAGGCATGTTACTAACGACTACAGGTGCGGCGTCTTTCCATGTGTCGGGAAAGGCAATCTCGACCAGGTCGGAGCGCCAGCGAAGAAGTTCATAGAGAAGGGACCGAAGTAGGCCCTCCTGCGAGCGTTGAATTTCGGTTCCATTGACCCAGAAGTAGTAGCTCGCAATCTTTGGTTCGCATCCATCCGTCGACTTCCGCAGTTCTGTCAACGTCCCGGGATTGTCTATCACATACTTCATCAACGTGCTCTTGCCGCTTCCGGGTTTGCCGCTGATCCAGAATATTGGCTCCGAGGAATGCAGCCATGGGACGATTCTGGAATCGAACACGTTTTCGAATGTAGTCGGGTAAGCTTCGCGTATTTTTGACCGACGGAAATCCATTTGTTCGAATCGCAGCTGAGCCAAGAGGGCTAGAGAAATCGCCAGATTTTTGACAAGTGCTTCGCTCTGGACGAGGGTCTGCGTGAGTGTTGAGATATCCACCGTCTGTGTACCTGAGGGGAGGCATCTCATGCTATGGGGAGGTCGTTGGGACTTCCACGCGCTTTGCGCGGCTAGGTTTTCATTCATGATTTTGAGTGCGGAATGGACATCCTCCCTTAGACCAGATATTTGGTTCAGCATGTTTGCATTGGCTCTCCGGCTGCGGTAGCTGAGATCATCCATCAGGCTAAGGAAACATGAGATCTTCTCGCTGTCAACTGATCAGCTCATAAGGAACGAGTTAAGGAGTGTCGGTGCCTACTCTTGAAGCTTCTGTAGATGGAGGATGATCTGTGAGCGATAGCCATCCAACGTTCTTTCCATTCCATCTATCTGGGACCTCTTCCATGTGCTAGCGAGTGCCGCCCGAAAACTACTCCATTTCGAATTCGGGTTCTTCGCCTTCAAGACCTCCAAGGCTGAAAGTAGCTCCGCAGCTGCATCGTGACATTGTGTCGCAAGCTGCTGGAGTGCCTTGTGAGACTGGTGGAAAGCGTACGTTTTCCTTATTCGAAGGTGGAGCCTATCCTTTGAAAGCTGCGCACTGAGATTTTGTAAGTCGAGTGTTATGGACTCGAGGCTATCGGTGCCCTTTGATGTCCCGGTTTGTGACTGATGAATCGATCGCGCTTGGTCGAATAGCTTAAAGGTAAAATCGACAAACTGGACAACGTTGCCAGCAAGGGCAACGGCAGCGAGGGCTTCCATTGCACATCTGGGCGGTTGACGTGTGAAGGATATCGACGCGGTTTTTAAGCTGACAAGAGGTTGCAGAACCACCAACACATACAAGCCAAGGATGCGCATGGCGGGGCTGAGTTGACAATTTATCCAATCAGCATGTCAGCACTGCCTACCCGGCCTTGCTGCACCTCTCGATTGCCAGGCAGCTAGAAACCTCCTGAACGCTGAAGAACGTGTCCATACTGTAATGTCGGTCAGAGTCAAACACAACCAATAAAACGTCTCCACGAGGAACTATGCATTTTTGAAAGGGCTTTGGGTGAAGACGAAAGATACGGGATGCAAGGGTGAAACGAAGACGAGGAAAGTAGGACCCTGGACGAAAAATTCAAGTGATCTACGCTAACCCGTTTGGACTCATAACTGATCATATTCACCATGATCTATGAAATTTTGTCTTAACATGTACGTAGAGGGCTCTAAAACAGCAAAAGGTAACGAAAGCTCAGATTGGTACTCTAAACTTTACGTTCATCTGTTGGAGTTGAAATGTCACGTGAATGGGACCGACCCGTGGACCCGACTCCTACATGGATCGTGTCTTCTCAGAACAGATAGTCAATGAGACAAACAAGTAATAAACCAGGTATAGGCAAGTATAAGTAAAGACACAGCAGTTAATGAGTTGTTACGAGAAGGTAGGATCTGTCCGATGACACCACCTCCGGACGTCTATGACCGGTTCGTATAAATTTAAATTAAACAAATGGTTAAGTATCTAATCTAGTGTCCCTAACCTTCGTCTTCCGTTTAAGTTAAACAGGACAATTTTATCCAGTAGTTGTATTCAGGCGCACCGTGATTTCTCGAAGTAAGCTTCAGCTTCCAGATAATGTGCTCAGTAGTACAAGACTTATTCTTTTTAAAATTCAGGATACAAAAGGTAATGATTAAGATAACTAATGCGTTGTGATGAGCCCAATCTCTAAGCTTTCCACCATCATATATGCCCGGGCTTCATCCGCCCCAGTTAAAGCTATGCAATACAAAAAGTCCACACTAAATAAACAGAAGCAAAAATGCGATCAAGCAAAAGAGATCTCCTCCCATACCCACCTCTATCCCCGCCTTCCACCCTCCCATTCACCCCACCCCCCTAAAAATCCCACAACGTCCCAAAAGCATGCAACCCCTCAACCCGACACCCCTGCATCATCTCATCATTCCCCTGCATATTACTCGTAATAAAGATAACCTCAGCGCCAAACCGCTCCCACGTATCCTTCAGCAACTCCATGGTATCCGGTCTACCACCACGCTTCTTGCTATCCCAGAGGATCATGCGCTCGGGCTCGATGTACTTGTGGATCAGCCCGCTGATGGTGGGTCCGAAGGTGCGTTCCTGGTCGGAACCGATCCAGATGAGGAACCAGTTGGGGGATTGGATGCAGGTGCTGAGGGCGGCGCCGATGCCGGTGCCCGTGCAGATGCGGATGCCGCGTTTGAACATGGCGGAGGCGTGGCCTACGCCGGCTGGGAGTGCGTGTTAGGGGGGTTTGGAGGGTAGTGAGTGGGAGGTATGGAAGGGGGGCTTACCGAATTTCAGTTCGCGCGTCCAGACCATCTTTGGTGGGTTCTTGACGAGGTCGTTCGTGAAATCTCCCTGGACACCGCAGATCATGTAATGCTCGTTCGACTTCCTGCCTGCACTGATGATGCCAAAGGCGTGGTACTCCATGATGGAGGTGCGGCTGATGCGGCCGAGGAGTCCTTGTTGCATACCGCGTTCGAAGCGCAGGATCGCGACTTTGGGAGAGGGGATTTCGACTTCGACGGGGACTTGGCGGAGAGTTACCCAGGGGATGAGGACAAAGATGGTCATGAAGACGGCGAACCAGAGTTCTTGTGCGCTAAGCATGGCGTGCGTGTCTGTGCGCCATTGGCCGACTTTGATGTCGTAGACGTTGCCCATTACGACGAAGATCCATGTTGTCTGGGAATGTTTAGTGTTGCTCTTCTCGAAGTAACGAACAATATTGGAGGGTGTAGTGGAGAAGATGTTACGTACTGCAAGACCCAGCCATCCGACAAACCGATGATGCTTCTCGAAGACGTTATGATACGTGCTGATAGAGAGTCAGTTCCCATTTCATGAAGAGACTTGTGGAAGGGGAAGCCGACTTACTTGCGCACCCATGGAAACGCGCTCAGCACGGAGATGATGATAAAAACGTTCGTAACAATGCCACTGGCAATCACTGCCTTATGCTGAACCGCGCGATAACGAATAATATCCACAATCTTGAAGACCAGCCACGCTGCTCCGGAGAGCGCACATCCCGAGTGAATTCCTCCGACATGCTGTAGAACGGAAGTTGCTGCATACTTTACAGGCAGCGGAGCCCACTAAGGAGATTGTTCGTCAGCATACAGTAAATGCTATACATCTTCGATAATCTGGTGTACGTACCTTTAGCCCGTAAATAGCAACCATGTACAAGAACCTCAGCCAAAGCTCATTCCTGAACATGATAGCACACAGCAAGTTCCCCAGCACTAATGCACCGAGGTGATTCTCTGCATACGGAAATCTTCCCAGGGCCGCTAAGATGATCCCACTCAAGTTCAGCAACGTCACGAACGTGAAGAACTTGCGGTACGTGTTGAACCATAACTGGACTAGGATCCATCGACTTATCTTCCGTTTCTTCGGCTTGGCACCTGGAGGAGGCGTCGGGGCCTTCTCAACTTCCACTGTGGCGAGCTTACTTGCATTGGCGGGTTTGTGTTGGGATGCGGGACCGGGCCATGAGAGGGAGAGTTCGGGAACACTGGAGAAAGGTGTGATGCCTTCGTGTACAGGGGAAGTCGGGGAGAAGAATGTGGTGTTGATGTGCATTGTCGGTTTCTGCCCCAAGAAGACGAAAGGCAGCGGCGCCATGCTGGCCTCCGAATTATCGTAGATGCCTTGCTCAGCCTCGCAAAGGGAGTCTTGACTAGTAGTGCCATCACAGGTCTGAAGCGGTGGGCGCGAAGATGGTGGTGAGGGCGATCGTGTTTGCACCATAATGACCGCGTAGTAATTGACCTTTGGAAGTATTCAAAGACAATTTGGATGGACGCGGCGAGACACAAATGCTGAAAAATAGAAAAAAACCGTACCCGCCAAGGATAGTGAAGTTCCAATAACGGACCGCGAGACCGCAATTCTTAACTGACAACCCAAGGCGTCGGTGACAACGGCCCCACTACTGCATCATCCCGCTTCCCGAAATCCTAATAAAGTGACATCGTTTGATAAAGGACGTAGAAGATCCAGCCGCATGTGCCGAAACGACGTTCCAAAGTAGCCGCACACACACGGTGACACGGACGCCTGTCGACGATAAGATGATCATTGTGAGTTAGACGATGTCGAGCATACTAAGTGCGTTTGCCGGGGTGGGATTGGAAACAAGATTGTAAGGTAGCCAGTCGGTATCTGAGTGGCATGAGAGCATTTGCCGTCTGTGCGGCGACCTTATTGTCGGTGGGCGCAGCGGCAAGCCTTGTATATGCTGTCAGAGTCGATAATTGCGGGCGATATTAAGATTAGGTTGACAGAGCGACACTGCTTAGGTACCTTTGGATGGGTACCACGGCCCGACAGAGAATCTTGTCGACGGATCTCTTCTGCTGTGAGCCGAAGAAGCGTCAAGATCGAACTGCGGACAGAGATCCCCAAAATCGGATCTGATGCAGAAGTTCCAGAGTGTCTGGACACCGCCACAACTACCTCCCTCGTCGGCACAGATCCCACAGCCTGGTCGTTGGTAGGCGCTGAGCATCTGGCTTGCGGCGATCATCACTCAAACACCGTTTCCAGACGCATCCATAAAGAACATATGCCACAGCCATAGTGGGGACTGTTTACATCCTGTCGTCCGGAAAGCGGTCAAAGCGACGGTGATTATTCGGTTTTCTGCATTTTCACGTAGCACTGCGTCGGGGTGCAAGATGTCGAACTCTCGGCTGAATCGGGATAATATCCGTCGTATATTAGAAGGTCGCCATTCTCGGCCCACACCCAAGGCGTGCCTTGCTCAACCGTCTCCACATGATCTCATTGTACAGTACATACAAACCTAAGCTGAGGAGATTAGGCATGCTGCATTATGTGTGCCTAATCTACATGCCGGCCGAGACGGAACCAGTGGAGATATATGACGTGAGGTACATTGACCAGTAGTGCGCGAATAAAGCTACAGGAGAGGCGAGGGGTCCCTAGTCTCCGAATTTAAGCTTAATCACGACGTCCCATAAGTGGATTGAATGTTTCAACACACCATATGCACTGTACCAATGCTCACGCCGGCACTCACTGCACCTTGTCGCGGCTCCACACTACCAAACTTCAGCCGCATGTCGGTAGAACTGCATGAAGCGCCGAATTCTACTTCAGACTGCTACGCGAACAGCGTGGTGTCGTGGACAAAGGGAGCTGCACGCAATGGTGGGTAGCTGAACGAAAATGAGCTCAACTTCAAGTATGAACCAAGAAAGAGGCCCTGTAAGGAATGAGTTGGTATGAGGCAGTGAAACTTTATTGTGCTGCATACGTGGGACAGCTATGGAGGTGAAAATGCATGATGACCTTACACCCTGTCTCAAATTTTCCGTAGACTAGCATGACGCCGATATTCCCTAGATATGCATGATGTATGGTAAAGGCATGACTGAAGCAGGAGAAGGAAGAAAATGTAACTGGGGTGAAAGACGAAGTAGACGATGAGGAAAGAACCCTAGTCGGCTTTGAGGAATGAGCCATACATTCGGCGCATCTTTCCGAAGTCGAATCGTAGGAAGTGTTGAAGAAGGATGCTCAATAACGATGTATGGACTGGCCTTCGGAGAGTACATCCTTCCGTAATGCGTCAAAGTGTTCGTCACCTCACATGCGGACTCGGAAGAGATACCGAATTCGTACTTGCGCGATGTCGTAGACGATGTATTCGTTGTACAGCAAATACGCTCCAGCAACGTCGGTGTTACCCGGGGGATGTTGCGTGTCCGGCTAAACACGATCTTAGCAGGGTCAACGCTACGGTACTGGAGCAGAGATCTGCAGAAAACCCGCAGGTTCAGGCTCTGCAAACTTTGCCGAACTTTTGACACGCGATAATATGAGATAGAAGACTCACCATCTTGACACCGGTCAGCGAGGTGTGGAGCACTCCAGCATCCTTCCAATGCGTAGGTCCGGTCATGCCCTTGCCCCATGTGGAGTGCCGACCGTTTTTGTAGGCATCTTCTCCGGCGGTGTATGAAGCATTGGTGAGCTCATACATCGGCTGGCCAAGCTCCGCCTCGCAGAGCAGCAACAAAGCATGTCCGCCAGAGTCGCGCGCACAACAGTAGTTCGCCGATTTTGACGACATGTCTGCGAGGTAGATGCCCTTACCAAACATGTACCCAGACACGGGTGCCTCAGGTGGTGCGATGCGAAGGCCTTGGCTGAGAATTCCTCCGAAGTTAGTAGTGCGAGAGCCATGCCAGAGCAGGCGACGATCGCTCTTAATCTTCGCGTATTTGCTGTTGTCGAACCGGTCGAACTCACCATTGCGCTCGATCCGGAAGATGTTTTCGACCGTGTAGTTAAGGCCATGCGTTGCACCCCGAGTATTGAGAAGGTACTGGGTAAGCTCCTGGAATTCGGTTCCGTTTGGATCGAGAACGGTCATCTCTTCTAGCCCTAGGCCACGGAATTGACGATCCAATGCGTTTATCTTCTCGGCGCTGGCGAGATCTTTCTTCATCAACTCAGCCGCTTCCTTCATATCGCCCAGCGAGTCGAGCAGGTCGAGCTCGCGCTTGAGAGTAGTGCCGTCCTTTATGACGGGTGGACGGGTGAAGCCGAAGCTGTGAGGGATTAGCTAGCAGAGGTCAGTACATGCAATCACGTGTTAAAAGTTCAACAACTCTTTAGATGTTTTTACGGAGTAATATGTGTTCGACAAATCCTCAACATCCTGGCTGGAATAGCCCGCGCCACCATTGAAGAGGGCAGCCAGATCCCTAAGCGTCTGAAAGCCACGATTGATCTGTTGAGAAAGTTAGAAAAGTTATTGAGAGGGGCGTCAATACACGTCGCCCGAGATGTGGAAGGGCGTACCGTCGCTTTGCTGAGCTTGCCAAGGGGCATTTTGTTGGCGTCGTAGTTCAATGCCGTCATCGCCTCATCCATGTAGCCCTGGTTGAAGATGAGACGCATCAGGTTCTGAACAGGGACGGCAAGAGTCGATTTGGCCGGAGAAACGCTTCGAGAGTCACGGTCGTACCCATTGGCATCGACGACATCTTCCACTTCTTCTTCGCTATCCGGCTCATAGCTGCGCTCCCTAAGGTTGAGTACAAGTCAGCAAAGCAGCCACTATCGTCACGTAAAGCTCATTTCTCCCTGCCACGTTTCAACGCTGGAATCGGGAAGCACGCACACATAGGCGTATTTTCCCTTTTTAGGCTCTGCGCCACGATCGTTCCACTGTGGCAGAGTCAGTAGGCACCATTGAAAGATCTGGAAACACCTACAGCGAGGCCACTCTTGTCCTTGAACTTCTTGTTGTACTGTTGGATCGCGTCGTCCACGTCTCCACCACCTAGGATAGCAGTCTGGCCATAGACTCCTACACGACCCCAGCGTGTCCAAGTCTTGTGGTCGCCTGTGGTCGGGCTCCAGAGAAGCTGAAACGATTAGTCAAGGGCTCGGGGGAACAAAGGGTGCGCAATACCTGAATACGGTAGAACTTGTTATTGTTGTTCGAGGCATTGGTCTGGTTCAGCAATGCGTCATGAACAACGCCCTCTTCGTCAACATAGACACGGTAGGTCTGGAGAGGGCAGCCTTCATCGAGCGGGACGTTGACATCGCGTGACTTCAGTACCGATCCATCGCCCACCTTGGGTTCCAGCTTCGGGGCAGCGGACAGCGAACCGAGCTTGGCGGCCTTTGGTGCGGGTGCTGTGGCAGGAGCCGGCGATGCGGCACGCTTCTTGCCTTTATCGTTGGCGGTAGGCGGAGCTGAATTGTCGATGAGGTAGGAGTCCGTGTCGACAACTTTGAGCTGTGACGCGCATTCGTCTAGCCAATCAATGGAGACAATTGGAATGTGATTTGATTCCGCATCTTGAACCTTTTTCGACGATTTCTTCACATCCGCCGGCGTCGAGACCAGGACATTTGTGGCGTGGGTGATGTTCTTTGCAACGGAGCCTCCGAGATTGGTGATAGTCTCGTGAACGACTTTCTGAGTAATGCCGGAGAATGTGCCGCTTGTCGCAATCGTATAGTCGGCAAGCGGTAGCAAAGCCTTTTTCGGCGGCATTGTGAGACGTTCTGGGATTGGCAAACGTGAGTTTGAGAGTTCAATTGAGCGAATTGAGAGAGAGAGAGGTGGAGTTGTTGAGAAAAGATGACGTCTGATGCTCCTTCTCCTTCGTGACTGGCAGCAGCGGGCGCGCTAAGCCCAAAACGCGCCATCATGTGACCCGGTGCCTCATATGAACCAATCACACGGCTTTAGGCGACCTCTCACCTCTCACCTCTCACCTCTCTTACCTTGCCGCACTCCTCTTACCTTGCCTCACACTTCATCCCTTGCCTCAACGAAAAACTCCATATATCAACACCATCAGCAGCACGATCCACAAGCGACAATGGCGACGGCGACCCTCGCTGGGATGCCGCTTGAGCTTCTGGTGCACATTATTGCGAATTACCTACCCACCAAAGAGTATGTGAATTGCGCTGATGAGTGGTGTGACGATACGCATCGACACCCTTCTAATGAACTTCGCTAATTGAGGGTACCAATCATTAGCCTCGGGGCGTTACGGCTGACCAGCAAGTACTTCGAGACCGCTCTATTTGACACATTCGCAAAGGAGTTCTTCGCCAAAAAGCAATTCATGCTCACCACACCAAGCCTAAGCGCACTCATCGAAATCTCGAAGCATACGGCTCTCAGCAAAGTCGTCAAGCATGTCATCCTTGGTCTGGAGAAGTATGATCGAAACTACGTACGGTTCGCTGATATCGCTTCATCCAAAGCCCACCGCAACGGATGGGTCGACCAAGTCAGGCTCTTGAGCTCCGGTCGTGCTGGTCAAATGATCAGTGAAGCCCTCCGGAACTTACCTAATGTGACGACAATTGGTCTCCGCGACTACGCTGCCCAAGGGCGTGTCCGAGAAGACAACAGCAGGTGGCGTAGCTACGGTGCGCCTAGTGCGGAGCGAGAGAGCGGAGTTCGCTTTCCGCATACTACGACTGCTTTCGCTTCAGATGCCTTCTCCCTGCTACTGCAGTCACTCGCCGACGCTGACAAGATTGTCCCATCCATTGAGGTCATTCTTCGCCACGCAGGCGTTGGGTTGGATGACTCCGCCTTCTACATCCCCCCGGGTTCTGCAAAGCTGCCACCGGTTCTGGATGGGATGAAGCAATTGCTTCTCACTATCGATATGAACGACAAAGCCTTGATCAACGTCTTGCCCGCCCAAGATTGGGATAGCGAACCACTCTATCTGGAGTCCTTCCTTCTGCGTACGCCATCTCTCAACCATCTTCGCCTCAACTTTCAGATGACTGACCAGGACAACGCACACCATGTTCTAGAACGACTCAGCTCAGCAAACAACATCCTCCCAGTACTTGAGCGTTTGGACTTCGGAATGATGACGACAACTCCCGACATGCTACTGAAGATCTTATCCACATTCCCTGAACTACGTCATATTGGTCTGTGGAAATTGAACCTTGGTGATCAGGGACCACTCTTAACAGCGCGTTGGCGAGACTCGAACAATAACTTCAATCCCTGGCCGGAGATCCTGCGGTGCACGTCAATAACGAACAAGCAGCTCACAGGTATGATGGTCGGTTGCTTGGGGCTCAACAATTTTCCAATCAGCATGCCCATCCAACTCCCACAGGACAAGGTGTCGAAGGAGTATACTGGTGGTATAGCAACGTGGCTTGCCGAGGCTTCCGACGATCTGATGATGAAGTGGCCTGAGCCTGTGGTTACTGACGACTCGTTTGACGAAGACTTATCCGATAGTGACCACTCGAATGAGGAATATGATGAGGATACGGAGGATGACTGAGGAGGGCATAGCACGGCGGTTAAAGGGATGGAATCTACTGGTGGGCGATCTGGAGAACAGTTTCGGAACCCTCTCAGCCTCACAAACTGTGCGGCAATGGTATCATGCAATCTAAGCAATAATTTCCAAAGTCTTGTGTGAATAATCTGTGAAGACTTTCTTTTACGAATCCCAAGCAAACGTTCCAAATGTTCTCGACATATCCCCGTTCACTGACTTCAAAACTCCCTTTCCGTCTCTCCTTCCACTTGGACCCGTCCCTTAATATATCCTGGTCCTTTTCGACATACCATTTAAACTCCATCATCGCGAAGATACTGCCCAACGAAAACGGAGAAACCAGGAGAAACCCAAACGGATAACTCAGCAGTGGAATCGTCGCATGCCGCACATACACCAGCGTTACCGCGATTCTAACCATGATCGGCTTCACCTCCGGCTCTTTTCTCGCTCCTTTGCCCAGCCATTCACCTTCCGTATGAACCCAGTCCGCAGTCGCATGACTCAAGAAGTAGAGATTCATGATGGCGCCACTTCGGTTCAGCTATCCCGCAAGTACCCCCGTGAAAACTACATGATGCGCGGCAACCCCACACACGACCTTAATCGTCCTGATGGAGTAGTCGATGAGCGGAATAAGGCTGACGGTGGAAGTGCTGTACGTCCGTGTGCCATCCCCTTCTCTCCGGCCCTGCACGCACAGCGCGATGTAGGAACGCACAAGTTGAGTGTAACCAGACAGTAAATCCCCGCTTGTATCGTCTTCTCCACCACAAGCTTCCGCCCCTTCGTCGCCACGTGCGCTGTTCTCGTCATCCGTAGCAAATGGAGGATAACAAACGGCACCTCTACCATGATATCCCTCAAAAAATATGGTCAAAATCCGACAAAGATGTCGAGAATCTTATACAGGCTTGCTTGAAAATCACCCAAAATATATTATCCGCCATTTCATTGACGACGAAGCTTGCTCATCGCCTTGCCGCCCCTTCCGCCCCGTGCTAGTCAAACATCATGCTCACAATGCGCAGCTAGCTCTTCGCTTCGTAGAATCGTAAGAAGAAGCGTAAAGCGAGTATAGTATTCTCATTCGGCGCTTGGGATATGTGAAGTTTCAAGGCACCCCCACACAATCTCACCAAAGGGGAAAACAGTGTGTTTAAATCCGTGTTTGGATCAGCCGGGCGGGGATAATGAAAATGCGTAGTCAATAGTAGTAGCTTTTGAGTTAAACGAGTTTATTTCCTTAGAGTGGGAACGATTTGCGCATGCCTCAAGTAGGCGGCGGTTGTGGCAGATCGGTCCATATCTTTGAAGAAACTCGCGATGGACAAGACCGAGAGGGGAACATCGAATTTCTAGACGGGAATTTGGTACGTGTCTTTGAGATAGGAGGTCATGCGCTGATGCAGTATTTGGAAGCTGAGTTATTTGTTTTCTTGTATTGAGAGCGACCTCGTAGGGGCGCACGTCTTCGGGTACACAATCGTAGTTTTATGGGCTGACACGCTACCTTTCAGGAATCGTAGTATACGCACCAAAAGAAATACACAACTACTATACTCTCAATCCTGGTTCCTTGCCAAAACAGCTGGTCCCTTATATCTTTCTGTTGCTACGATCATCAAACCATAACATCTCCACCTGACCTGAAAGCTTCACCCTATCCATCAACTCCCTCCTTTCGAAGCACAAAAAGGTTTAGTCACCTAGTTAGCTGGGAGAAGGGGACGGTCGTGCTGCGGGATTAGAGGACTGCAGTGTACAGTGCGATTCCGGATTGCAAGGATAGGAAAGAAAACATACGGTACATATGATTCCGTATGGTTGTGTGCCGAAGAAATTGGGCGGGTGTGAGTAGTCAACAGGATACTTTTAGAAGTTTGACCTCAACACAGGAGCACTCAATCCTCGCTTCTTTGCGTCTCACCCCCCAATAACCTACTTTCTTCATCAACGGGCCCTTTTCTCTCTTCCACCCCCTGCGCATTCTTTTGCAAGCTCACCCAAACGGCAGCACCAATAATAAGCGCAGCACCGACGAGACTCTGAAACGGCGGCGTAGTCCCCCAAATAACACGCTCGATGACCAACGCGAAGACCAATTGCAGATACGTCAAGTTTGTCGCCCTCCCCGCCTTTTCTCTCTGAAGACCCTCCGTGAGTAGGAACTGGAGTAGGAAACCTGCTAGTCCGATGATTGCAATGAGACCCCATTGCGATGCTTTACGAGGTACAACAAAGTGCAAGTCGGGATGTATGAGGATGATGAGTGTAGATCCGACGGTGGCGATTCCTGCGAAGTAATTAACACTGATGAGGGAGTGCGAGCGTTTCCCAATGACTCGGATCGTTGCATATGCGATGGAAGCACCAAAGGCACCCATGATGGCCATGAGGATGGCTAAAGTGCGCTGTTGAGGTGAAATGGGCGCCGGGGCCGTTGGGGGCTTTCCTCGTGGGACGACAGACGAAGTGAGATCGAAGACAAGAGCATGGGGTACCGGGTCACCGGTAATGGGGTCCACGGGCGTAGTAGGAAAAAGCCATGTCGGTCGAGCCACGCATAGCACGCCGCAGAACGCGATGAAGCCGGCCAATGCTTCTTTGAGAGTGTAAGGTTCCCGCAGCCAGACGAAGCATACTAGGGCTGTCATGGTGGGGATTATGAAAGTGATGACTGTTGCATCGGATATTTCTAGCCATGTGAGCGAATCTTGTAATTTGTCAGTTCTGTTCATTCGGAGTTCTTCATGGTGGGAATTTTACAATAGAGTCCGAACAATCCGACAAATCCAGCAGCTCCTCGCAAAATCAGCAAGCCTCTGATCCTGCGCGCTCCTAAGGGAAAGTCTGGCGTCTTGTGGTACCACATGTAGAGAACGCCAAGGATCGTTGTGCAGGACATTCGAATGAAGATGATTTGTAGGGCGTGGAACTTTACTTCGTAGCTCGTTGTTAGAAGCTTTGCCGCCATGTTCATCTGGCATTTCGATCAGCAATGGAGCTTCATATCCTCACGAGTCTGGGTTTCACCCACGATGGATCCACATGTTTGAGCCAAAAACACCAAAAATAGGCCTAAGTTTCGATCGTAGAAGTCGTGCAAGCTTTTCCGTATTCCGCGCTCCGGAACTCGGCTGTCGTCGGGGATAGGCGGCAATTGCGGGAATGCGCCATCTTGAACGTCTGCCGTAGATGCAGAGTTCGTAGCTCCGTAAGACATGGAGAGGTTGAAGGTAAACGTCCCGGCTAAGCTACTCACGGAACCAATGAGCGGAAAAAATTATGAGGCAAAAGGAAGATATGAGTAGAATGGAGGTTGAAGTGTGAGGAGAAAATCTTCAAGGTTGCGACCAGGCCCACTAGTAACGAGCGGAAACCCCGATGATTGGCTGGGCACACTGAGGCAAGGTCAGCTGCGGCAACCTGCAGGCCTTTTGCTCCTCACGTGCATATTAAACGTTTATAGAGTGTGTACCTTTTTTGATCTCTTATACACATGAATCCGGAAAATTACGGGCAGGTTTGCAGTAATATTAATAAATCTGAAGCATAACTTAGTAGTTAGTCAAGGAGGACTTTCATCAACTAAATTGTTTATCATCGTATGTGGGTGGTTCAACTCCTACTTCAGGGGTGTGTTGATAATATGCACGCGTTGGTATAATGGCTGAGCTCAAAGATCAAAGTAAACAAAGCTTATCCACGGGTATTTGACTAAGTAACGCTCATAAGTTATGTCAGGCCGCAAAATTAGTCAAACCTTGCGAGGAGTCACCACTAACTGAACGAGCTGGATTTGATCGCGCTCGTAGGCCAACCTTTGAAAGTCCCCGGCAGTCTAGTTCCTTGTTAAGTTCCTTTAGAGTCTTTCAACCATCCCGGTCGGTAGGACGTAAAACAATAGCAACCAACCAACCAACCAGCAAATGCACTACCGCTCGTTCCCCGCGAAAACGAAACTACACCTAAAGGCTAAAATGGGACAATTTTTCCTGCTGTCGTCCTATTGATCCATACTTTTGTACGCATGCATCATTCCCCTAGCCCGAGGGCACAGTATAGGTCACGTGATAGGGAAAGCACAGAGCACTAAACCAACTATATGCTATCCACAATCATCTTGAAGTTGAGAAGTATTTAATGTCGTCCGGAAGTCACTTGGGATGAAGTTGATAGAATTTCAACCGTAAACAGGCATCCATGGCGAGAGGGGGCGCAGGCGGCTAATGCGGCGTACATCCTTGGCAAAGCCCCTCAAATGTTGGTCCTATCAAAGAACACAAAGCTCATCGAGAGCAGAATAACAGAACTCGAATATGAGCGAAGCATGTGAAGACGAAGTTGGACATCTGGGGGAAGAGAGCCGGGGATTACAATCCTTATATTTAGCGCGTACTCAAATCTACCGCACGAGTCGCCTCCATGTCATCATTTCTCGTCCCAGACTTCTTACTCCTTTCCACTCACATCGCCTTCCAAACTGCGCGATACGCCACCTGTACGATGGATGACAGTATCGGTCTACTGTGGGTTCAAGAGGCTCCGAATGGAAATGCGCAAGCCTTACCGGCTGTGTCTGGCATCAAACCGCGACGCAAACACAGAAAGTCCCGGCAGGGTTGCGGCGGTTGTAAACGAAGGCGAAAGAAGGTTCGTGACTAGTATTCCAATCTTTTATCAGTATCGGCATCTGATAGATGCAGTGTGACGAAGCAAGGCCGACCTGTGGGTTATGTCAACATTCAGGCATCACTTGCGAGTACGCCCCGAACCAAAAGAACCAACCCAACAATTCGTTATTCTCATTAGGGCGGTTGCAATTCTCCATGGCACGGCAGAATGCGAGAAATGAAATCATTCGGGTGATCGAAGTCCCCAACGGCCAGACCGTTCGGTCCAAGACCCAGGAAGTTGATGCCTTGCGTCTGATCGATCACTTTCTCACTGATTCCACATCATGGATTGGATCACCAGCATCCCAATGTGTCCTTCAGAATTATGGAATGAGCCTTGCAGCCTCAGCGCCGCATCTTATGCACGCCATCCTCGCCTTTTCGGCAGCGCACATGAATCACGTGCAGCCAGACAACAAGACCAAGACTGCAGCAGTATACCACTTCGATCGCTTGTTCGCCTCTTACTCGGCTCAAATAACTCGACCTGATCCCGAAAATATTGCAGTGCTTTACGGAACCTGCACATTGCTGACGATGCTCTCGTATCTGGGCGTAGCCTACGACACCGACCCTCTCTCCGAGGAGCCAGAGAACCACGAATGTGACTGGGATAGTTTCCGCTCTCTGCAGGGAAGCGGCTACATGGTTAAGAATCCAGAATTGCGTGTATACCTCGCAAAAAGCGTCTGGCAACCAGCTTTGCTCGCAGCCGAACAGCCGTCAGCAGATTCGCCCATGGAAAATCCAGAACTGACCGATATCGTCGCCAAATGTCCCCCCACCTGGACCGAACAGCTAATCCAAGACATTGCGGCTCTTTGTGATATTTTACCCGACCTTTCCGGTCCCTCAAATACATACCTCGAGCCTATACAACGCCTGAACGAAATAATTCATGGTGAGATGAACACGACCAAGATCGCCCCGCTCTTCTTGTTTCTCGGAAATCTATCCACGGAGTTTATGGATCTAGCTCAGGGGCTGGACGTCAAAGCTTTCGTCATCGTATTGTACTGGCACCTCTTCCTGCTGATGACCGGCCAGTGGTGGATAAAGCAGACCGCTACTGGAGCCTGTCGCAGAAGCATCGTCTTCCTCTGGCGCGCGGGCGGACCTGAAGTAAGACGGTTGCTATTGTTCCCGGCTGCACAGTGTGGTCTCAGTCTACATATGCTCAAGTAAATAAGACCGACTTCCAGCGAAACGGCACATAGCTTGGCTTACGCAATCGAATCAGGCTATACGCCAACTCGTCAGATCTCACACTCACTAGGCTCCCGTTTTAGCAATCCTACGGTAGCCGCTACCGAGGAGGCGTACCCGCCATAACCTCCCTCCCTGCGTGGCGAAGACCACCTGTGTCCCGAAAGAAATGACAGATACTTGGAATGTGCACTGGTTCTATGTTGCCCACGCGTTCTTGCTCTGGTAGATAAACTGTAGACATTTTATCTAGTACTTGCTCAAGGTAGCCGTTAGGTCGCATATTAAAATTACGCAAGGTTGGCTGTTCAATACTCTGTTGAGCGCTTAACCTCCTCGGACTCTGTGACACTCTTTCTGCCACAACCACAACGTCCTGTCATTTTGCTAGCTAAAAGTGAGCCTGCATTGACAATAAAAGTGCTTTGTAACTTTCTACAGCACTTCGAGGTGTTCTAAGTCGTGAGAGTGGCGCAAAGCCTATGTCCGCTACGGAGGTTGGTACATGCAGCACGCTTAAGCTCCAGAAGCGGGTATTACAGTACGCTTATATAACTTCGGTGGCAACGCAGTATGAATCAGCATGTTTTCTTACGCATGGCCAAGCTTCTCGCTTGCCGCCCTCTAGCCTTTCTTATGATCAACACGAAGGCCCTGTGTGCAGGAAAGAAGCACCGGCTCGCATCGCAACCGAGCCCCATCGGAGCTGAGCGACACCATCTGTTAACTGCATTTATGTAAACAGACAAGAAAGTGTCACTGCAACTTGATTGATTGCTTTAAGGTCAACGTTCACAATACCCAGAACCGCAAGTAAGATGTCTATTGTGACATGTTCTTAGTCATGTTTATCATGATTTCTTGACCAAACTCATGCAATCCTTGAGTCAAACACAGAGCAGTGGTCTCTTACATAACCTAGTTATTTCGATTTCACCTTCAGCAATTTTTAAGCTCTTCCGTGCCTTCCGCGCTGGGAGCGGCGCCCTTCCCGATCAGCAGCTTCACAATCGCTTCGTGGCCTCCAGATGAAGCCGCCTGGAGTGCGTTGCCGTAGTGTCCACCCTGCGCGTTGACGTCGGCGCCCTTGTCGAGCAGCAGCTT
>ML976982.1:1423486-1447168 GCA_010015675.1 Byssothecium circinans | reverse complement strand
TCCACCCTGCGCGTTGACGTCGGCGCCCTTGTCGAGCAGCAGCTTTACAGTCGCCTCGTGGCCTCCCTCCGAAGCCGCCTGGAGTGCGTTGCCGTATCTTCCACCCTCCGCGTTGACGTCGGCGCCCTTGTCGAGGAGCAGCTCTGTCGTCCCACAATAACCGTTCTCTGCTGCGAGATACAATAAAGTCTGGCTGTAGCTATCCTTCTTTTGCAACGCAATGGCTCTCTCTTCTCCTTGACTTGGAAGCATATCCTCTAGTGTAACCGACAATCCGAATCGCGCTGCAAGATGTAATCCTGTGCTGCCCTTGGGGTACGCCTGGCTGTAGTCCGTATAATTATATGTTGGGACTAAGAAAGCCTGTGTAGCGGTTGAAACTAACTTCATGTCTGAAAGAAACGAGCAGGCTAGCTCATACACCTTACCTTCAACCGTTACTGCATGCTCTCCCCAGTGCTTGGCTGCATAGTCTAGGAACTTGCTTTCCTCAAGCCTCTCTTCAAACTCTTTGTCAGAGGAGCAGCTACCCGTCTTAAACATGTCGAACGACAGGTAGGTAAGGCATATAGAGACAATGTGCAGCTGAGCACCTGGATTCCATGTATCTCTGATGCGCTCGAAGTACTCTTGCGTAGTGTAGTGCACGAGACGGATAACAGCGCTTTCCCGATCGACCACGGCAAGGCCAGCACACACGGATAGCAAGTCCTCAACGTCCGGTATATTTTCCGGATCGAGATCTGCTTCCTCCGGCTCTACCGCTAGGGCACAGCACAACTCCGCCGTGGTGAGTGGCCTCCTTGCGTACGTAATCCACGACAGGACTTTCTTGGCTAATTTGTAGTGGCCAACTAACTGGCTCTTAATTCTTTGTAGAGCGTCTTTGTATGCATCGTCGAGCGCGGCTGAGCCTTTCGAGAGGTTGGCTAGCGTCGCCTTGACCATTTTCGCTGTTGTCTTGTCTGACAAAGAATCGATGTGCAAGCGAGCAAGAAGAAACCTAAAAACTCGTAAGTCTGACGTCGCAGACTGGACAAACGACTAACATGCCGTCTACTCTCTCTGGGATCTTCTCTTCCACCATTTTCTGCAGCGTAGGGTCGCGCTGAATGCATTTAGGCAGTCGATACATCTGGCCGGCCACAAATCGCCTCACGTCTTCGTCGCTAGCTCGTACCTCTAGCCTCACCGCTGTTCGAAAGTCAACTTCGACTTCAGGTATGAACCGCGAGGTGGCCATAAGACGAACGTCCTTTCCGGCTTGCAAGTCTCGGAGTTTGGACAGAAACCGGCTGCGAGTGCCGTCGCTGTCTCGACATTCGTCTAGAGCATCGATCACAACATAGACAGTGGGGTGCTTTGCAACTACTTCTCGGAGAGCGCCAAAGATCTCCTCGAGCGATGGCTTCGTCCCTCGATCGGCATGCTGCTTATGCAACCGCTCTACAGGCTCCGCTGCCGACGGTCGAGCCTGCACCAGCTGCTTAACGACGGCTGCCAGCATACTAGAGGCATCCTGCTCTTCCTGTGCTTTGTAGTTGCAGTACACGTACGCAATCCCAACCGAGCTGCTCTGCACTGACTTTAGTAGGTGGTCGATCGCGATGGCGGCCACCATGGTCTTGCCAGCGCCAGGAATTCCTGAGCAGAAAAGAGTGCTCTTCGGCTCACCAAGCCACCTTGCGAACTCGGGCGCATCGAGAAACCACTGGCCTGTCCCCTCTTGTCTGCGACCTATAATGTCCGATTGCTGAGCGGGGTAGTCAGTAGGCGAGATCCATTCCACTATCTTGCTATGCTTCGCATCGGCTTGATCTTGCTGGATCTTATCCACGCCAGACTGTATTGCGGGCACGTGCGTTCGAACGAAGTTGGTATCGTCTTTGATAGCCTGAGAGAGTTTGCTACTTTATGTAAGCGACTTTGCTCTGCGATCTTAGTTACCGTTAGGACATACAAGTGGTCCATCTGCAAAGCGATCTCCACCAGTGTTTTCAAACGTTCTATTCGGTGCAGTATGCCAGCAACCTCTTCCTTCTTGAACTTCCACACGAGCGCCTCGCCTACTTTCTTCAGCCGACCTCCATCTGTTATCTTATTCTGCAGCGCTTCGAGCGCGTGCTTGAACTGGTCGAACAGCCCCTTAGGGGCTGCGAGCTCTGCGACAGCGGTATACCACGGCTGGCTTAGATCTCCTGTCTGGACGTGATCTCGTAGGTCGCGAAGTAGGGCGGAAAGGTTCGATATCTCAGCCTCGCAGTGCGAGCGTTCTTTCGGCGCATCTCTCACGTCGCTTATATACACGAGGACCTTGGCTGAGAGCTGGAGGACTGCGATGATACTGGCTGTGACGCTGAGCGGATCCATATCTAGACGAAATCGACCGACGAAGTAAGTGCGAATGGAAGAACTTCTGGAGAGGAGCGTGGCATCGTATAGGCAGTAAAGTTGTAAGCGCCCAGGCTGAGGGGTTGCTGCAGCAAGGCTGAACAGCTGCATGCGATGTGCGTTGTGCTGCGCCGCATCTTATCGATAAAACCCATCAGGTGCAATCGCGCAGCAGGTTAACTAATTAACCAGAGGCCTTCTGCAGTCCGTGTCGAGAGGTACAAAACGATGCATCCTCGCGACATGGAGGTTATGTCGTGTTGGGTGAATGCGGCAGGTCTTGATCGTCATTACCTTGTGGCGGGTGGTTCTTGAGATGTTTCTATGGAGCGCGTTAGAGACAGGTATGTCTCTCCGCACAGCTAGCCGCTGGTTGTTGGACGTTCCTAGGGCTCCCATAGCAATGCAGAAGCCTCGCAGCTGGGTAGACCTTCACGTCCTCGCCGCCTAGCCATCGTATGTAGCGTGCGGTTCCTCGCACCAAGCGCGACGTCTCGATTAGGTTTTTGGAGCCAGTGCATCTCCGTCGCATGGCTAGAGCGACCCCGGAGTCGATCGAGTGACCAGGGCTCATGTATGAGAAAGTCTCCGCAATGCTCTGAGCAGCGCAGGGTCCGCTATTTGGAGCTAATTAAGACGAGGAAAAGCGTGAGTTAAGCGCTGCCGAGGCCTAAAAATACCCATGAGCGAGCAAGCGACGTGGCCTCTGCTGGTGCTGCTCTGTGCCGCTTCGTGCTGCTCAGCGCTCCTCCACTCGCATCATCACTGTCGCTATCACGGTCGTAGAATGGATAGCGCAACGCTCGCGCTGTCAGAAGGCCTCGATCCCACAGAGAATAGAACCTATGCAGCCTTATCAAGGTCCAGAAAAATCCCTTACACTACTATATGGCACCGCGCTCACGGACGGCCTTCGATGCAGGACAAGGCCAAAAGCCAACAGTACCTCACAGAGTCTGAAGAAGACGCCCTCGTTGAGTATGCACTGCGAATGGCTAACAATGGATTTCCTATTCCAGTCAAGTACCTGCGTTCGCTAGCCCATGTTATCGTGTGTCAACGGACCTCCATCTTCCAAGCTCCTGCGGCAAACGAGACGATCCGTCCTCCCGGCCACAACTGGCCTCAGGCCTTCTGCAAGCGCCACCCCGAACTCAAGGCGAAAAGGGTCAAGGCACTGGACTGGAACCGGCATGATAAGAACATCTATGGCAAGGTGCGGCATTGGTTCGACATTATTGGCCCAGAGCTAGATAGAGCCGACGTGCTACCGGAGAATGTGTACAATATGGACGAGACCGGAGTCATGTTGAGCATGCTCGGCTCGCTCAAGGTCCTCGTAGGCAAAGACGACCTGCGCACGTATCGAGGCGCGGGTGTCAAGCGGACGATGGTGACGGCCATCGAGTGCATCTCCGCAGACGGTAGGTCGCTGCATCCACTGGTCATATGGCCAGCTGCAACCCATCGTAGCACTTGGACTACGCATCCTACTCCTGGATGGCATTTTGCTTGCTCGCAGACGGGCTATACAGATTCTAAAATCAGCTTTGACTGGCTTAGGCTGGTGTTCGATCCGCAGACTAGATCGCAGGCGAACGGTAGACCCCGCATACTGATCTGCGATGGCTTCGGTACCCATGAGTCGCTCGAAATCTTAACATTCTGTCTTAAGAACAACATCGTCCTTTGCCGCATACCTTCGCACACTTCGCACAAGCTCCAGCCGTGCGACGTGAGCGTGTTTGCCGCACTGAAGTCTGCATACCGGGAGCAAGTCGAGAAACTGTATCGAGGTGGGGCTAACACGGTCGGCAAGCAGCACTTCACGCTTCTCTACAGCCGTGCGCACGAGCAGGCGTTTACCAGTCGGAACATCAAGTCCGGCTGGTCTAAGACAGGTCTATATCCGTTCAGCCCATACAGAGTGCTCAAAGATATCCAGAAGCCAGTAGCCGAGCTGCGTGTTCCAAATAACACAGATGCAATGACAGATACCGAAGCACTCTAAACACCAGTAACATCAGAGGCTCTTACTGCGCTGCACAGCCAGATTGACCGTGACACTCCGCTACTAGACGCCCCAAACAGACATCGTCTGCGGAAGCTGGCCAACGCCGCCTCCAAGTGCTTTGCTGAGCGTGCTCTACTCCTCGATGAAAACCGGCTGCTGTTTGAGCAGAACAACGAAAGCAATTGCCGCAAGTCGGTTAGGCCTACTAAGGTCGGGGAGGCAAAAGTGATGAGCTACAACGACATCGTAGAAGCGCAAGCGAAGCGTGATGCGAAGGACGTTGCGGTGCTAGAAGGGAAGCTCAAAGGAAAGCGTGGAGCGAAGCGCAAAAGTTGTGCACCTGCGAAGACGCCAGCGAAGAGGGCGCGGAAGAGCGAAGTGGAAGTGGCTGTAGACGAGATTGAAACGATGGGGTTGACAGAGTACTGCTCTGTTATTGACTTTGAGCATCGCATAGGTTGAATCAAAGAATTATAGTAAATATATTGCTTGCCGCTCTGGATATTGTGATTGTTGCACCTTAAAGCAGCCAATCAAGTCACAGCGACAGTCTGTTGTCTATTGTTGTATTGTATTGAATGCTGTGCAAAAGTTCTCTCTGCTAGAGCAACATCGCTAATGGCGTTGGTCACCTATAATGAAGCCGGTGCTTCTTTCCTGCACACAGGGCCTTCGTGTTCATCCTAAAAATGGCTAGACGGCGGCAAGCGAGAAGCTGGGCTACGTGTAAGGAAACGTGCTGATTCATGCTGCGTTGCAACGGCAGTTACGTAATCGTACTGCAACACCCCTTCTAGAGCTCTGGCGTGTTGGATGTACCGACCTGCGTGGCGAACATGCGATTTGCGCCACGTTCAGGACTTAGACGGCCTCGAGATGCTGTGGAGAGATGCAATGCACGTTTAAGATCAACATAATTCGATTTTAGCTAATAAAACGATATGGCGATGTGGTTGAAGTAGAGATATTGTTACAGGATCAGAGCACGTCGAGCGCGTAACGAAGTACAGGACAGCCAACATTGCGTAATTTTAATATGCATCCCGATACTTAGCTGAAGAAAGTACTAAAGCTATTGTTAATAGTTTATTTACAAGAACAAGAGCGTGTGTGTAGATTAAAGTCGCTGTATGTTCGAAGTACCCATGGTTTCCTTCGGGACGCAGGTGTCTTTCGCCATACAGGGGGGGAGGTTATTACGTTCCTTTAATGGAATACGCTCCCAAAGTAGACTAGCGACTTGGTGTGGCGTATTAACTCTGGAGACCAATAACATCATCTGTAAGCTCGACAAGCTTCTGCAGCACCACCGTTGGGATTGCGTATTTTCTCTTTGAGAATACGCCCAAAGACTTCGCGGCATAAAATCCACATGGCACAGTTCCTTCAACGACTATATATATCAACCAGGCCGTCTTGATTAACCCCACCGCAACATTATCACCTCTCACGTACTGGATCAATCCTCATACACATTGCAGCTATAAAATGCCTCGCGTCTTTCTAATTACAGGAGCTAGCCGTGGACTCGGCCATGCAATGGCCCAAACGTTCCTTTCAGCCGGCGAGCACGTCGTTGCTACCACTCGCGACCCAACCAACATGACATTCACCGATACCACGCCCTCCAACTACCTCGCTCTAAAACTTGACGTCACCATCCCCTCCGACATCGCCTCCGCCTTCACAGCCTCCATCGAAAAGTTCGGCCGAATCGACGTCGTCGTCAACAACGCTGCGAACGGTCTCATCGGCCCGCTCGAGACACTGACGGATGAGCAAGTCAAGCAACAATTTGACACCAATTTCTTCAGTGCGGTTGGTGTGACGCGGAAGGCTGTTGAAACGATGAGGCAACAGTCACCGCCAGGAGGACGAGTCTTGCAGATTGGTACCGTGACCATGCTATTCGGGTATCAGATGGTTGGCGCCATGTGTGCCAGCAAATGTGCTTTGGAAGCGATAACGCAGTGTCTGGCTCAGGAGATGAAATCGGAGTGGGATATCAAGCTTACGACTGCAATCTTTGGTGGTCTAGCTACTAACGCACATGACAAGAGTGAGCAATCCTTCCCCAATTTCCGTTATGTAATTTTGTAAAGCGTGTCTGACCTCACTGTCTTAGGCATGGTCTTCGGAGAGATCGATGTAACTGCATACGACCATATGAACGGGAGAGAGTTTGTCAATACTATGAGAGATCCGAAGATTTTCCCGGTTGACGACCCGGCGAAGGCTGCAAAGGGTATTCTTGCTCTATCGAAGATGGAAAATCCTCCGAGCAGAGCTTTCTTCGGCAAGAGCGTGTTTGAAGCGGCGAAGCAGCGATTGAAGGCTGATCAGGAGTTGCTGGCGAGGGAGGACATTGCTGAGCTGGCAAACGTTTTCGAGACGTAAACCACGAACTGGGAGGGCTTTGGCCAAGTTTGAGTTCGGTATCTCGCTGAGAAAGATTGGTCCGTTCGAACTATACGGCGTTATTGCATATGTTTCAGTCACGGTAAATGCCGCAATTCATCTAGGGCAACAAAAATTAAACCAACATCATGCAAAATGAGGGGATATGTACCTATCTTATTTGATCCCACTGGCTGTCCTTGTAGCCTTCTGTTTAGACTCAACAGCCACCAGCCCATTAGAATCATACTTACACGCCCTCGGCTAGTTCTGGAAACGCTCCTTCCGTACTAAGGATGGCCGAACTCATCTCCTAACCCTCAGCCTCGTATTCTTCTTCTTCGCCAGCATTGGTCTCTGCACCTCATTTCGCAGCCTATACCCACTCCTACCCTGTTCCCTTTCACATATGCCATTATTCCTCCCACACGCCCTCCTCCCTGCGGCAGACCAATCTGTACTTACCTCACGCTCTCATACCGTATTGAGTCCGAAAGTCTGGTTTTCCTAGTTCCTGCTAGAGCTGGATACTCCCCTTGGTAGTATAGGGATCAATATTCGTGTTATTATATCTTGCGCTCTCGTATTCAAGGATCTCGATGAACTTGTAGAACCCGGAGGCGAACACAGTGCGTAGGATTGAGCCCAGCCAGTATATCTACTATTAACATAGATTTTAGTTTATCTGTGCGTCCTAGCTGCAAAAAGAACGGATACTGACTGGAAGGGAAGGGTGAATGCCAAAGTCAAAGAAATAGGGAAGATGCGCCGTGAAGGGAATCGGACGGAATCCTTCTAGCGCGATTAGAGATCAGCACTTCCTACTTCTGAGAATATAATAGTAGCATAGTAACCAGGATAGAGAGGGACACGTGAGGGCTGAGGTGCGCGCACCGCCGTAGAGTGCGACTTATTCGGCACTGTGGGGGGCCGAAGCTGTCATACGCCACACAATCAGTGCCGCCAATCACAACGCGCGGAACAGTTCATCTCCACTATTTAGATCATTAAGAAGTAGCTCCAGTGCGACCATCGCTCTTCGATCTTCGTGGCGGGGGTGACAGCGCAGAAGTTCGGACTCCGCCAACTCGGCAAAAATATATGAGTTGATGCCTGAGATTGCGAAGACGTGCAACTGCAATATCGAAACCACGATTGTGTTAATCGACACATCTTCATATTTTGAGCAATCTTTCATACCATTATTGGTTTCAGTCTCTTATTCTACAACCTTTCCCATCCATCCGGCTACCGAATTCAACAGAATGGGCAAACAGTCAACGCGCCGAAACAACGTCTTCTCTCGCATCCGCTCCTCCATATCTTCAGCATTCGCGGAACGCATACGTTCTTCGAGCCCATCATTTCCCGCCAATTATTTATCCACCTCGGCATCCCCTACTCGGTGGAATAGTCATCTGGGCTCTATCTTCGCGTCTACGGAGACACTCGTTGAAACACTGTCAACATCGAGTGTTAGCAGTAGATTCGATTCGGTGGAGGCGATATCGGCAGTGACAAGTCATAAGAGAATGGGGTATCGCGGTGCTCTGGCAGCTGCAGCGGGTGTATTCGTCTTCTGAAAGGAAAGTCGGGACGGTATAGTGAAGCATGAATTCTGGGAAGGAACTTTAATTGGCAAAATACACGTGGTGATCTCGAATAACAAAGGTGTATGAGCAAAATACAACCCGCGTTTTTGGCTCGCAAAAAGAGGAATATTGGCCCTGGTATATGAAAACCGATTGTAAGTAACACGAAATCGCTCAAGAACCGTGCTAATTCCAAAGAGCGATTCGAGGATACACCCACATGCACTTGCAGTTTCCGGTTTTGCAACGCCGCCTCGCTGTCATCCCACGCTCACCCCTGTCTCGCTTAGCATAGGCTTTGCCTAGGTCGCTCTAGCTTCGGTCAGCATGACTCCACGCTTCTTGTCTGCAGAAACCTCTAGGCTTGTTACTCATCAATATTAACAATAACTTACAGCATATAAGTTAATATACTTCCCTTAGCTTCGCCTATCGTCACATATAACAGAAAGTGAGCCTAAGATCTTATCTGAGCTACTACTTCGTAGAATACATGAAAACGTAGAAGTAAAGGGCGCTATTAAAACACATTCTTAACCAACTTCCGTATCAAGAGCCTTAAACCCTTCTTTCTTTCGTTGCGCTGCAACATAGACCCCTTACTGCTGGCAGCTCCTGATGCTCTTCTCTCCCTCTTCGAGAAGTAGGTAAAGCGTCTATCTTGGCTGCCAGGTCTATATACCTATACTCTGGTGGGTGCCTCAGGCGGGCATCGCTGAGGCAGCGTTTCCGCCCCAGCCCCTGCGGCTGGGCTGGCGCATGTCTGCCTTCCTGCAGCAGCGAGCATGCGTGTTTGGTGGAGGTGGAGGAGGGTGGGCCAAGCCGGACCAGCTCGTGTGGGTGGATGCGCCCGGGGTTTACTCGTCGCTTGTCGCTCGTCGCCGCTGCCATGGTGGCCTATCGGTTGGCTATACCCAATGCGACATACTCTCAGCGGTCCATTGAGGTCTCATTAGAGTTTTCTTTGGCTAATGCGCTCTACATATGCCGCTTCTAGGGTCCCTGGTACATGCGTCGATCGTGGCACACTCATGCGAAGCAGGGTCCCCTCGTCTCGCGCTCTAGCTAAAACCGACTAGATTGACGCGGCCCTACAGCGCTGTGGTTCGTATCTACTTCAGCCTTTCACGTCCGAGATTGGTACTTAGCTGTCGACGATGTCCCTTGCGCGGCTCCATGCTGGCAGGTCGCGCATTGTAAGCATGAGTTCCGCCCTTACGGTGTTCCGCCCTTACGGTGTTCCGCCCTCACGTACTGTAATTGGTGGGATCCGATGTCACGGGTTAGTTTGTGACGAGTGGTTTCCACGCGATTCCTCACTCGCTCCACCCCGCGAAGGTAGGCTTTCGTTCTGCAGGTCTGCTATCCGTACTGTACCGCACAGTACTGCATCCACGTCTCAACAACCTCGAGCATGTAAGGGAAATCCGAACCACATCTCTCTGACCAAATATCGCAAGTACGAATAACTAGCATTCCAACCTGACCAGTCTTCCAATGGCGATGAGTCCTTTCTTCTCCGACGCAGACCTCTCCTGCGATCCGACGCAACGGTACGATACGCCGAGCGATGTACAATCAGTAGAGGCATGCTGGATGGCAGCATTGGAGACCCCTTCTATGCCTGACTATGTAGCGGCGGGCCGTGCGGTACGCCGTCATACCGTGGAAGATGGCCATGAAATGACAGAATTGCATCCGAACAGGCTCGACTTCCTCCCGCTGGCCGAGTGGGACGAGTATAACAGCTATGACGAGGACATGCCAAGCCGGTTGCGCTACTCAATTGAGTGGAAGGTGGTTGTCAACAACAAGATGCTTTCCAAGGACACAGAACAAGACGTTGTTCTAGCCCCTGCTGCGTACTGGCGTTTCTGCCTCAAGGCCAAGGTGGAGAAGCTCCTGGGCAAAAAGCTGCCACACGGCAGACATGTAAAGTGCGATGATACTAGCGTCGTCGCGTCTGTGAACGATCGTTCGGAGCGTGACTTGACCAAGAGGTTCGATGAGATGGATATCGAATGGTCAGCAGTAGAGAGACAACTCATCCGGTGGGGTGAGCTATTCCGCTCTGGTAAGAAGCTCAGAGTAGACCTCTCTTTCAACTATATAGAGTTGGCCCCTCCATCGTCAGCAGCGAAAAACCGTGGTAACAAGCGAGGTTCATCCGCCACCCAGAGGATGCTCGCTGACCGTGCTTCTCAGCTCGATGCAGAGCAGGAGACCGGAGCGAGTCCTTCCGTGTGGCGCGACGTGTATGCTCTGATGCGGTGTCCTGGGTCGCCATGCAACCGCGGTCCGCATTGCTGGCGTGACCCTTTTGGGAAGAAGCATTTCAAGCTGCAGACCCACCATCTCAAGGCGTTGGTCCAACTCGTAGAGGAGGGTTACATCCTGAATACCCATAATGATGTCCCTGAGGACATTCGTGAACAGCTGTATGCCGAAGAAGAACAGCGACGCGATCGTCAGTCTGCAGGCAGCAGCATGTCCAGGACGAGTCTTCCGCCTATCACAATTACGAACGTCTTGCCCCAGCACTCGGGCGAGTCTCCTTCGACGACGTGTGCCGGTAGTGCACTATCATCCAAGGAGCGAGCTCCAAGACGCATCAGTCTGGACATTCCCGGTCCTCGCGACTTAGCCGTCGCAGCGTACAGTCAATGGCAGCAGTCGAACGTCGTCGATGAGGCACAGAAGATCGAGTATCAGAAGGCTTGCGATGCTACCTTGCTGGAGATGCTAGACTTGGAGCAAGTGTATGAGGACCAAGACCCCGACTTCTTCATCCAGAGCGGAGTGAAGAGAGGGATAGCACGTCGATTTGTCAGCGACATTGGAAGGTGGGCCGAGCTGTACAAGTCGACATACGGTGGGGAGCGGGAGGATTAGTGTGGAGTATCGTGTGGTTTAGATACACGCACAGTACTTTCATCGATTGCAGTTGCGAACAGGACTGCGTTCATAGATTTATTATACTTATCACTCTAAACTCAACCTACTTCAACAGTAACTCCTGCATGCCGAAAGTGTGCTTTTGCATTGTCCACCCTGCCGCCCGCGACGCTGATGCACCATTCAAGAAAAGCTCCAAAGTCCTGAGCAGGATTGCTTTCATACTCCACCCAGTTCCGCCTAATAAAGCGTTTCAAGTCTCCAAAGAACTCTTCGATTGGGTTAAGGTCCGGCGAGTAAGGCGGCAAGAACACCAGCTTCACACCTGCGCGCAGGCACAACTCCTTGACTCCTTCGGTGTGGTGGAACGAAGCATTGTCCATGACCAGCACGGATTTCGGTTCCGGCCAGCGCCCGCAATGCTGAAGAAGCTGTTCGATGAAGTCTTCGAAGATGGTGCTGTCTGTCGATCCCTGGAACACGCGATAGAAGAGCACCCCATCCTGAGTGTATGCGGGAAGAATCTGATGCCTACGGTCTCGGTGAAACTGCGCAACTTGGACCGGCGCAACACCGAGCGGTGACCAGCCCGTGCGCCTGAAGCCGATGCGTTTGTCGCACCCTGACTCATCTACGTAGACGAGGTGGTGCGACTGAAAGGCAGATAGGTTATGGAGGTAGTAGTCCCGGAGATCAGCGTTTCGCTCCTTCGCGATCTGACGAGTGGCTTTCTTCGTCCAGCCTATAGATGCCAGAGCACGGCTCACTGCAGAGTTGTTTACTAGTATCTCGAACTCATCGTACAAGAACAGGGCCATTTCGTCTTGGTACATTCCCGGCTTCTCCAGCAGCCTGTCTCTCAGGGCATCTAGCATCACTGGTGTTATATGCCGACGTCGCCCGCCCCCATTGAAAGGTGCTCTAGTTGAGCCGAAGCAGTGGAGGTTGGACCGGATGTTGCGGATCGTGCGGTCGCTGCAACCGGCCGCAGCTGCCATATCAACAGCTTTCAGAGACTTACTGAGGATCATATCCCTTATCATGTCGTGCTGCGATGCGGCGAGTCTGGGAGCCATGGCGAGGGCGTGCAGGAACAGAGAGCATTGCTACTAGCGACATACCAGCCGGTGCTGCGATAGCCTTGGCGAGATAGAGGAGCGTCGAAGTTGCAGCATCCAAAAGCAGAGCTGTTGAGTACAATACCACGGGTACGTCGCTTAAAAGTCACAGTGAAGGCCGCTTGTGTATCTGCACGTAGATTATAAGCGCTTTTAACGCATAGTGCTGTATCTTGATCTGCGTATAGGTTACTGTGAGCTGGTCGATGCAAGACGCACGGGCAGGCAGATCGGCACGACGCGGTGATAGCGCTCTCGGAACCGCCAACGTAGCGGCACTGAGCGACGAGTGAACCCCGGCGGCGTCCACCCACACGAGCCGGTCCGGCTGGCCCACCCTCCTCCACCTCCACCAAACACGCATGCTCGCTGCTGCAGGAAGGCAGACGTGTGCCAGCTCAGCCGCAGGGGCTGGGGACGGAAACGCTGCCTCAGCGATGTCCGCCTGAGGCAACCACCAGAGTGTAGACCCGACACCACGCCTCACCCCACGACTTGATTTCTGTACTCTCTCGACTTCTGCCATTTAACGCTTAACGCATATACACCATGCCCGGCAACGACCTCCGCCTGCTCGCGCTCGATGGCGGCGGGGTGCGCGGCCTGTCCGCCCTGATGATCCTCGAGCAGCTGATGGAGGCCGTCGACCCAGACGCGCCGCCGAAGCCATGCGACTACTTCGACATGATCGGCGGGACGAGCACAGGCGGGTAGGTGGATAATCAAGAGACATACTGCAGGCTGTGCTAACTCACTAGGCTAATCGCCGTCATGCTCGGCCGGCTGAAGATGAGCGTGGCCGAGTGCATTACTGCCTACCTGTCGCTCTCCGACCGCGTGTTCCGCAAGACACGACACCGGGTGACGGTCAAGGGCAAGGTGCAGGGCCGCTTCGACTCAGAGGAGCTGGCGCGGGCGGTGAAGGAGGTGGTCAAGCAGCAAGGCCTGCAAGAGGACGCGCTGCTCAAGGATGCGCCTGAAGCAGGGTGCAAAATGCAGGTCAAGTGTGTACTCTCAGCGGAACATAGGCTGACTACTACAGCTTCGTGTGCGCAACAAGCAAGGAAACGTGCGAAACGGTCTGCCTCACGAGCTACAGGACGCCGCGCGGCAACAACGACCTGCTCAACAGCGTGACGATATGGGAGGCGTGCCGGGCCACCTCGGCGGCCACCTCTTTCTTCGACCCGATCGCGGTGGGCAGATTTGGCGAGGAGTTTGTGGACGGGGCGACAGGAGCAAACAACCCAGTGCGGGAGATGTGGGACCAGGCGCAGCTGGTGTGGGGACCAGAGCCGCTGGAGGGCAAGGTCAAGTGCCTGGTCTCCATTGGGACAGGGGTGCCGTCGCTCAAGCCGTTCAAGGACGACGTGTTGCACATCGGCGAGACGCTGGTTGCGATAGCCACGGAGACAGAGCAGACGGCGGAGAGGTTCCGGCGTGAGAGGGTGCTGCTAGATAGCACTGGGCGGTACTACCGGTTCAACGTGGTGCGAGGACTGGAGGACATTGGGCTAGAGGAAGCGAAGATGGTCAAGGAGATGGCGGCAGCGACGCGGAGGTACATCAGCTCTCAGGAGGTACACAAGCAGATGCAGACGTGTGCGGGCAGCATTGCAGGCAGAGAGTGTTAGTCTGGACGTCTATCTTCGTGTAGGGCTTATAGCTAAAGTATCTGTAGACTTTGGAGAATATCGAACCGTCTTCAGCCTTGAGGGCGTCCCAAGAGCGCGTCAGTTTGTAGACAGGCCGGCGGAGATGGCGGAGCTGGAACGCGTGCTTATGCCGCGACCAGGACAGAGCCAGCGCCAGAAGACACGCGTTCTGCATGGCCTCGGCGGGATGGGCAAGACACAGCTAGCGGTGGAGTTCGCGCGGCGACACCACCGCCGGTTCAGCTCGGTGTTCTGGCTGGACGGGCGAAGCGAGGATGTCCTCAAACGCAGCATCGCCAGCCACGCGAGCAGGATCCCCCCAGGCCAGATCTCGGAGGTGAGCAGGACGTACGCTGCTGACAGCGGCACCGACGTCGATGCGGTAGTGAGGGATGTCATGGCTTGGCTTGCGCGCCCCGACAACACAGCCTGGCTGCTCATCTTCGACAACGTTGACCGAGAGTACAAGGCGCAAGGTGGGGACCCTGATGCGTACGACGTGAAGCGCTACCTCTCTGGTGCAGACCACGGGTCGGTGCTAGTGACGACTCGATTGGCGAGGCTGGAGCAGCTAGGAGACTCGCAGCAGCTCGGCAAGGTCTCCAAGGGGCAGGGACAGGCCATCTTCGAGAGCTGGTACAAGAAGAAGCACGGTAAGCTGAGAGCAACGAATGGTCTAAGTGTAAGTCATTAGAGCTGACGAAACAACTATAGATACAGCCGAGGGCGAACGGCTGCTTGTGCTCCTAGATGGCCTGCCGCTGGCGATCGCGCAGGCGGGCGCGTATCTGCAGGAGAGCGGAGTAGGGCTGGCGACTTACCTGAGATTCTACGAGCAGCAATGGAGCGAGCTGATGGAGTCCGACCACCTGGCCGACGCGCCACTCCAGGACTACCCAGATCGCAGCGTGTGGACGACATGGGCCATCTCGTACCAGGCGATACGCGACAAGCACAAAGCCACAGCCAACCTGCTGCTTCTGTGGTCGTTCCTCGACAACAAGGATCTGTGGCATGGGCTCTTCGCAGCAGCGTGCCAGGCTTCAGGAACGGCATTGACGATGCTGTCAAGGTGGATCGGTGACATTGCGGGCAGCGAGCTCGAGTTCAGCCGAGCGATGCAGCTGCTGCGCAACTACTCACTGGTCGAAGAGGTGGAAGAGACGACAAGCTATGCAACGCATCCGGTTGTTCACCAATGGGCGCATCACTCGCAAGGCAAGTGCTTCGCAATCGAGCTTAGCCAACTAGCGGTGGTTATCGTTGGTTGGACTGTGCCAGAGAGCTCCACTCGCGACTACTCTACCTTACAACGTCGACTTCTGCCACACGCGCAGGCATGCTCTAGGCAGATAGTAAAGAGGGAGGCAGGTTGGCGTCTTGGAGTTGACAAAGGTAACGATGAAGACGTTGACAGGGACGAACAGCAAGATACAATTCTCCGTGCTATACATCTCCTGGGCCTTCTCTACGCGGACCAAGGCAAGCTAGGCGAGGCAGAGCAGATGTACAAGCGGGCGATGCGAGGGCACGAGGAGGCACTTGGACCGAAGCACACGTCGACACTAAACACGGTCGGCAACCTGGGCAGCCTCTACTACAGCCAAGGCAAGCTGACCAAGGCAGAGCACATGTACGAGCGGGCGCTGCAAGGGACGGAGGAGGCACTTGGACCCAACCACACGTCGACACTAAGCATGGTCAGCAACCTGGGCGTCCTCTACTACAGCCAAGGCAAGCTGGCAGAGGCAGAGCAGATGTGCAAGCGGGCGCTGCGAGGGAAGGAGGAGGCACTCGGGCCCAGCCACACGTCGACACTAGACACGGTCAACAACCTAGGCAACCTCTATGCGGACCAAGGCAAGCTGGGCGAGGCAGAGCAGATGTACAGGCGGGCGCTGCGAGGGTACGAGGAGGCACTTGGACCCAGTCACACGTCGACACTACAGACGGTCAACAACCTGGGCATCCTCTACAAGAACCAAGGCAAGGTGGGCGAGGCAGAGCAGATGTACGAGCGGGCGCTGCGAGGGTACGAGGAGGCACTCGGGCCCAGCCACACGTCGACACTAGACACGGTCAGCAACCTGGGCAACCTCTACGCGAACCAAGGCAAGGTGGGCGAGGCAGAGCAGATGTACGAGCGGGCGCTGCGGGGGTACGAAGCACTCGGCAATGACCATGTTCAACGGTATATGCCAGCACTCAGCACCTTAGAGAACATAGGTGACCTTTACATAACGCAAGGAGAAACCGCCAAGGCACAAGTAGTGTACATAAGGGCTCTCTCTGGGCTTTACAGCGTTCTCGGTCAGTCAAGCGACAGGTGTATAGACCTGGCAGCCAAGATAGACGCTTTACCTAGTTCTCGAAGAGGGAGGGAAGAGCATCAGGAGCTGCTAGTAGTAAGTGAGGAGTCTATGTTGCAGCGCAACGAAAGGAAGAAGGGTTCAAGGCTCTCAATACGGAAGCTGGTCAGGAAGGTGTTTTAATCGCGCCTTTTGCTTCTGCGTTTTCATATGCTCTACGAAGTCGTAAGTTAAATAAGATCTGAAGTTTCCTTTCTATTATACGTGACGATAAACGAGGCTAAGAGAACTATACTATACGCTGTAAGTTATTGTTAACATTGATGAGTAATAAGCGAAGAGGCTTCTGCGGACAAGAAGCGTGGAGTCATGCTGACTGAAGCTAGAGCGACCTAGGTAAAGCCTATGCTAAGCGAGACAGGGGTAAGCGTGGGATGACAGCTAAGCGGCGTTGCAAAACCGGAAACTGCAAGTGCATGTGAGTGTATCAAGCTGGAAAACATCTTATCTATTCTTTCAAGATCCCCTGTCCGAACACTCATCCTTGACCGATCGACGATTGCCAGAAACCTGGACCCAAGCCGAATCTTCCAGAATTACTTGCCTAGTGATTGTCTGCTCCCAATACTTCCTCTACGAAACCACCACGTCACCAGACCCGTCACAGCTTCAGACCTCGTCACACTGAAAGTCGCCTTTGAAGAGCGGCCGATTTAAGCGCGGATTTTGGGATTCGATGTCACCCTAAGATGTACCGCAATATTTCAGCTACAAGGTCTTTTTGTTCTACTTCGGTGAGCCCACTGTGTCGGTGCATCTCACTCGACGGTTATGGAACGCGATTTTTTTGTTTTCTCTTAGCGGTATACCGAACGTCTGTCATGAAAGCACGCTGCGATGGTCTACACTGCCTCGTGTGCAAGAGAAGTTTGCCTGGATGGAACCGCGCCACCCATCGGGTCAGCTGTCTGTACGCATTTGACATAAACAATCATGATGATTCTGGTCTGTTCGGTATGAGATCTTTCATCTATTCTCCACCAGAACGCATCTACTCAAACGACGTTCGCCTCCTGGGTCGATACCATCACTGCAGCAATAAACGCCATGGCTTACACGCACCGTCGCAAGCCCTCAAACCAGATCGTGCCCACTCTACGGCGAGTGTCTCCACGGCGAGATATAATCGACATCCAAACGATCACACCTTGCGTCTGCATTGTCGGCGTTGGTTATGTCGGCGAGTCACTGCTCCGCGAATTCAGCCGTCGCTTCAAGACCATCGGATTCGATATTTCCCAGCAGCGAATTGACGCGCTGAAGAAGTCATACCAATGCCTTCCCAATGTGACCCTCACAACGGACACGGAAAAGCTGGCGCAAGCTACGCACTATCTCATTTCTGTGCCGACACTGCTCAAGGACGATCAGTCCGTCAATCTCATACACGTCTTGTCCGCCATCAGCATGGTTTTGAGCTACGCCCGGCCTGGCTCCGCCATTGTTCTCGAGTCGACGGTCTGTGTCGGAACTACACGCCAGTTCTTTACCTCCTACAAGGACACATATCACTGCGGAATGTCGCCAGAACGTGTCGATCCAGGCCGCCCTTCTCCCACCGCAAAGGAAATCCCGAAACTTGTCTCAGGGCTCACGCCCAAGGCGCTTGATGTTATCCAAAGCCTCTACGCTAAGGTATTCGACAAAGTCATTCCTGTTTCATCGCCAGAGACAGCTGAGATGACCAAGCTGTTCGAGAACTGCCAGCGCATGATAAACATCGCCTACGTCAACGAGATGGCTGACGCAGCTCAAACCCACGGCGTTGATCCTCACGAGATGATACAAGCTGCAAGCAGTAAGCCCTACGGCTTCACACCCTTTTCTCCCGGCCTTGGAGTTGGTGGCCACTGCATCCCGGTAAATCCATTCTACCTGTTTGCGAACAACAAGAACCTACCCGTCCTGGGGAAAGCAACAGCCCAAATGCGGAAACGACCTAGAACAAAGGCTCGCAAATTACACGAGCTCGTCAGTTCAACGTTGGCCGATCACTCCCCGCGTATCCTCGTTGTCGGCCTTGGCTACAAGCCGGGACAATCGGTACTCTCGTGCTCTCCGGGGCTTGCTTTTGCTAGGAAGCTGCGCAATTTAGGCTGTAGCCGCTTGGCCTTTTACGACCCGCTCGTGCAGCGCGAGGATGTGAAGTGGATAGAGAAGCTCGAAGACGTCTTGTGGTGTACACAATACCTCGACGAGAATTTTGATGCCATCGCAATTTGCATAAGACAAATGGGTGTTGATTTTGGAGTTTTGGAGACGTTGCAGAAGATGGGGTCTGGAATTAAGGTGCAGGAGTTTAGATAATTTGATATTCACAACAGTTCGAGGAATGCATTTGTTTCCAAGACTTAAATTTACATAGCTTCCATTATATTTTCTCTATCAGGATCCATATCAGTCGGCTCAAGGCCTGCCTGACCCTCTTCCGCCTTTTGCAAAGTTGCTGTCACCATCGTATCTGCTGGAGCCGAAGAGGCTGTGACCCCTGACATTCCCCAAGCTAGTTGTCAAGTCAGTTCTTGTTGTGCTCTAGATCCGGGCAACAATTGGGCCCTCCCTTGTTCAGTGCGCGTTCGGAATGGACATACCTTGGTTTCCCAAATTCCAAGCCACCCTTGTAAAAATAGCCAACGAAATAGAATAGCTGATGCATTTGTTGACGCAGAATCCAAGGAACAGTTTGTGCGCCCTTTTGCGCAGTTCGCTCTCGAGCAATATGACCGAAAATGTGAAGAATATGGTGGGCAGCTGACTGACTACGAGGAGCGGCACAAGCTCCATTATGGACACTCCTTGTGTTAACGATTTTAAGAATAGAGCCGTGTTGAAGATACGGTAATATACTAGCGTAAGCCGGATTACATCCACTGCTGCCGCAATGCGGGTGGCAACGATCATCTAGAATGCTTCGGTCAGCCGAGTTCGTTCCGCGATTCCAGCATGCTTTTTTCCTTACGTTTTCGCCCATCCAATAAAAATAGTTGTTGAAATATGCATTGGAACCCCAACGCCGGCGTTGAGAGAGATAATGCTGCAGAGACTGCGGTGCAACCGTCTCACTAACTGCTTCAGGAACGAAAAGCGTGTGAAGCTTCTTGTCTTGAGATAGCATTGAGTATGTGAGCCGTCGATCAGTACCCTACAACATTAGCCACGTTTGGAGGATCAGAGAGGGCACAAGACTTACGAGGTATTGTACTTGGTGCTGAATGATCGGGTAGCTGGAGACGGGCTCTGCGTACTTTCCTATAGCCCCTGCCATTTGCTCGCGAACTGCTATCATCGTGATGCAGCCGGGCAGACAAGTTACTTTTCCCAAGAAACTCTCTGCTCGTCTTCGGACGAATTGGCCAAAGGTATACTGGAATTGCTGATACAGATTCCAGAAAGACCACTCGTACCCTGGCTCCAGTTCAACCAGGACAAGCCCACAGGCGGCTATGGCATTTTGGTCTCTCACAAGAGCATTTGCTAGACTTTTTACCGCCCCTTTGTATATGATCGAGTCGGCGTCCGTACAAAAGACCATATCAAATTTTGTGAAGTCCTCGCCCGCGGTTAAAATGGGTAGGATGTCGGTCCAAATCTCCTCCCTAAGCAGCCTCGTATACACAGGCATGTTTTGTCGTGGCATATTGAACAGATCATGGCATAAGATAAGCGAATCCTTTTTACCTGTCTCATCGGTTAGCTTGACCTTTCCTCGGTTTGTTTGTCGGCCTTGAGACTTACCACTATTCTTCACTTTTTCGATAACGATAACCGGCACATCCTGTGCAAAGCCCGCCAGGATCTTTAATACACCTCGTTTACTTCTGAACGTAACGTAAGGCCGCTCAAACTCGCGCACAATTCGCGTCATATGGCTACGCACATCGCGAGGCCTCCCGTCAAGCAGAACAACCATAACCTGATGATGTGGTCCAACTTCGTTATCACGGAGCGAGTAAATAGTCTTGACGATCTGCTCCTCACTCTCCGAATATGCGGGGATCAGCGTCAGAATCCACTGCCGAGGGACGGGGGCCGGCGGCTTAAATGTGCGATAAATTCCTCTCATGGACAGCCCAATGACTGAGATGATGGCAGATATGCAGTCTTTGCTTTTGATGAAAATGATGAAGCAGAATACAAAAAGCCCCTGGTGCGCGAAAACGGCAATCATGGCCATGCCTATGTTGAAGCAAGCAAGTAAGCTGAAGAAAAAGAGGCGTTGATTCCGGACCTCTTTGGGGTTGAGAACTCGCGCTGGGTCTTGCGGGTCTGGTATTTCGGGGTATCCGCATCCTTCGATGGTATTTTTTGGGTCGACCAGTTGTTTGTCCGCCGTGTCTTCACTGACCGATTGCAGCCCAACCGTATCGCCACTCTCCGATTTCCTCTCCGTCGCTTCTTCGTTGGCTGGACCTTTCTCCGTATCTGCTTCTTGAGCTGGCCCGTCGTTCTTCCCGTCTTCATCTGGCTCTCGCCACTTTTCTGTCTGGGACTCGTTTCCCCCATCATTCATGTCCATCTTCCTCTCCACTATTCTCCCTTTACTCGTATTTCTGCGAGCTTTTGGAACAGGGTTCGATCATTGCGGAGGGAACGTTGTGAAGGCGGCTATTACAAACCGAAGCCCTACAACTGTACTGCACATAGCGCCGAACGACGACTTAGTTCTCCCGAAAGCAGTGTGCCGGAAAGGCACCTATCGCGCAGAGAGCACTAGCCGAGACAGGCAACCGTAAGTCCGAAAGTGGATGACCAAAAGGGAGGATTTCGAACAAGGAATGCAACAGGAACGGCGCAATGTTACCATCTTTTAGCTACTCACGCGCACGGGTGGAATTAGAGTTACGTTCTTTTACCATCCGCTCTCTAAATCATTGCATGCCACTTATTGAATTAATGTGTTAGGCCTTATTAGTTCGCAAAGGATGTAATTTCCACGTAAATCCAATTTCAGCCGTATCCACTACGCTCCGCGAGTACTTATGAAGGGGAGCAACCGTCTGTTCGGGTTACTGTGACGTTAGCACCCCCGATGCGGCGAAACCATCATTCCTCGGTCAAGCCATTCTTGACAGAGGTTAAAAAATCTAATCCACCTTCCGCTTTATTCTCCAAGCCTCTCGGGCCATCCCAAAGCATGACCCCTCCGAATTTGTCCTCATTCCAGCACTGGCACATGAATTCCGGTCGTTTCGCGGCCCGAATCGCGCTCTTGAAGCTTTCAGCCGAAATGTAACCCGCATTGCCGTTGTCAAAGCTCAGGCCACCGAGCAGAACTTTAGGGACTGACAGATTTGGTGAAGGCACAATGTACTCATACCATTCGTTGAGTGAATCGGAAAAGCCTGGAGTGCCGAACGAGCAGGCGGCTGCGTTGTAGAATCGAATGAAGATAAAGTCAACAAGGGCCAAGACGGCCCCCGAGATGGTCGCATTCTTCCTGGTGCATAAAGGAGCGGCTGAGATGTACATGGGTTTAGAGCCAGTGTTGAGATAAGAGCGCAGTGCTGAGACGAAGGAATCATAGTTGTCAGGTGGACCTTGTTCATAATCTGCCACAATCCATCAGTCCGTCAGTCAGGAAGTGTAGGGGAAGAGCCTTTTACCAATATCAAACCCGTCGACGATAACATCGCGGCCAAAAGGACGTAGAGAAGGTACTTTTTTCCCTCCGCCAAAGAGATCCCACATAGATCTTGCGGCCTTCTTAGCATCCGTACGTCCGACCTTGCCCGCCTCGAACGATGTTTGAGAGCTGGAGCCACCGATGCTCAGAAACACCTTCTTTCCCAGATCTTGACACTTCTTCACTTTCTGTCCCAGTTCTTCGCAAACAGCCAGTCCGGGTGCCTCGGTCGCATTGGCTGTTCTTGTCTCGTTGCAGTTTGCTGGCCCGAAGTCAATCGTAGGATAGCCTGCAGTGCCTGTGAAACTGCGAACAAATCCGATGATGACAACGTCCACGGCGGCATTGGTGCAAAGGTCATTGAGGCTCGCGTTGCGGCCAGAGGACTGCGAAAAATACACAAATAGGTTCTGCGTGCTGTTGGCGTCGAAGTCTGCCCGTATGGGTGTTGCGAGACAGTGCAGAAACACTGCTACTCCGTATAGAAAGTACCATTGGGACATTGTAGTAGGTAGTCGCTGCGTTAACATGCTGCTCTCGTCAGTCACGGGAGAAACTGATCCCAGCCTTCTGGCGACAGCTAAAATGGGCAACGTAGTAACCCTGACAACTCGGAGCCCCTTTCATAGGGTGACGGAGCACGGGTTTCGATGTTCCCTTTGACCCCATTGCCGGAAGTCACTGTAACCCTGTGGCCGCAAACAGCTTCACTGGCTTTCAACAAGCCTCGCTTACTAGAGTGAACCAGTCTTTGCAATTCTTTGTACCCGTCGGCCGCGGTGGTATATGGGCAGCTTGGTCAAGTGCAACGACCAACTATCCCATCCATCCGCAAAACCATGGCTCCTCGATCGACGACAGACCCTTGCCGGAAGAGGCGGAGCGAGCGCCTACAGGACCAAGCTCAGCAACAAAACCGTCGCGGCTCACTCGTAATCCTCCACGACGCCATCGCACCCACAATCACGAAGACAGCACGCGCTGCTGCTACGAAAGCCAAACAGTTGTTTGCCGCAGCGACCAAGATTGCCAAAGCTACCGTTGGCGAAGGCCCTGCCGTTGTGCATCTTCATCCACAGAGCGCGCGCAGGGGCTCGAGGTACTCAGAGGTGGATGACCTGTATCGTAACGGGTCTATCTAAACGTTAGATATCAAGCTATATCTCATCAAATTCGAGAACACCATGTGCACGGTTGCTGAATGTAAACGTGAATGTGGATGTAAATGTGAACGTGAACAGCGGCAGACGCGCCGCGCCGTCCAATGTTTGCCAAGACGCTAATCTCTACCGTGTTTAGTCAGCCAACGCGCGGTTTCGGCCAACGCGCACCCCAACAAGATCTCACTCTTGGCAACAGTGAGGTTGTAGAGCCATCCACAATAGTTGAATTGTTCTAATAATTCATTGTAATACTAAACAAACTACTGCGAAAAAGATGTGCTACTTGAATTTCTGTGGGAGCTTGATGTTCCTGCCACCCCGGGTAGTTCTCACGGGTGAAGGATCACGAGCCTGATCACCCTCCCTACCCTCTGCAACCACCACACGCTTCTGTTTTTTCTGTATAGGCTTTGCAGCAGGCTTTGAAGCCTTCCTCTTTCCCCTTTGGGAAGTTTGTATAGGCTT
>ML976982.1:1346171-1420918 GCA_010015675.1 Byssothecium circinans | reverse complement strand
AGCTCGCTGCACCTTGTTCGGGCTCCAGAAGATAGCTCCACCATCCTGATTAGGAGGCTGATCAAGCTGGAGAGCCTTACCTCTCTGCCGGCGCTTCTTTTCATTTACTAGCGCTCGTTTGAGGCCTTCGTTCTCGTGTTTCAAGAGTATATTCTGAGTTAATAGCGAGTGAATCGTCTGTGAGAGCTGCTGGGCCTTAGAGTTATAAACGTTGTCAACAACTGCCCTTAGAAGCTTAGCGATCTTTCTCCAATCCTCAGCCGTGATGACTGACCTCGAGCTCTCGCTGGAGGAAGGTCGCTCTGCCTTAGGATCACTGAATCGGCTCAGGATAACCTTAGAGTTGAAAGGGTGGAGACCGCAGGCTTCGAAGCCTGAAAGGATATTTTTAGTCGTAAAAGCCTTCTCCCACGCAGCCTAGAACATGCGAAAGAAGTCCCTCTTAGTTATAGCAGAGAAGGCTTGTGATTCTTCCATAAAGCGTACTATCTCTAAGCTGTACGCTCGTGAGAGAGGGCCGAACAGGTAGACGTCAAGCGGCTGCAGAGTATAAGTACTATGAGGAGGATAGACTGCTAGGAGGATCTAGTTGTCGTCACAGTACTTGATGAACTTCATATTCACGTGGGAGCCATGGCCGTCAAGGATAAGTAGTTGGTATCGCCGTCGTGGTAACTTTGTTTTAGTCTCTCTATCAAAGATAGTCTTCAACCATTAAAGCCCGAGGTGATCGTTTGTCCAGCCACTAGGCGATAAGGCGAAGAAGGCCTTGTGTACTGCAGGATCAAAATCCTGCAGCCATGAGTCTTAGATATTGCCCGAAACCGCCTGATAGATAAGGCCTGGAGAGAGCGACGATCCGTCAGCGCATATATAGGCAATCGTCGTGATCCACTCGCGATTACCGTCCTGTACAGCCTACTTGACTCCTCCCTCCTTATACCTCCGTTGAGAGAAGATTCGCTTCATCTTTGACAGCACGCTAATCAGGAAGCCCTTCTCATCCATATTGTACATGTTTGCTAGCTCAATTTCATATTCCTCAATTTTGCGCTTCAAGAGCTCAAAATATAGCGCGTACTTGAAGGCAGAATTAGCTCTTTTTCTCTCCTTGTCTAAGCTAGTTGTCCATTTAGATACCAGGTCAACTTAGTGACACTTGAGGAACTGATCTAGCCATAAGCTCCCTGCTTGTTGGCCGCTTATTTCACTAGCAAAGTTGCGTATCATGTTCTTGGTAGGCGGTAGGCCTCGCTCACACAGTCTCTTAATATACTGTACAAGCTCCTGCTCTTGACGGTTGTTTAGAAGTCGCTGATTCTCATACTGGGCTGCACGGGAGCCTTGGATTTTGTGCCACCTTCGCGATAGAGTTGATCGTTCAACACCATATTTTCTCGCAGTCTGAGAGATATTAAGTTTTTCTCCAAGCTCCAGGGATTTCAACGCCACAATCGCCTCCTCAATTGGGTCCATATTGGTCGAGTTAGTATTATGTGGTAATTTTGGTGTTCCAGGCCAAAGTGTGCGTCAGGTGAGCCCGTGCGCCAGATGACTAAACACGGTAAGGGCTTCATTCCACACATGCAATGCTAAGAATGCATTCAATACTTACCCTATCTATCCTTATTAAACGTCTCTACCTTTTCCCCCAGCACTTCCCGTACACTTTTCTGAACTTTTCACTCCTAATATTGTGCCCTAATTTACCTCCAGGATCCTTCTATCTTCAGCGTCCCCCTACTAACTCTACTCTCACTCATGGCTGTCTTCATACTCATTCAGGCTGTTGTGGCTGCTACTCGATATTTCTTCACTGTTTTCTTGTGACAAGCACATCACGCAGGCTTTCCACTAACCATATCTCCCGCTAATATGCGCAGCAGGATATAGTCAAGCGTCCCATGTTGCCAAACAACCTACTTCTTCGTCGCCAAGCCGAAATCACTGTAACAACGTGAGCTCGTTCCGCTTTTCCTCTTCAAGATGTGGCTAATCAGATAATATAGCACTGTGCAATCGACGACGTAAGGTCCATCCTCCGCACGCCATCCAGCATGCAACTTCTGGCACTTCTTTTCAGAGGCCACTTCCTGCAGCTACACACCTTCCCTCTTAGATCATGATTTTCTGGCTGACCCAGACCTGCAGCACCGAGAATTTAAGCACCACCACGAGAACGGTATGTTGCGCCCCAAGAAATTGCCCAAACAACACCCCTGTCGTTGACTTTTGCTTACTTCTCCCCCTTGTAGATACAAGCAACGTCGACATTAGTCCGAGTTTCTACACTTACCACCACACTGCCGAGATCCACAACGACACGTGAGATTTCCGTTACATCGACCAGCACACTGGCGCCAATTACGACAACAAGGGTCTCAACTCTTACTCCTTCGTACGTCCTCCATTCTTTGCACACGCGGCTCCCTAACCCAAGCATTGCGCATTGGCGACCGCTTGCATGAGCTTTGTTGACTCTATTTTCCCAATTCTAGGACACGGGTTATTACTTCTATCTCGACTAATGTAGTGTCTACTACAATTCGGAGGACACAGACGACCCGGGAGACTGAAAGTACGTGAATTTAGAGCCCGACTTCAAGCTCTAGACTTGCAAGACTACGAAGAAGAATGTCTAAGACGCTCAAATAAGTCTTGCATGACCATCTTCCTCCCACCCTCTGTTCCCTTTCAAAGCCATCCTAACGCTCTATTCAGCAACAACTGCGACTAGAACTTCAACTGTGCGCGCCGTCATCACTGAGACCTCGGTCTTACTCCGAACGTCCACTCTACGCACCACCGTCACGTCGACATCACAAATCGCGGTTCGCACTTCCACCCTCCGCACGACGGTCACAGCAACAGCAACTAGATCAGCGACCCTGACTTACCGTGTTACCACAACTTCCACAACTGAAGTTCCCACGACAGTGACAGCCCGCGAAACGACAACCACCGTAGCCACCAAGTCCACGACATTGACATACCGGGAAACAGTAACCTCTACACGTACTGTAACCAAAACTGTAGAACAGAAGTAGGTCCCACGAGAGATCAACGATAAAATTGACATTTAACTGACACTAACAGTACTGCAGTTGCGAGGGCGATGAAGAGATGGAGTAAGGCCCTCGAATCCGGCAAGATGAGTCTGAGGAAGCCCTCGATTCCGGCAGGGTGGGTGGATGTGAGGCAGCCCCCGAATCCGACATGGTGGTTATAAGGCATTAGAACAGGTCGCAGGAAGGCTCTCCGGATGGAATCGAAGGGGCATGCTGTAATATGGATGAAAAAGACTGACAAAAAGTGGTTGGAAGGTGGCAATGATAACAAGATTGGAACCTCATGTGTTTTACTTTAATGGTGAGCTTTGTGTTTTGACTTCATCTGGGTATGAACACTTCGCTGTGTTGCAGACACTGCGAACCAGTAATTTTTATCCCAACACTTGGTTTTTTCGAGGCTTCGGTAGTAAAATTACACTTCTTTTGTTATGATCTATAGGCCTATGTAGCGATCATCTTGGTAACAACCATCCATAAACCAGCTAATTCTTCTTTTTAATCCAAATTGCATTTCTCCCTCGTTATCATTATCAGGCTTATATTCCTGGGCAGCATTCTTGGAGCACAGGAAATAGGGGCTTACACGAACAGTCATGGTATTCACCTTGCGAGCCTCATTCGGCCAAGGGAGTATTTTAAGATAAGTTTGAAGCCGCTCGGATATGGTCGAAGCTTGTTCAGCCTGTAGCTGACCATTAATAAACTTTCCGTACTGTACACAACTTCGCAACCCTCCTGCCTTTAGCCTCACAATTCCACTCGTCACTGCTCCCCAACATCCACATTCCGATTCCACTTTTGGATCCTTTCATGTGCACGGTGGCGGGAAGAGTCGCGATATCGCCTCATTGATATACTTTGAATGGCATCCTGGACACCGACACAGCTATCAAGCACTATCAGTCTTCATCCGATAAAACCGATATTTCCCACGATATAACTAACCTTCGATGCTCCCGGCAAGTCACTCATGCCATTCTCATACGTAACGCAAGCCGCCATCTGCTCCGCCGTCCCATTCACCGCATTCTGCGACAAACAAAGGGACGAGTTTATTACGTCGAAACAGGCATACTCCGTAGTTGTTGGGCAAGTGTTCGTTCCGTTGGGAGCGTGGATGGTGGGAAGCGCGCAGATGCTGACGACGAAGAAGGACAGTGTTAGAAAAACCGACGGTGCCATGGTGATGATGTTGTGAGCTGTGACGATTTCGAACCGAAGATGCAAAGATGGCAGAGGTGCTTTATCTCTCTTGGCCAAGTCGAGCGATTCCGGGTCAAGAGTTCATTTGCGTTGATTTGTAGTATCAGGATGTGGGACGTTGGATATTACCTCCCAATACTAAGTCCGCGCCCCACTCACTATCTCCTTCTCCACCACATTCGCCGAGAACTTATGCCCTACCTGCTTTTTCCTTCCAAACACCAAGCAGTTATATGATGTGGGGAGAACTGCCGGGTAATAAGTGTAGATGGGAATCAAATCAGGCGAGTCTTCTGATTCGCTCTTCTTGAATTGACTGACCAGGATAAATGCGAGAGCCCGCTAATTGCACCACATCGCGAAGACCGATGCGCATATTGGGCCTTCTAGAAACCATGAGTCTTGGGAAACTCCGTCAGATTGGGAGGCTTATCGTTCCAATTCCAGGCCGTGTACTTATCGGTGCTCCTCTTGTCCGTCTCCCAACACAACTTAGAGTCGGTACCGCACCGTAACGTTTTAGGCGGATTCCCAACCCCACAAGGTACTGGTAGATATCAAAGTCAATCCCTAATACGATTGATTTAGCGGACCCCCAAAGCACCACCGAAAAGTTCCGACACGATGCACTGGATGATAGCAACACTCTTCGCCCTAGCAGGCCCAGCTGCGGCCCTCATCCGCTTCCAATGCTCACAACTAGTAGTCGAGCGTCTCGATCCTCTCGTTACGCCCGGCCAAATCCCATCACCCCATGTCCATCAGGTCCGCTGCCTCTTCACAAACCTTCGCCCTCGCTGACTTCTTGCTAGATTGTTGGTGGTAACTCTTTCAATGCGACGATGGAACAAGAAAAGGATATGCCTGGAGAGAGTACTTGTACAACGTGTCAATTCTCTGAGGACTTCAGGTAGGATCGGCTTTAGGAGAGGTCGTTTCATGAATAGGCGAATGAGATACTAACCCTCAATAAAGCAACTATTGGACCGCGATTCTCTATTTCAAAGCTCGAAACGGAACGTACCAGCGTGTGCCGCAAAGAAGTAATGCCGGCTTCGAAGGTGCGACTGGTGGAGGAATGACGGTGTACTACATGCAAGACCCGCTATACGACACTGCGCAGAAGAGCAAAGTAACTGCGTTCAAACCGGTACGTCGCCCAAACCAACCCATCGGTCGCATTATTCTCTTGAACCATGCGTCATATTCCTCGTTACCTACAATAAGTTTTAGCTGACAAGTAATTGTTCAGGGATTCCGCATGTTCGTAGGTGACGTGAACGCCCGCACAAAACAAGAAGCCGCCAAATTTAGACAGTTGACCTACACCTGCATGGATAACGCTGGCTCCCGTGAGCAGGAAACCGTCGCTTTCCCAATGCGTGCATGCCCGTATGGTATCATGACTTCAGTGCGATTCCCAACGTGTTGGGATGGGAAGAATCTGGATAGTCCGGACCACATAGCGCATATGAGGTAAGTGCCATACAATGCTCGCAACACCGCGACACGTTCCACGCGACGGAAAGGAAAGGTATGAAAACAGACCACTGACGAATGTCGTAGCTACCCGGAATCCGGTACCTTCGAATCTGCAGGGCCTTGCCCTACCACGCACCCCGTCCGAACGTCTCAGGTAATGTTTGAAGTTATCTGGAATACTTCGAAGTACAATAGGAAGGAGGACTGGCCTGAAGACGGATCTCAGCCGTTCGTTTGGTCTTTCGGTGATCAGACGGGATATGCTAACCATGGGGATTACGTGTTTGGGTGGAAGAACGATGCGCTGCAGAATATCTTGGTGCGTTGAAAAGACCCTCATCGTGAAAGACGAAAGGCTTTTGGCACTGCTGCTAATGAACTTTAGGACACGAGTTGCTACGCTCGTGATTGCGGTGGCAAGCAGCAGAATATTGCGGCCATGAATAAGTGCGCTGGACTGCCGAAGACTGTCGATGAAGATATCGGCGAGGGAACTTGTACGTTGGCCGATTCTCACGACATTCAACCTTTGTGCACGCTTGCGTATCGCTTTGAATCCGTCCTAACACTTCCTTAGGGCTAGCTGAACTTCCTGGCAACCATCAGGTTGGGAACCGCCGTTGACCGTATCAATAATTACATGTGGGAGCCGTGTCAGATCCACAAAGCACCACGATTATCTTCTTCATGAACTACTCCTATCTATAACTAATGTGAATTATGGTTCACTGTCATATTTGTGGAGAATGGTTTCTGATTTATAACTTGATCCAAACCACTGTCACCTTAATTAACTCCACATGTTAGACAATGGAGCCCCGAGAGAATGAGAGAGAAAGTGATGAATTGTGTGTCGGGCAGAGGAGCTTAGGAGAGGAATCCATACAAGTGAGTGGTCCGAGCTAGACCAGATGAGGGCGCCGAACGGAGAGGGGCGTTTTAGTATAGTAGTGAACCGTTCGGTCCGACACCATCCTTGCGATGGTATTATGAGAGCTTCACACCACGCCTATATGTCCAATCTACACACGCACTGAGATTCTGCAAGGAAATCCATCAGCCGGGTGACCGCCCGATTGCCCAATTTGATACGCCCGCTCTCCACCAAAAGTACATATACGAAGCTTAGGAATGCCGTGTATCTGATCCCATTCCTCGTATGCCGGCTTAACGTCGAAAGACCTGATCAGCATGACCATACTGATTCGAAGCTGCGACATGGCAAGTGTCTGCCCAATGCAATCGCGCGGACCGTGTTCGAAAGGTCTCCACGCTCCCTTGACAGGGTAAAGAGGATCTTCGGGGCCTACCAGGAATCGCTCGGGTATGAATTCGTCTGGGTCTTTCCAGTATTTTGGGTTCCGGTGGAGTACACTGTGAAGAACCCAGACGCGAGTGTTTTCCGTGGGATAGCTTTTACCATTGTTATGGAGGCTGATCCCAGGCCTACCGACACGGAAGCCTGATGCTGGAGGGAAGAGGCGAAGGACCTCTTTGATCACAGCCGTCGTGTAGGAAAGCTTGTTAAGGAGCTGGGGTTTTGTGCGCAAGAGGTCGGGTGCTGCTGATACATCGGCTCCGAACACCTCGTCGTGCTCAGTGCGTAGCTTTTCTAGCGACGTGGGGTTCTTGGACAGGAGGTAGAATACGTAGCATACGGTCGCAGCGCTGGAATCATGTCCAACAAAGAACATGATTCTCAACTGTGGAATAGCCCACTTTTTGAACTTGGCATCAAGAGTGGTGGGGGCTTTATCCTTGTGCTTCGAGATGTAGTGTGCCAAAATGAGGTCGGTGGCCGACTTGCTATTCTCCAGAGACACGCTTCCTGAACGCCAGTCCGCGTATCGCTCATCTAAGACTGCGGAGAGGTAGTTGTTCATGAGGCGGGAATTGTACCAGGAGATCAACCGCAATAATGGAGTTCCTTTAACTACAGAGCTTTTTAGTTCTGCAAAATAGTGCCACTCCAAACTGTTGCGCATTGCTGATGCAAAAGGATGATTTTTAGTCTGAGAATGCAGAGAACGGTTCCTACGTCAGATTAAATTTGTAATTCAGACCCTCCAGGATAAGTGCTTACAAGGTCACAACTCCACTGATGTTCATCATATACTTTACAGTGACATGATCAAGCTGAAATATCTCGTTCTTTCGCGCTTTCTCTCTCAGAATTTTGACGAGTGTTTCGGCTTCATCTACCACGTGCCCAGTCTGTCCGAGAATGTAGCCGGAGTTGAATCCCGGTTGAAGTATGTTTCTCGCTTCCTTCCAGGAAGGGCCGTTGGTCGCAAAGATACTGGATCCCCCAGTAATGGCATGCATGCTTCGGAGGAGGTCATCAGGGCGATCAACCGCGAACTCGGTTTGTTGGCAGGCCTGCAGCGCATAATTTGGGGTCGATACCATCATCATTGGTCCAATAAAAGGCCAGAGATCCATGTAAAATAGCGAGTCGGATTCATCGTTGAACTCCTTCGATAAGGGCGAGAATACGTCGGGCATCTGAATATCTGGAGGTAGTCTGTACTTCTTGAACGCTTTGTCCAGTATGAGAAGGTGGCCGAACACAGGATTCCATGGTGGCATAGGAAGTCCTTTCTTAACCTTGGTATGGTAAAACTCCGAGCGGGCTTTGTAAAGCTGTGTGAGAAAGTATAAGACGGTGCCGCCGCATATGACGGTAGCTATGAGGGAAAGACTAGGTAGGGGCATTGTGGTTATCCGATACCTCCGGGGCTTACTCTTGAAGCTGGACAGTAGTAGGGATATTGAATAAGAATCAGTACTGCGGGTTAATCTAGAGGTATGTGAAATGGAGAGAGTGAGGAGGATGTTGCAGATTCATTTTGGTGCGGTTAAAAAGCCGTTGTGCCGCACAAATCACGCTAGCAACCTCGCCGCACATCTGCAGGACTGGACCAAGACTGCGCCATCATTAAGGACCTGAACATCTGGAACAAGCCAACCTTCAGAGAAAAACTTATCGGCGATCAATCCTGTTACAAATTGATTCAATAGTTTACGTATCAACTTGAGCCGGGTTCAAACTTTGATCTCCAATAATTTACAAAGGTATTATTATTTCGCGATATCATCTACAGGGCAATAGCAAAAGCCAAGGCACCCACAGCCGCCCCCAAACCAGCACCGACGCGATCAACTCCGCCTGAGAATTGAGGTCCAGCTGAAGTAGTCGGGCTCGGCATTCCGGTCGCTGGCATCGTAGCGGTGCCATTCTTGCTCATGGTCATCGGCTCCTTGACCGTCCCGTTGCTTGGATACGCCGCACAAGTTGGCATGGGGTCCAACGGGCACTTTGCATTCTGACAGATACCTAATTGAAGACATGAAGTCAGCAAAGCTCATTCAGTGAAGGCGACACCGGTAGGAGAACTTACTGTTGAGTGTCTTCCCTTGCTCAGGTATGACCTGCGTCGCCGGACTGCATTTGTGTCCAAACAGTTTATTCAACGCGCCCGCAACAGCAGTCACATCTTCAGTCGAGACACCGAAAGAAGTTGCCGCGAGCCCAACTTGCTGAATAAAGTAGCCCAGCTCTGAGGGATCAAGGTCCATGAACATGTGTGCAGAAGCCATATCATGGCCGGAGTACCTGGGGAAGTCACCGGTGCCGTAGGTGCTGCAGCCGAGTAGCTTGCCGAAGAATTGGTAGAGATGTGTGAGTAGCTTACTGAACCTTGTCAGCCCCTGATCAGGCCACGTGCGATGATTTTGATAGACTTACTACTGCGCAGAACTCTTGCCGTTGGATGGCATATTCTTCTTGAGTGGCTCAGCGCCTCCATCATCCAGGAAATTGACCGAGACACCGGAGCTTCCGCCTCGATTGCTGGATAGAAGAGTGCCATCGAAGTAGGGTAGAAGGTTGACTTCTTCCCCTTCGTAGGTGCCCTCAGCCAGGATGCTAAAAGTCGGGGTACGAGGTCAGTCGACATATGCAAAAAGCCACATAGAAGAAAGAGTTGAGTGACAAGAAGTATGGCATCGGCTTATGCTTCAATGCTCTCTATACCCAGGATTTACTCACCCGGCGACGGCATTCTTGGGGGCCGGATTGGTGGTGTAGTTGCCTGTTCGTGTTAGAAATAGTGACCTGGGAGGGAGGGCATCGGAGTGACAGACCAATAACCACAGTGTTAACGAGAAGCGTTAAGAGAGTGTATTGGTTGGTCGAGTTGTTGTCCTTTAAGAGCGCAGTTGTGTATTTGTCGCACACTGACATGTTCTGAGCCATGGCAGAGCCGAGGGTGCCCATAAGGGCAAATGAGGTGAATGAACGCATGACGAGAGAGGATTGTATCAAGTCTTGAGATTTTGCTGAAAGCGGTTAAGGAAAACAGTTTCAAGATGGAAGGTACGCGCTCTTTAAGCCCCTTCACGCTCCTGAATCCCCACGTCTCTCTCCTTACCAACGGATGCTTGCCACCCGAGCTTTTGATCTTCTGCTTCCCGCCCGCCTCCCCCTTAGCATTCCACTCTCTAGCTTGCATCCAAGCTCCCAAAGCAGTGCGAACGCGCCGTTCTGGCTCGAATAAGGAAGCCATCATGACAAAATAGCGGGAACGCCAGAATCCGTTCCCAATGCATCCTATCAGAGCGATGGCGTTCGTCATCTCAGTCGGCGACGGCTGTGAGGCGTTGTTGTCAGGCTATGTTCGTGATAGTGGAATGTAACTCTCGGGACGTGTAGCTTCCGGTCTTTCATGTGGCCGAATACGGTTAGCGCCGATGTCATGATCGCGCAGTCCAAAGTCTTGGTCGGCGGTATTCCCCTGTGCAATTAATAATAGAATTACAAGGCTTCGTATTTGAGATCGACCTTGTTTCCCAAGAAGTGAGTGTACTTCGATTAGCGGTTGGAAAATGCTGAGAACGACGTTCTTACTAGTCTTAAGCTGGGGGGTCCGTGGGCCTTTCATGAAGTGAATCATTGATGGCAGCTGAAGAGATATCTGAAAAGCCTCTGTAGCAATCATCTTATACAGGTCCTAGCTCTTTGGTGATGAACAGCTCGTGACCTTGATTTGAGTCGATCGCTCTGCGCGCAATTGGTAATCATCTTGGAATACATGCACTGGACTATAGTAACAATAACGACGGAAGGGAGAATAAAGGGAAATGATTAATCTTTAGAGCAAAAGTATCATTAGTTGTAAAGGTGAAAACTTGATAGTGGCAAACTCGGTCGGTCGACAGAACTCTCGGTCAAATCGAACACCACCAACGAAGAGGAAGAACGAAGGCTGCCCATACCATACATGTAGCTAATGAAGGCAAATAGACGATTAATACCATGGAAACTCATCTCCAGGTATTCTCCAAGTCTCACACGCATTACAGAGCGTTGGCGATGAATTAATGATGTGTGTTGCACCGACGCCACCTTAACTGTGAGAGTTCTCTACACTGTGCATAACGAAGCACGGAGCCTTCACTAGCACGCAGATTCAGCCATTTGGATGCGCTATCCAAGTGCCATGATATGATATAGTCTACACAAGGTTCGATAGACCAAGTTATTTCCGAAATTGGTTACCGCGAGATGACTGCTCCATCTCAGCCGCTGCTTATATTTTAAGAGCTGAAAAAAGTAGAACGTCATTTCAGGGCAACTTGAGCATGCAAACAATGCTGCGATTCCCGAAGCCCGGACTCTACTTAATCTAAAGTAGGCTTCAGTCAGCAAAGCTAGAGTGGTCATTGGATCGCAGGTGCATACGGGGCACAAGGCTGAGACTTGCGGCTGATGGCTTCACATGGATCGCCACCTAAAGAGGACGAAAATTCGCACTTTTACATTGATACCAATAAATATACGGTTTCCTCCTAGTCTGTCAAGAATGAGAAAGAATCTTGGACATACAAATAAACGGTATCTTCTCGCACCGTCTCAGCATCTCTTCTCACCTACAATTACGCAGACCTATCTTCCACCATGTTCGTCCAAATCCCCTTCTTCCTCCTTTCTCTATCCTTGTCACCAGCACTCTCCGCGAAAACAATCGAATACAAAAAGGCCTGGACGTCTAACGGCGACAAACTTCCCGATTTCTCCTACGCCGGCTATCACCAATCTGAAATAGCCCTCCCCTCCCTATCCACGCAAGCAAAAAAAACATTGAGTCCCGGCTCCGGGTCTCAATCACTTGCCATCCAGGCCGCACTCGATGAAGTCTTCGCATCCGGCGGCGGGGTCGTTGCACTCAAGGCAGGCACATACGCGCTCTCGTCTGACCTCCTCATCAAGAATGGAACTATCCTGCGGGGAGCAGGAGTCGGGAAAACTATCTTGACTCTTAAGGACGCGAGCAAGAGTGCCATAACGCTGGGTAAATCATCTAGGAAAGAAAAGATAGGAGAGAGCGTCAAGATTACAGATAATTATGTTCCCGCTGGGACGGATACGGTGCACGTTACTGACATAAAGGGACTGGAGGTCGGAATGGAAGTGTACGTAGAGAGAGGGGTTACTCAGAAATGGGTCGATGCTATGGGTATGCGGGCTCATAAGAAGGAAGATGGGTTTGAACGGGACTTTACGTGGTTGAAAGTATGCTCCCTCCAGCTCCTCACCCGCGAACCTTGTTTACAGTCGCATTGACACACTCTTTAGATAGGAGATCTCGTACAACAACCGCGCCGTATCAAAAGCATAAACGGCAAAGCCATCTCGCTCAACATCCCACTGACAGACTCCTTGAATGCAGCCAATGGCCTCATGTCGCCGATACAATTAACGCCCTACACGCCACCAGCGCATTCCTCCGAGATGGGTATCGAGAATCTCAGCATGCGTGTGAACCCGACCTGTTCCGGACGAGTCCTCGGCGACACTACATGTTCCTCCCCCGCTATCAGTATCCCGTCCTGGACGACTGATTCCTGGGTCCGTAACCTCGATCTCACCGGCTTCAACAACCAGATCGACATCGAAAAGTCCGCCTCTCGGATCACGATCACAACCGTGACTATGAACCGTGATGGGGATACTGATAATGACAAGGGATATGCGCTAGATATCGCTATGGATGGGACGCAGGTTTTAGTGCATAATTGCAGGACTTTGGGCACGAAGGAGGCAAGGAGCTATAGTATTGCGACGCAGAGCTTGACGCCAGGACCGAATGCGTGTATTGGGTATGAGGCCCAGCAGCCAGTCGAGAGTATCGAGCCGCATCAGAGATGGGCGCATGGGTTTTTGAATGAGGGTAGTAAGGTTGCAGCCGTGGTTTATAGAAACCGGGGTGGCGCCGGGAGCGGACATGGGTGGACTGTGAATAACGGCAAGTCTTCGACCTGACTCCAGATGTCGTGTTGGTTGCTAACATGTGATAGCCGTGTCGTGGAACTCGAACTCTTCGAAAGTCATCATTCAGGACCCTCCGTTGGGCCAAAACTATTGCTTTGGATGCGTTGGGCCGAAGTCTACAAAGGTGGGGGAGGAAACGAACAGCACTGGGGAGTACGGTAGCTTTGTTGAACCCCCGAGCTTGTTCGAGGCACAGTTAAAAGATCGCGGATTTAACTTCAAACTCTGATTGATGCTGGAAGAAACTCTGGATTATAGTATTATACGCCGATCGTTCGTCGAACGAGCCTAACCGAATGTAGATAAGAATTTACATGCCTGGATGTGGTCAAGGAGGACGCAACAGCATTGTTTTGGATAATCGTCCCAGGATACTCTCTTTGATCACAAGACAACTCCTACGAAGAACGCGTCACACAAATGCACCTATCTCTCTACGTCGCATATCAACCCCAGATTTCACATGCTCTTCATTAAGCGAAAGTGAAGTCCCTGTGAACAAGAACGTGGAACTCAAACGCTTAATAAGATTCGAAAGTCATTTAAAGCCGTGATCTCGACCGCGATGCCAGGAGATGTGAAGCAGTCGTCCTACTGCTCTCTTTCAAGACGGAGCTTAAGAGAGCAGGAATATGAGAAATGGAATGCAGAATTTCTAAAGTGCCAGTAGTGCGCGAACTACTACGTTCACCACCTACTGTTACGATTCCTTACATCAACTGACAACACTCTTCTAAACCCAGCATGTGCTTCCACTACCATACTGACATATCTTCAATGAAATGTCACCAAAGAAGCAAGTATGCGTAGCGACCGATTCCGATTGGAGCACATCATGAGACTCTGCAAACCATCCATTTCATGTTTCGCTTTCTCACTCGCGCTGAACACCCCACCAATCTCGTTATAGCCAAACCAATCCCCGTTTCCCTATTCTAACCCACAATGAGCGAATCCGAACCGAAACGCACCGAGCATCTCTCCGCACCCTATCAAAGCTCATGTAACGGCACATACACATGACTACGTCCCTAAATTTTGTTTCTTCTCTAACCACGCAAGGTTTCCTGTCCGACGCTTGCCAATTTGTCTTCATGTCAAGCGGGCCAGCAGCGAAGGACCCCACGAAATGATCTGCGATGGATCGGGGGTAAATTTTACGCCGCAGAGATTGTATGCTAGCGAATACAATGGCTACGGGCTTTATCATGGGTTATGGAGCGTTGAAGTCGATGTCACGTTTTCGGTAAAATACCGTGCGCATTGGGATGGAGACTACGTCTAAAGTCGTTAGCACTTTTCTGAAGAAAAAAAGGGAAAGGGACGAGGGAGTTGCAAATGCAGACGGTCGAGGGAAGGTGTTTTCGGCGCGAATGTATGCAGAGAGTGCTGTGAGAGGTGGGAGAACTATATAACTAAAGTTGGAGATGGCAGAGGAGACGCAATGCTCGAGGAGCCATCACCGCTATATCCAACGGTGATTTGAGGTAAATTGATTTTGCAAGATCTTAGATAATTCCATCATTCTTTACGAAGCCTTAATACCTCCCCAGAGTGTCGTTTATTGATAAAATGTTAGGCTAACTGTGAACCAAGAGCAACCAACTTTATCCAGCAAGACTGCAAAGAAATAAAGAATGTGCGCCTTATTCTTTTATAAGCTTCATTCAAAGATTGCAGACTCATTGTTCGCTCGGGTATCTGTCTCGTTGAATCGGCGAAGATGGAGCAATTCCCTATCAACCATGCGACAGACGAGCATTTTCAAGACTACAGTTATCTTCTCAATCCCAATCAATATATGGAGTGAGATATATGCTTTGTATAAAAGTCCTCTCTCCATATCGTCAATCAAGCGCAGGTATACAAGCACTTTATAAAGTCCACTGCGCTTCCTCATTTCCATCAACTGAGCGTAGACAAGACGCGATAAACAACCGCCTTGTCTGCCAGTGAATGCAAAGTCACAAAGCTCCATCACACTGTACAAAGGCCACCAACAATGAGCCTTCCAAGCGAACCCCGAACATATACGCGCTAGCCCAAAACAGGAAATATTATCACACTAATACTCCGGACTTCCCGCCAGCGCCCGAACGAGAGCCAGGATCGCCACGTGCGAATAGCGTGATAGGATACGGAAAAATTGCTGATCTTACAGTAAGCCACTGTGCCAGAGTCCGTAGCCGAGGTACTCAACTCCGTTGACTGTTTTTTGTTAGACTCCAGTTACAACTTGACGCGTCACTTATGGCAGGTTACATAGAAAGATGTATTCATATGGTATTGAAAAAAAATATTGTTGAAGAGAAAAATATATGGTCTAGCAGAGCGCGCAAAACATAAAGCGCGCTCGATGCTATCTATATGTACAGCAAGAATCCAAATGCGAACAGCAACAGCCCCATGCGCGATTCAGTCGGTCTTGGCTTCGCCTTCGCCCCAGCACTCGTCACAGTATCCCCCTATTGTAGCGCAATAGTCTCCTTGCCAGTACCGTAAACAAGGTTCTTGACCGGCACACCAGAGAGCGCATTGTTCGCACCGAGAACATGCGGGCACTTGGCCTGATTGCTAACCGCCAAGTCAAGGCTGCAGACCTCGTTGTAACCGAACGTGCAAGCGTTGGGGTTGAGCACGTTGTAGAGCGCAGAGTGGTCGCGGAGCCAAGTACCCTTTGCGCAGCCAGCGAAGGTATGCATAGAGTTGGCGGCAGAGAGGGGGAGCTTCTTGTCGGGAGTGAGGATCAAGTCGGCGCACTTGTCCATAGGCGCATTGGCGATTACAGCGTTGATGCCACCACCCATAGTGGGTTGAGCCTTAGCAGATGCTCCGACGTTCAGGTAGTTCCAGGCATCGTAGGAGATGTCGTATGCACTGCCGGACTGGTCGATGTGGAGGAGGTAAACACTGCGCCCGTTGGCGGTGACCTTCTTGCAGAGGTTGTTGCAGCCGGGGAAAGAGGGCCAGTAAGCAATGCGGTTGGTGTTGACGTGGCAGCCTAGGACACCGATGGAGGAGCCATAGACGTCGTGAGGCGTGATGGAAGTTCCGGCAACGGCGCCGACGAAGGCGAGAGTAGCAGCGACCTTGGAGAACATCTTGAAAGTGGTGAAGATATGTGGAAGTGGTAAAGATATTTCAGGTTGCTGAAGATGTCAAATCTTGTGGCTGTAGATGGGTATCGTGATGAAACGTGAAACTCAGTTCCACTGTAGATATAGTGTTGATAGTCGACAAAGGTCTTGTTCTGAACAGTTGAAGGGTACAAAGTACGAAGGATGGCTCTTTGATCGCCTTTGTAGTGAAAGGAATGGCAGTGATGTGAATGGTTACAAAGAATGACACTGGTCTCAAAAAGAGAAGAGAGAATGACTGGGGAAAGAATGAATGTGAAAAAAGAAAGGATTGTTATGAATGCTTGTAGAAGGGGCAGATAAGAGAAGGCAGAAACGAAGCATCTTTATACCTATTCAGCAATGAGAGGCACATGCGGTTCGTACTCGGATGGTGCAATTTCCGGTGCCTGCATTACGGAATGTCATTGGACAATGCTCTTGGAAAGGCTGGCGAACTGTGCATTTTGGCAAGATACCCGACCTCGACCTTGAGACCGCTTGTTGATTTGCTCATGTAGTGTTGTCGGCAGTCCACATAGTGTAAAGAAATGGCAGACTACTGGAGGTACGTCTTGAGAAGTAAAAATCTTCGACGCTTGCGCTTTTCCTCATCGGATCTGTCATCTCTACCGCGAGCCTGTCATCGGCATTTTATCGCAGGGATGCCACACGATGGGCCGGTCCTCACACCGTGGGCGGTGTCTTGCCGCGCCTTGGACTGTCCGTCAGGTACCAAACCTTCTCAATTGGAGATGGCGACTAGTGCAGGAGCGGGTTGCCTGGCGGACCTTATAGCTCACTGCCTATGAAAATACAACAACTCTCTTGTTGATACTGAGACAAGCTGGGGGCAAATTATCACGTAAGCGGTACGTGAGAGGCACAGGTAGGCGTGGATTGGATGACGGTGTCCGTTTCTTCCCCGGACTTCCAGGCACAGAACGAGTGAACACCTACGAAGTGAGGTTTCATCGATATTCCGTCTGGCGGTCACAAAACCGTTCGGATAGCATGTGACGAGTCCTCTTACAGCCATGGATGTCCAACGCGCGCAGTGGTTGAGGTCATGTAGTGGTTGTCTAGAAGGTTGGATGGCAATCTCTGCAGGTTCACCGTGCTTAGTCAACCGACTAGGCCAAATCCGTTCTAGTCCGATATATAGTCCTATATTGGTGTGCAGTAAGCCGATCGTCTACCATCTTGTTCTCACTCAACTACCTCCACATTTTGATCAAGTCGATGGACAAGTTACGGAGCCACTCGGCAGATCATACTTGAAAAGCCCGCGTACAATGCACTGTTAATACAGAATGGCGGTACATGGCACAGCTGGCACAAGTCCGCATCGGCAAGCGGAAGATGACGTCCAGACCTGGGCAGAAACGCCATTGCTTCGCGACGTCGCTCTGGCTATCAAGACAACTATGGTATGAGGTTCGGATTACGATATCTGCCACTGGGAATGTCTACACACCGAGAATTAAGCCGCAGGATATCTGCTAGAAGCCACCAATTTCGGATCAAATTCGGAGGCAAGAGCTAGTTCTAGGGAAGGAATTGGCGTTAGGAAACACTACGCTATGGTAAAAAACCTAGAAGCTATCGGGCCACCAGTTCTCTCACACATTTTTCACTTCGTCCTACTAAGATCTTGAGGTCAATGGCCACCCCAAACGCCTGATAACTGTTTGGTGGAATTGGCATAACCGAGCTTGATACGTTGCGGTTCAAGCTATTTTTTCCTTTCGCAGCACATGATGAATTCGTCGGGCGATGCATGCGTGGCATAGTCATACACTGGGCGTAAGTCACTGGGAGTCCGACCAACATTGCGCTCTGCCAAGCGAAACTCGCCCATGAGACAAGCTACGCCATTACGATATCCGGCGGCGCAGCGTGCAGATAGATGGCCGCCACATCACACTGCTCGAGCTCGATGTTTTGATTCACGGAGATGATGGAGCGGTACTGTACCCCGGGGCGATGAAGGTATAAAGACCGCAAGTGCTCATCGTGCACGAAACAGACAATCCGAACAACTTCCGAAATAATGGGCAATGCGTAGATTATACGCGATTTGATGTGGGGGCTCTTCAAGAGCCACGGTCTGCAAGCCGTGAGAATTTGTGGTCGGCTACGCAGGGAGACTGCAATATGCCAGCTGTTCGGCCAGTCTGTTCACCGTCTTCTGAACCAACCAACAGTTTTTGGGAGCGTGGGAGGTGCTGCTGCGCAGATATTGAGGGGCGTCGCTCATGTAGAAGCTAAAGGGGAGTTCGCCTCGACGGAACCGAAGTGCCGGTGTGGATACAGTGAGGAATCTTCATTTATTATGGTACTTAACTAGCTCTAGAAGCGATGTCGTACCCCTTCAGACCGATTGCAACTCTGCCTTCAACGCCTCGTACATCCACGCTGTCGGCGAGTATCAAATCTGCATTGCAAAACCAGCAATCCCATGCGACACCGGCATACACGGCGTCTCCAACACCGCAATCACCCAAACTCCATCCATTACCTTCCGCGCTTGTTGCCTCGTCTTCTCTTGAAAGTCATCACTTTCCCGTCCATGTAGAAGCTGATCTGACAACGACGAGTACCGGACTCGAGGCGCTATACTAGCCCTCCACGACGGTGTTCAAGTGTTGTCGCACTGGAAGCACTCGGCTTCAACCTCCGCGTTCCTGCACCCGTATATCCATTTTCACGGGGCGCTCTTATACACCAAAAAGCGGTTTCACAATGCATTAGTATCCTGCGGTTGTGTGAGGCGGACTCTGACTTTATTCGGGATGATTTCACGGCCTTTTCGACCATGTAGAGGAATATCTTGCCTGGCCAGCTTGAATCGCAGTCTGATTAAAGAATCAAAGCCATGGACGACGCGCCAGTAGCACCAAATTTGCCCGGTGTCACAGGTTTACTTCGGTGTCACGAAAACAGCTGTGCAAAGCTGATGCAGCCCTGTTCGCCTATGGTGACAGTCGAGGGCGAAGACCGGTTGAATATGCGAGACAGGAAGAGAGCAGGGTATGAACTGGCAATAAGGTTGGATGGTGAAGACAGTGCAGCGCGACGAAGACTTCTCCGAGTGATACGAACGGACATGTAAACGAGCGAGGAGAGACCAGAAGTGGCAAACGGCGGTGACGCAGATGGCATGAATGGGTAAATGTAGCCCCCAACTCGTCTGTGGGTGCTTCAATGATTTTGTAGAGAGGTGTATGTTTTCCTTGCTCCATAAGATACGCGTTAGGTATGGTTGATCGATAGCAGCCGTTTACATCGTTCAAGCATAGCCCCCAAGCCGGAGAGTTTTGACGAGACGACGGACGATCCACCAAATACTCCAAAGACCGAAGATCCTCGATACCCTTCCGCCGAACTACCCGAGAACGTCTGGCTCATTCACACATCCAGCATCTAGTTTGCTAAAACCACGCTCGCTAAGCTAAGAACTACTACAAACACTTTGGTTTTCATTCTGGACCCGCTCTAGCGCACTAATTCCTTCAAGACTTACCATAATGATAATACAGTGCGATCTTCCCGTTATTTACCTGGATTCACAATCGCGCCCTGCCCATCAGGCGCCAACATCCCTCCATTCTCCGTCAAGCAAAAGATGATCGGGTCCGATTACAAAGACTTCCAGTTCGGATTTAATTACATAGATTTTGCGACTGGACGGTCCGTCGTTACTGCATTGACGTTGCGTTTTGTAAACCCAATAGACAAAAGTGCGTGATATTCCTCAAGTCCGCTGTAGCATGAGAGACCTGCATCCTGTGCAGTGTGCAGTACCAACTGAGCTGAGGCAGACAAAGCAACTACACGAATTTTTTTTGAATGCATACATCGTAGCCTGCATTAGTATAGACCCACTCCCTCCCCCCTTCCGCTATTCTACCAATCTCTTAGCCTAAACGCGTTATTAAACAACCACTCCATTCTCCCCCTCCCTGTCCCAGACTTAAATTGAAATCTCCGCTCTCTTTCCCACTTTTCCGATGTCATTGATAAAGAAAGATCTATAATTTCCCCATCCCTTCGTCAAGGTCATCGAAACGAATCTGCACCCTCAACTCAATGAGTCGTGAAGTTCTCCAATAGAACGTGAAGGGACAAATCTTTCATTATTCAGCCATGTTGATGGTGTAACAGAAAGAGTGGTTGGAAAAAGCGAAAGGAAATGTGCGACGGTACGTAACTAACTAATTAGAAGAGGTTCACGAGGCATCAATGTCAGTTACAATCCTTCCTTTCTTTTCTACACTATATCTGAGAACAAAATTACTCTTTACTAACACGTTTTCTCCTGCTATATTTCCATAACTTCATGTGTTTTCGCATGCATACACAACCTTCTTCCCATGTCCTGTACCCCATCTTCCACAGCTCCTCACAGTGCCGCTTACTTACCCCCCGCCATCCCCTCCCCTCCCAAGACCAGGTACACCCCCAAAAGCCCCAGCCCCAAAACCGATCCCTTCCCCACAAGGCAACATCTCGCCCCTCTTCCATCATGGTGCCCCGCCTCAACACAAATCACAAATGCGCCTTAGCCGCCGCCCCTCAGCACGCGCCCGCAATACATGCATACGTGCAATATTTCCAAACCACATGCGACGACGACACAACATCCAACATTATTCACTCCCTCCCTCAGCCAAAAACACAGCGTTTCCTAATATGCACCAAACACCTTCCAAGGTCCATCCTAGCTACATTAGGTATCCAGTCGATCCCCCACCACCCGCTTCCTTCTCTTCCCCGCGAGCCCAGCGAAAAGGCGCAACCTCGGAACACCCATGCGGGATGACGACGTTTGGCTCAAACATGCTTCGATACAGACTCAGCGCTGCCGCGGCGCCTTTTCGCTTTTCGGTGGAAGAGCGCTGGAATAATCAGGCTCAGGTTCGGGTGTCAGGATCAGGCATGAAAGCATATAGTAAACAAGACGAACCTGAACCCGCTCCCACACCCGCAGCCGGACGCGGATGGGACGCGGAATCAAGGCAAACGGGCGAGGAGGCGGAGGGCGGGCCGTTGGGAACTAATAATAATGATGCGTAAGGTGGGAGGGCGATGGCGAAAGCTGAGCTTACCTAGGTATGGATAAGCCCTGGAAAAAGTCTAGCACGCGCTCGTGATGTGTGATGTGCGTGCGTGCGACCAGCTAGGTGCTCGTTCCTCGTTGCCTGACCCGTTGGACAAGATGCAGCTGGGACTTGAGTCTTGATTATTGTTCGCTTTTCAGATGACTTACCGATTTGGTTGACTCAACCTGATGGTGGGTGCATGCGGGAGTGTGCGTGTGCTTATTCGCACGCAGTTCATATATTACATTACATGGGAAGTTGTAGGCAACAAACCTAAAGGCTGTTCGTACCGGAGGTACTAGGTTAATGCTTTCGAACCCACCTCCTCTCTTTCTCTTCCTCTCCCTCCCCTTCTCATCTCAAACCACCCACAACCCCACCCACAATGTCCTACCCACCACCACCATCACCGCCGCCGCCATCGGAACCATCACGACGCCCATCCTCCCCCTCCCCCTCCACCTATCAACCACACCCCCAACCAGCACCTCCCCCCGAACCCCAAGCCCCCACACCCCCACCGTCCCCGCAACCGCACCCCTCAACAGCCCTCGTCAGAAGCCGCCACTCCTCCTACCACAACGGCCACCACCAAGCCCTATCTCCCTACCACCACCACACGCCCCCCGCGTACTCGCGGCACGCTTCGCAGCAATCGCACAACTCGCAGCACAGTCACAACTCGCGGCATTCGGGGCGTTCGCGGCGGGCGCGGTACTACTCCAGCGACAGTGACAGTTATACCGACAGCAACAGCGACAGCGATGACGGATACGCAAAAACAAGGCGGAGAGGGAAAAAGAGAAGGAGGAGGGAGAGGGAGAGGGATAGTGTGGTAGAGAAGAGGCCGAGTTGGGGGGATACCGTGGTGTGGATATGGAGGATGCTTAGGGGGCGGAGGCGATGATCGGATTTCGTTTTGGGGGGTTAGGGAGTTATGGGGTGGAGAGAAGGGATGTGAGATAAGAGGGGTTTCTTTTTTGGGGAAGACGTGGGATGGTTGGCGTGGACTTTCACGGACGGTGATATTTTTTATTTTATTTTTTGGAGCTTTGGCGTTGCGGAGGGGTGGAGGAGTTGGGTTGGGATGGGATGGGATGGGATGGGATGGGATGAGACGATGTAGAAGTCCTTTGGAGGAGAGCTTTGACAGCGGAACTTGATTTTTCGGCGTTAGTGAAAGTCACAACTACAGACTACGAACTACCAACTACGGCCACGGCTAGACGTAACGGCGCATTTATCCGATCCAGCTCAGGAAGCATAGAGTCATAGACATAGATACCCTAACATTTCCCAGCATCAATAGGAATCCCATCACATCAACGTTCCCAAATCTGCTCCACAACGACAAACGACTCAAAAAGGTGAACTGGTCTATATATTCTTCTAACTTTCATATCCATGCATGCATACTGCCCACGCCATACATAAACCATCCCATCCATCTCACCTCTCCAAGAAAATTCCTTACCCAGGCCAAGTTCAAGCCAAGATATACTCAACACCAACGCTAAAGAAGCAAGAAGTAAGACCAATGCTACTCCACCAAACCCACGAGTCGAGGCGGTGGCGCATGGCCCCCCCCTTCTGTTCCTTCCCATCTCATCCATAAATATTTATACAGAAAGGACATTTTCCAAATACCCACCAGGAATTGCAACAAAACGCCGTGCGCGATGACCAAGTCGCATGAAAAAGGGTTGTAGAAAAGGAAAGTGGAAGGAACCAAAAAGTCCGGCCGCCGACACAAACTTCAGCGCTTGAAGTTTTGTTGCTGATATGATAGGAAGGAGGGGAATGTGGAGAAAGAGATGTAAACGATAAACGCCGCCTGCCAGCCATGTTCTGGCTCGTCGCTTTTGGGGTTCCTCTTCATGTGTCGTCGGCCGTTCACTCCAGTCCAATTTAACCGGGCGCGGGGCGAGGACGCGAAACAAGCGCTGCTGTGTGCCTTGTGGCATGAACTCAAGACCACGCCGAGAGCGTTCAATGTCCCTGACACGGCTCGGCGTGCTTGTCTTGGTAAGATGCCATGCCAACCAATCCAACGTCATGCTCAAATCTATGTCGTCGTTTTATCGCAAAATTTGTACAAGAAAGTGGCCGTGTCTGTCGCACGTGTCGAACACAGGCTGGTAGTCGTGGAAGAGGCAGGGCGCTTAGCTGAAGATCTTGCCAATGTGGCGTTCTTTTTCGGGTTTCCAGGTGCCTAGCGTCATGTCAATATTGAGAAAACGGGTAGGACATGTGCTTGGGGGCGCCGTGAGCTACATCGAGACCGCCATACCGGGTGTGTGGCAAGTACACAAGCACCCGCAATCTCGAGTCGAGTATCACAGCTGCAAGCAAGATGATGAGTGTTGCGTACCTTCAAAGTTGTGCTTCACAAACGCCATTGGGTCGTCTTCCTCACCAGCACCCATAGTCTTCACGCCTGGGCTAAAGCTCGTGATGGGCAGGATGATGACATCGCCAACCTTTTTCGGGGCCTTCATTCCGGTGAAATGTTCCCAGGTGATGTTCCCCTTGCTGGTGCTCATGTCAAAGTAGTCGGGGTTGTTGAAGAAGGAGAAGAAGCTGTCGGTCCAGAGAGCAGGGCCAGTGAACTCGATTATACCCTTGGTGTCCACCATAAGCTTGCCTGCTTCCTTGCGCTTCAAGGTCTCCTGGGTGATATTGGCGACGACGTCGACGAGAACGGGATGACCGGGCTTGGACTGGATGGTCCACTGGCAGAACTGGATGCGGCGCGAGTACCAATCAGCCCAGTCCGGACGGTCTGGATCCGCCTCGATGCCGATGACCATGCCATACGAGTTGCTCGGAACATCAGAGGGAATCCAGTCCGCAGCGCTCTTCAAGGCAAGCGTGTCAATGTCGGAGTAGATACCGCCGCGAGCGAGGAGAATCAGGTAGCGGAAGAAGTCGGCTTTGAGGACAGGGAGAGGGAGAGCATTGTACGCGTCGAGAACCTGAGGCACGGAAGCGTACAGGTGGCGGATGAGATGCACGGCGACCTCGTCTGTGATGACCTCGTGAACGAAGGTGTTGTGGTGGATGGTCCAGCTAGCCTCCGCCTCGCGGAATTCTTCTGAGAATTCGCCCTGAGCCGGCGTGTACTTCCACGTCTGCCAGATGTAGGCCGGGAACTTGGAGTCGACGTCGTAGGGAAACTGATACTCGAGCTGCTGCCTCAGCGGCTTCTTGTGCAGGTCGTCGAGGCTGAGTTGCACCTTGGGCTTCTTTGGCACGTCTGGTGTGTTGAAAGCGTTCTTCTTGTTGTCGGACGCGGACGGCTGGGTTGTCTGCTGCTTCGCGGCCTTGCCCTCCTCTGGCTTCGGCTTCTGGAGCATGGCGGGCTTGGGCATGTCGTTCGCATTGCGTATCGGGGCGGGCTGGTTGGCCGTGTGGTGGCTCTTGAACAGGAAGAACAGCGTGAGGACGGCGAGCGAGGCCACTAGGGCCTTCTTGAAGGAGAGCATCGTGGCCGGCGGGCCAGAGCTGGGCGCGATAGGGACGGCGGAGAGGAGCGCCTGACCGGAGGCGTTGGTGAGTGAGGGAGAGGGCGGGCGGAGAGAGGACGAGCGAGTGTGGACGGCGATGCGGCGGACGCGAGTAGATACTGGATAGGGAGGAACGCAGGCCGGGGATAAATCAAACGGGTAGGTGCGAATTGACAATAATGTTGCAACAGCAGGAGCGCAGCGAACAGGGAAGGGGCGGGTCGTGCGCGGGTTCCTTCCTTATCATTGATCAACAGGCGCTGTGGGTACTCGTAACTCGTCGCACAGCTGGCGGCTGTGTCTCAGCGTGGCGGCGCGGTGTGGAGGTGACAAAGACAAGAGACTATGGAAGCTGCATAGCCCAGGTACAACATACGGTAGGACGATAGGACGATATAGGTATGGGAGAGCGAGCGAGAGGGCGTACAGAAGAGAGACGGTTGTGGAGGTCGACAGGGGAGGGTTGGGACGACTTTAGTAATGAGGCAGTCGTCGCAGGGTCCTGTTTCGCATGCAGGCACGCAGCTAGCGATCGGCTGGTGGGCAATCTGTCCCCATACTCTGCTTGCCCCTCCGGTCGTACTTGGAGACGTAAATACTATAATCCAGACGGGCTGGAGGGCAGGCGGCCAGAAACGACTGGTGGGTGTTTTGCCCGCCTGAGCGCCATCGAGGCCGCATTATTCCAGCCAGAAGTGCAGGAATTCGCCGGAGGCTGGCGGAGGCCACGCGTTGAGGGAGCGAGAACGCCACACCTACAAGAATAGCCCAGCCCACCAGTGCGATCGATAATCGGATAATGGTGAAACAGATTCGATATCAATAGTCTACAACAACTCTGCAACCTGGCACAGCCATCGTCCGCAGCGAGACTCCCTCTAGATACATATCCAGATCTAGTCCACGCTCGCGGTCTAGAGACATAATTTCTGCGACCTCACTTTGTCCCGGTCGAGACGCGGCTGCTTCGGCAGGCTGAAACAAAGCAGCGCCTTTCACTGCATCCGGCCTAGCTCGCTCCCGCCGACATGGCGCAATCCTTGGCCCAGTCCCAAGCAGTTCGAGCCGACGCGCTGCTAAAAACGCTGACGGCCTAGTCTACGACTCTACGTGTCCCGCTGCACATCTGCGCCATCGTTCGCAGTCCATCTCTGAGTGGTGAGGGGATCCGACAACGCCGTAAAGACTCGAGGGCTGTGATAAGGATACGACGAGCGAGACGGCAATGCGATAGCCCTCCAGATGTCCTCTATTCATGACGTTGTCGGAGCACCCTACCCCGGTCCGGCTCCCTCTCCGCATCGGCTTGGCATGGTCAAGCTTTCAGGCCTGCAACACCTCAGGAAGCAATCGTCAATGCGTTCGAGTGCGGCAACCACTTTTATAGCCGGTAGTGAAACCCATGCACCGCGTCGCAGGAATCCCATACCCTCTGTCCAGCATTGCCATTCATCCAAACCCACCAAGCCCGTTCAGTCTATCCGGCAGCTCCCTCATTGTATGCATACGGCATCCAGCACTTTCTCTTATCTCTCACGTTATTACACCAACGCCCTCCCGACCCGAACCGAACCACCATAACTTCCCGCTCCAAATCCAACGCTAGATATCAGCCTAGATAGAATCAGCGCATTGGCTTGCATGAACGCGCAAATACCATCCAAGGACTCGCAAAAGAACCAGGCGATCGAATTGATCGCCCCGAGTTTCTTTATTTACCTGATACGTGTTTGCAGCCAACACATTAATAAACCTCTCTATTTCCTACGCTCTTGTCATGTTCATGCTCGCTCATGCGAGACGAGTGGTCACTTCATGCTCTCCTCATCCTGAGGTCTTGTTGATTATTTTCTCCACCTACCGACCGATACCTGCCTATCTAGTCCACCCACACCACAACACGCACCTTCCCCTTCCCCTTCATCTCCACCGCCCGCACCGTAGCCCATCCACAATTTCTCCGCCCCACTTCTTCCCTCCCCTTTTGAACCTCTCCAGCAGCCAACAATGTCACCCGAGCCGCGCTTCGAGGGAATATTACCCCGAAGCAAATACTTCCCTTAGTCTTCAATGATCAATCTCCAATAACAATAAATCTCCACAACCCAGCACATGCCATAATAATGATAAATAAAATAATGATAAATAATGCAAAGAGACCGCTGACCCCGTCCCCATCCCAAGAAGAAGACTCCGATACCAAGACCGTCTCGCCCTGCCAAGGTCTTCCAACCTTCGCCGCAGCCAAGTTGCATGTGCCATGGTCGGTGCTGCCTGTTGCCGGTTGCAAATTGCATGACAAAGCTGGGATTCTGGAAAACCGTTTTGTTTGTTCCCCAAGACCCCAAGACCCCAAGACCATTGGCGTTTGGGAAATCTTAACCGTGTCTGGGTTCTTTTTTCTAATTTTGGCGCGGGACGTGATGTGATGCGGTACTGTAACTAAGGGTAACGCGTTGCGCGTCGCCGCGTCTGGCTTGGGACCACCTGAAGCGCATTAAATGAATGCCACGCCGCGCCGCGCCGTTTTCGAAGATTTATAAAAGACATCAACAAGCTGCCGTTCTACTTATCCCCCCTCCACAGACCATTCACCCACCCACCCAATACAAATCTAACCTGGCGCTCTCTGGACGTAAATACACCGTACAACTAATCCCGTAGACAGCGCACAAAGGAAAAAAAGAGCCGGCGCTGGTGGTGCAGACACGGGAGGGGGGACGGGGAAAGAAGCCCCGCTCTAGGAACAAAGGAAAGGGAAAGGTGAGGTGAGGCACATTGGGGAATATGAATATGGGAGACCGTGGTACAGGACGTCGCACCCAAGGAAGAGAGAGGGGTTGGTTATACATGGCGTATTCGGGGAAGGGGTTGTGGGACGTGACGGGCTGAGGAAGTGTTCGCTGTGTGTCACAAGACGTGAGATGTCGATGTCGAGGTCGACCATGATTGTTTGAGGAAGAGCTTTGTTTGAGTAGCATGATTACCATCCCACATCTCACATCTCACATCTCACATTCCATATCACGTTACCCTGCCTTCTCAAAAAACCATCAAAAAGATGCCCCATCCATCCAAACCCCCAATCAATCCCCCCACCCAAACTCGACCACACACCACTCCCCTCCCCCCCTCTTCCTCGCCAACTGAATCCCCTGCGCCACCGCCCTCCCCATCTTCTCCCTCTCCACCCACTCCGCAACCTCACGCCCCGTCCGATCCCCCCCACTCGCCACAACATCCCGCCATTTCTCCTCCCGCTCTCTCCTCTCCGCCTCCGTCAGCCCGTCGACATCATCGACCTTTGCTTCACAGTCCCTTAGCCAATTCATAAGCCTCACGCAGACAACCCCCGCGGGGAGATTCTGCAGCGATTTCCGGTCGGAGGGGATCCAGCCTTGGGAGAGATTGAGGTAGGTGATTTGGCGCCAGGACGTATTCCAGTCGGGGCCTGGGGAGCGCGAGGGGCCGAAGGATGTCCATCTGTTATTGGGATCGTTGCCGATGTTCGGGTCGGCTGACCCGATGTTACCTTGTCTCCAGCTGTTCCTCGGACTATCTGTAGGGTCCCATGTCAATGCTTTGATCCAGTTGCATCCCTCTAGATCTAGCCACTTGAGACAGTACGTGTTGATGCTGAAGCGGCGCAAGATGTTGGCTGCTTCGTGCCAGTCGTCGTCAAGGTCCGAGTAGAAATGTGAGCCGCCCAGGGAGACGGAACCGACGCCGGACACCATGGATGTTGTGGCTGCATTTGGGGTCGTGGAGGGTCGTGGCCAATAGGCTAGACTGAGATGGGTGAGTGTTTTTAACGAAGGGGAGATGGTGAGGAGGTCGGTCCATGAGGCTGTGGGGCCGGGTTGGGCAAGCGAGAGGCGTGTTATGTTGCGGAAGACTGGTGTTGGGAGGGTTGCTGGAAGAGAAGGTGTGGGTGCACTCATAGCTGGACCGTCTTCGGCTTCGTCTTCCCAGGAATCGGCAACCTCAAGGGATGTCTTTTCCTTTCGCTCAGGGTCGCTTATAGAGAGGCCTTTGAGACTGCTAGGTACAACAGTGCTCAACCCAGGTCGCTGGAGTGATTTATCCAAGTCCTTTAGCGTGTAGTTCTCGCTCAACAATCCTGTAAGGTCTAGAAAGGTCACATCTTCCCACCCGGATACACCTTCCATCTCTTTATCATCCTGAAATAGTATCTTCAATGTTCTGCTATCCAACTCACCTCTTTGTCCGTATAGCGATAAGTAGCTAAGCAAAACTTCTTTAAGCGGTATTGGGAGGCTGGCGAGGTAATGTTGTTCGTATTCAATGAGATCTTGCCAGTTGATGGCGAACGTGCGGAGGCATTGATGTACCAAACTGCGTGGATGTAGAAGACGCTATACCTATAGTTAGCCTCAAAACATATCTTAATTCCTCTTCCTACCACATACGTTGAACTCTTTGTCATGCCACCGCGCCAACTTCCCAAACTTCCTCCGCACACCCTGCCCATCCACCTCCCTCACTTTCCCAACCTTATGCCTATCCGCCCTCGCCCAACTACTCGGAGCTTCAGGGCCACTATAGCCCCTCCTCGCCGCAATCCCACTCACGCCATACGGCCGGTTCCCTAGCTTCGGTTTCGGCGCGTCAACCTCTGCTAAATGCAGCAGCCGTCTAAGATGCGGCGGAACCGTGCGGGTGGTAACTACCTCTGTGACTTCATCTATGCGCTGGGGAGTCGTGCGCGGCGCTTGTTCACGGCGGAGCTGCGTGATGCGTTCGTTTACTGAGACTTGCGGACGCGCTGGTGGCGTCGTCGAAGGCGCAATGGTGTGGTTCGGTCGGATTGAGGCGTAGGCTGGTTGGTGCTTCTTGGGCATGCTCTCCTGGGGTAGGAGGATGCTGGTGAAGACTGTGGGGCGAAGAGGGCGGAATGGCGAGGTATTTGTAGACCTATTGATAGAGGCGGGCGTAGACGGGATGGGATGTGAGCGGACGATTTGAGTCAACGCTAGGGTAAAGGGCGTAAGGCGAGAATTAATTGTCTCTACACTGTTGAATCGAAGAGGGAATGCCTGGACTTTTGAATGGCTCTGGTTCGCGCGGCGAGAGAGCGTCAGCACTGAGAAGTTGAAGGACGCGAGTTTGGGTAGTTCGTCATGCCGCCACTTCCCCCACATTTAGCGCGGTTCTCGCGTCTGCTAAAGACCCTGACTTTATGTCAAAATATCATGCGTGTTCGAATGTCAAGATAGAAAAATGAAACTACTGGTTAGGACTAAACATATAGCTAAAATTTGAGTGGCACAGCCATCTATCATGGAAGATAACACGGGGTATCGCGATTCCAAAAGCATATATCCACCAGATCCCAATCAATCGACCCTCAAGCTCTCTTGCTCCTTCCTCTTTGTCTCCTCCGCCCACCCATGCTCTCTTTCAAGTTCTCCAACATCGTGATCCTCAAACCCAAAGCACCAAATCTTCTCTGCAACACTCATCCCGTACTTACTCATACTCCCAAAATCATCAACCTTGCTGCTCTTCCTTCCCACATGCTGCACGAGACACGGACTAACCGCCCATCTCAATTCGTTCCTCTCGTTCGCAAAGTCCTCGATCAATGCATCGACGGGTCCGGCTTTGCGTTCGGCGAAGTAGTTGACCAGCATGAGTGCGCGGCTCCGCGGGAAGATGAAGGCTTGAGAGCAACATCCGTACTTGGGCATTAGAGAGACGCCCGTCGGGAGCGGCGCGACTGTTATACAGCCCAGCGCGAAGAAGAGGCCGATTAGAAGGGGGATGCAAATGCTAAGGGCGACGAGGACCCGAGTAGTCACTAGACGCGATGCTGTTGCGTTGCGCGTCTTCAATAGATAGACAACGCTCATGGGGGCCGCGAAAGCGCAGATCGACCGGAATAGATACATCCTCCAATCCTCACTATTCCACCCCAAAAACTCCTCGGTATGAAAAAGCCTGAGGTACAAAAACTCCGTCGACGCAAACTCCTCCGCACTCCGTTTCTCCACTTGCTTAACCGCCGCCATCGCGCGATGGTACCATCCGTCCATGGCTACAATGTCATCCTCAAAGATCGCGATGTATGGCGTGTTCTGTTTCGCGCAGTACTTGAGCAGGTACCGGTAATCATACAAGCCCTTCTCTTTGTACTCGCCACCTTCTGCCTCGAGGGCTTGGATGTGCGCGAATTCGGCGGCGGGGACGTCATACGTGAGGATTGTGTCTACGAGGGCGGCGAGCCAGGACTCGGTAAAGGCTGGGTGTGCAGACGGATCGGTGTGTGGGATGAAGACTGTGAAATGTATCGCTGCTCTTTCGATCGGTGTCAGCCCGGCCAAGAGGCTTCTCACTGTGTCGCGCAAGTACTCTGGGCCACGGCTAGCCATGGATGGAATACCGACGCATAATTTCTTCTTCGTAGGTGCATCGTCTGGTACATTTGGTGTGGTGTAGGACGAAACGTTTGCAGAGGCTATAAAGTCCGAGGCCTGCTGTTTACGGATTGTTGAGTAGCGCGGTGTGTAGCCGTGGCGGGGATTGAAAAAGACGGAGGTTGGATCGCGTGAGGAGATGTCATGGATACGGTAGGTCATCCACAAGAGTAAGAATGCGGATGCAAAAATCGTGATGCGCGTAAGATACATGGTGTAGCGAGTGGCACAGTGACATTGAAGGGAGAATGGTGGAGTGAGGAAAACTCATCTCCGCGTAGCGTTCATGTCATCGTGAAGGAGTGGAGCACGCTGAAATGCGTGAATGTAGAAAGAAGGCGCTGTTGTCTTGAGTAGCCGGCGGACTGCAGGTATCAGGTGGGGCGGTGGTCCAGATGTCTGGGATCGTTGATCACGTGGCAACTGCTATCCCGTCCCGAGGTTTGTGCACTGATATTACATTATGTACAACTGAAACATAAGAAGGCACATACCATTATATCAAATCTTTCGTTATCTCATCTGTACATGCAACTAACCTTACGATATAACATCTCTCCCCCTCAACTCAAATCCATCGAATGGCACATCTTCATCCATCCCAGCCTCCCACCAATCAAGGCCAATACGGCCCATCATCGAATCCATCATAAAATGGTTCCCCAGCCCCAACCATATTTGCCGCCGCCGTAGCAACAGCAGCTTGAACTTGAGCTTGCGCTTGCGCTTGAACCTGTGCCGCCGCCCTCCGCTCCGCCAGCCTCTCCCTCTCAGCAGCCTCCCCAGGACTGATCCATCCGATCATCTGTCTTCCCAATCCGCCCATACCCAAGCCTCCCAAGCTCATCGGGTGCACATACGGAGACATGGCCGGCGGACTGAGTGGCCTAGTAACCTGTGCCACAGCAAGGCCGCCTGGATACAACGCCGCCGGAGCATAAACGTTGTTAGCAAGCAGTTCCCTTCTCGCCTGCCCTACCTCATACTTCAATGCCGTACTATCCTCCAGCAGGTCAAGGAAACTCGCCTTGAACCCCAAGATGTCGCTCTCCAATTTCGCAAGGTTACTAGGTTCTGTCGCTGGGCCCCTCCCCATGCCAGCTCCAATGCTCATCCAATCTCCCCCTTCGCCACAAGGAACACGTATGAGGAACTTGCGCACCCACGTCTTGACATCTTGATCCGGTTCATTGCCGTCATAGATTTCTTTGAGAAGCGCAACGGGATTCTCGTGCGTAACGCCGTGTCTGTACATGCGTTCGAGTGCAATGTCCTTGAGCTCGGCAAAGTTCATGAGTGCACCCATCTTATACATCTTGATGTCGGATAAGATGTATGGTTCCGATCCCCCGGTAATAGCTTTGATGACAGGCGGCCCTCTGTTGCCTGTACGCACAATGTGCTTTGGATCCGGGCTGTACGAAGCGGTGTGCAAGAGCTCGAGGAAACGTTCGAACGTGTCCCTGGCGACGTCTTCATGGATCTCGAGGTACCTTCCACCAGCCTTCTCGAACGCACGGGCGATGCTGAAGTAGTTGTCGATTTTGGAGGCAGGGACTAGGACGGATCCATCGGCAAAGATGAACTCGTTGGAGGAAGTGGAGGGCTCAGCTTCGCCACGCGGCACTTCTTCGATGTGATGGCGACGGTCGTTGAAGACTTTGACAGTGGATGTACGCAGTGACTCAGGAAGATCGACAAGGGGCTTACAGACGCCATTATACCAGTCTTCAATTTCATTGGTGCTCAGAGGTTCGACACTGGAGGTGCAGTGACTACAGTACCATTTCTCCTTTCCGCGGTATCGCTGGTACGTACGGCGTTGGTAGCGGTATTCATCGTAGAAGTGACGGGGCTCGCCGATGGAGTGTCCGAAATCGAGCGATGTGAGAGGCCGTTTGTTGGCTGCCGAGAGCCTCTTGATAGTCATCATGATCTTGCCGAAAGGAAGACCGTGGGCTAGGCGACCGTATGCTACTTCCTTTTCCTGCTGGGGCCCACATGCAATGAGAAAGTAGGCGTGGATCATGTGGTGAATGAGGGCGGCGACAATGTCCTTGGACTGCGCTTCTTGAAGGATGCCACCATTCAAAATGATAGACACCCTCTTGATCTTGGCATCGGGTCCCCAGCCTTGAGTGTGCGTGCTGCCGGACACGTCGGGGCCAAGGTTGCGAAGATCGAGATAGACCGCGTGCTTGAGGTGGCCCGCGAAGAGCACCTCGTCAAGCTTGTTAAAAATGCGATGCGGAATCTCTCCCGCGTATCCTTCTCTTTCAAGGTTGGCAGCCCGAATCCGGATATTCTTTAGTACAGCAGCTGCATCAGGCGAGTTCTTACTATCCAAGTGATCAACGATGACAGCAACCGCCCAATCAATACTCCAGCCAAGGTTCCTTTCACACTTGATTCGAGGGTCCTGTAATTTCAGGGCGATAGTTGTCGGAGGCCTTGGCCCACGTGAAGGAGGCTGGCGGTAGTACGAGTCTGGCTCGGAGTCGTGCTGGTATTGCTGACATGGATGGTAAGGGGAGTAACGTTTACTAATCAAGGAAAGATCAGCAGCATGTGGAGATAGGGCGGAGCTGAACGCCATGAGTGCTGGTGTGAGGCGATGAGACTAGGCCTAGTGGTGTAGCCATTCGTGAGAAAAAAACGAAAATATCTCCTGAGCCTCAGCGATGCCGTGTTTATATAGCTGCCGCCGATATATTTTATAAAATGGGGCAAGCCAATCCTTCCTGTGCCATGGAAATAAGCTAAGTCGCGTAGCCAGTTTGCCCCTCTTGGACTGACTAGGTCAGAGGACGTTCGGTACAGCGAGACACGTCAATTGTTTGTGCTCCGCGACCGAACCACTCGTGTATCTTGTGGAACGGGCCGAAGTTGGGGCAGACTGTGACTATCTCAATCCATTGGACTAAGATGCAGAATAGCGAGGAGAACAAAGTTAAGCGCTGCCGTGACTGATCTGTTTTACTGAATCGTGCTGCACCCCGGCGTGGAGGTATACACGCTAGGGATGAGCCTGTGCTCGAGGTAGAGACCACGGCGATTATAGTCCAGAGATAATACTCGACCAACGGCTGAATGCGTCCTGTGACATCGTGACGTAAGCAAATGGCGCGCTGGCAGACAGCATGACGGTAGGTTGGCGGGTAAAGTTCGCTAGACTGGAAGAATATGAAGCAAGGTAATGATTGAGGCTAGAGGAAGATTCAGTGTAAAATATGTAATTGTAGGGCCATGATGGACACCGGGGCAGCCTCCAATTCATCAAGATAGGATGAAAAAATTTACAAATGTTCGCCTTTGCGTAGCAAGGCTGCTATGGCGAAGCGGCAATACGCTCCCAGATCAAACGCGGCTGTAAGGTGACTGCCTTCTCCTCCCGTCCATTACGTTTGTTGTCTCCGCGGGGGGCACTTGTAGCGTGGCACTTGATAGCAAGTAAACGTCAGACATGACGATTATCGTGCGTAATGGAAAATCGTCAGGCATCGTCGTTGCTACATCAGCGTTCAATAATCGCGTCGAGGAGGATAGCCATCACCCGGTCGCGCTCCTGGCGGGTAGCTGTCGCCTGGGCGTCCTCCTGTGGGGTAGCTGTCTCCCGGGCGTCCTCCTGTGGGGTAGTTGTCTCCCGGGCGTCCTCCTGTGGGGTAGTTGTCTCCCGGTCGGCCGACGGTCGGATAATCGTCACCAGGTCTTCCACCCCGTCCACTGCCGTCGCCATAGTGCTTCCGCCTGAGGGCTGCAAGCCTCTTCTTCTTGGTGTGTGCATTGATGTAGGTGCCGATGATGAAACCGATAATGTTGAAGAAAGGAACCCACGTATGCTCGGGTAGGAATTGCTGAGCAAACGCCAGCGAGATTGGCGAGACGATCCAGCTGACCTTCATAACAGGCATGAAGCCAGCCTTGACGGTTGCCTTCACCTGGTGGTATGTGCGTGCGCCAGCAATGAGGGCCATGGAGATGAGGTACACGGAGTTTTGGATGGGCGAGATCTGCGGAAATCAGCAAACTGAAGACTTACAAAGCCACACTAGAACTCACAATCAAGTTGCTGACGAGAATCTGGAGGATCTTGGCCTTCAAGCTTTTGCGGCCCTGGAAGATCTTCTGGAGGATGCTGATCAAAACGTGACCAAGGGGGGCGCTGATGAAGGCGCCATACAGTGCCATTTTTGGAACACGTGAAGTGAAATAGTTTCCTGCCCAAGGTGAGTCTCCAGTTTGGCCACATTTTTCGAGACGTCGCAGCGACTGGAATGGTGGGAAAGCAAGAAGCTCGGAACCCAGACGCCCCCGTCCTTGTACATACTACAACGGGTCAGCAAGTGTCTTTCAACCCCGAATTCGACAATTTCTCACCCTGATTTTGATCGGTCATGCGCGATCCATGACGCGAGAAACTCTTGTAGACCTGTGAAGCCAGAAATTAATGCTTCGTTTTCAGAGTGTTTGATTGAGCGCATACCAGATAGTGTGCCACTTGTCAAGATCTTAGTCCGTAGGGGGTTCGATTGGAGCTGTTTTAGGTAGGCCTAGTACAATCCATATCAGAATGTGTTGTCGCGTGAAGGCAATTGGGTATACGCACGGCAAGGTAACCGTTTGGCGTACCGGCCTTCGTGATTGCATTGCCAACGTCCTTGAGAAGGTCCTTCTCTTTACCTCCGGCCACGCCAGCTGCGTCCGCGAGTGCGGCAGTTGTCTCCTTCTCGAACTTGACCGACGCCATCTTGTCGCGTTGGAGGGCAACCACGTGCGGTAGCGATATACGGTGGGCGAGTTACGACGGAGTACGAACGGTCGATGGAGTGGATGCGACGACAACAATCAAAGCCGAGGGGGTGTTGCGCGCAGAGAAGCGTTGATGGTTGCCGGTTGACCTCGGGAGTCGGAAGGCTGGGAGTGCACAGACAGCATTGTTGTTGTCAGTCCAAACATGGCTAGCGCAGGAGATGCGCCTCTGTCGACATCAACTGTCGTCTCAACCAACACGGCACAAGATTCTAATCCACATATGCTTTGCGTGTCCTAACCCTGCAATCCGTGCCGACTTGGATTTGAGAAAGAAGCTAGAGTTGAAGCTCGATGAAGAATTGAAGAAGGGGACCAGTGTGAACAGGTGCTCACTGCGGGATGCCGCTGCCAGACGGACGCTGCTGGTACTACGGCAGATGTTGCGACGTACAAGTCCAGTGGCTCGCGGCAGGTTCTGCGAGAGAGGTGCTGAGGGAAGGAGATGTGCTGCGCATGGGGACGTGGTCCCTGGCGTGCGATGCGGGCGCCGAAGATGATGCTCCTCATCTAATCTGGAAGAGAAGACGCTCACAGTCCACAATGTGCCTCAGAACTTCGTAATGATGCCACTGGGTGACTCCGACACTCACAAGACGATGCGAGGTCGCATGGAACAATGGTTTGTGCGGGTTTGTACCACATTCTCTGCGTCGTCTCCTAGCACCCCAAGTCTCGTCACTTTCGCCAAACCTCAAATCTGCCCACCATTTACTCCCACAATCCATATATGTTCGCTCAACTCTGGTCATCATCATGCTGTGATTGTTTTCTCGTGCCTTTCCGGTCATGGAGTAAGAGATGGAAGAAGAATGTGGTAGTCGTGGATTCCGTTTGCTGTTGCCAAGCCGTCAAACCAGTCACTTCGCACACCACCACAACAATTCCACGCTCTGCGCCTCTGCAAACCTCATCCTATGACTTCACTCCATATACCAAATTACTCCATCGCAGACTAGGGCGCCGTCGGTGGCCTCCAGTCTACGCCTTCCTCATTCATCCGTAGGTACCACCTTACGTCTCCAACCCGCCATTGCCGATTACCCTCTACCTGTATCCAAACGCGCTCAATGCGCAAGGCTTACCAGCTACACAGTTACATAGGGAATAGCTAGGAAATTGCACCAAACGGACGTTCATCGCTTTCATCCGCACCTACATCTTTACCCAAAGCGAAGAAAGCGCACACCATGAAAGTAGGTGCCGTCGACATCGATGTCGCGGTTCTAGCTGACACGCTCAAGGCCCGCGCTGCCGTAAAGCGGGCTCGCGTCCCCAGTTGCACGCACATTTCCATGGAGCGCGTGTATCTCGGCGAAGAAGGGCACTGCGCTGTTTGCGGACGACTTCCAGCCATGGGGTTCCTCTACCAATGCCGTCAGGACTCCGATCGAGTTGAACCGGGCGAGAAGAACGATGAGTGGCCAAAGTCAGATTTGCGCTGTGAACTGGAGTTGATCGGCCTAAGCGAATCGGTCATCGTGAGTGCCGAGGAGGGCAAGTACACGGATGAGCAACTGGAGAAGCTCAAGATCCTCAAGCGAGCGCTCAATCAGGCCGTTGCGGATGCGACGCAGGGCACTGAGGCGAATCAGGCGGCGGAGAAGCTGGCCGCGGCCGAGGAGAGTCCTTCGAACAATGATGGAGCGTTGAACAGCATTGTGGAAGAAGAGAAGGTAAGCAAAACAAGTCAAACGCCTGATTGTGCTTTCCACAGGTCAAAGTTCAGATGTGTTGCGAGACTCGACCGAACATTGCGACCTTTTCCGGCTGAGTCGATTGAAAGCCAACTGACAGTTACAGGCTCTGACCCGTTGCTCCTTCCGCGCATGCCACACTTGCCGTCCCCACTTGTCTCAGCGTATCTACCTATCCTTTGACGCTGTATACGGCAATGAAATTCCTCCCCTCGCTGACTGGGAGATTTCTACCCTCACCATTAAATCTGCAGAGGTCGCACGTACTATCGGCCTCCGCAAGCCTGTGCCGCCTCCAACTCCCTTGGAACTCTCACCGCTCTCTACCGACATGATATACTCCACCAACCCACCATCTTCCGAGTGTAGCGTGGTCACCTTCAGGACGACCCAATCCGACATCGATAATCTGGCTTCTAAGAGCCGCCACCGCCGTCGCTTCTACAAGCTAGGCTACCAGTCCTCTGGCGAGCTTGCTCGTGATCTTTCCCGTCTTCGCATGTTCTCTCGAGATGGTCTCAAAACCGCCTTTCAAGGTATCTTCCGTCAGTCGCGCGAATCCAGCTCTGAAGGTTCAAACATTACGCTTCCACTGTCCCGCACCGGTATGGCTCGTGATGTGAATGGTGGATCTTCTATGGGCGAATTCGATATCGGAGCTCTGCGGCGGGTAAGGAGGCAGAAGGAGCGCAACGATCTACGCAACGGTATTTCAGGCGGCTTCGAGGATGTCAGTCTGCCACCGAGCGCACACCAACAGCGTCAAGGGCATGTAGCCGAGAGCGAAGAAGGAAGTACGAGCACCCGCGACTCGGATTTTACGGTCTACTCCTGCATCTCTGAGGGTAGCGAGGTTGAAGTGGATGGCGGTGTGGCTCTTACGGAGGAAGCCGTTGAGACCCACACGCCAGATATCCTCAGTCTTTCACAGACCCCTGCGCAGGTGATCGGTGTGGAGATGGATGAGATGGGCCTGGCAAGCATCATGACCCAAGTCTGAAGAGCGGAAGAGCGGAAGGCGGGGACGAACACAAAAGCATCAGTGTGACAGGGTCCCAACAACAAAAGCATTGATCAAGGCGTACTGGCGTCTTTTTCCGGAGATACCCAAGATACGGTCTGTATCATGTTTTCTTTCTGCATTGCGGGGAATGGTTGGAGTTGGGGGCTTCAGCAAGGACGGTAGCTACGCGGGTGCTGGTGAAGCATTGTCTCTTCCTTTAAACCCTACGGTCGATCAAGATTGAAGTAATAGTAATGGATGTTTCTGGCTGCTTCATGTGGGCGGTATCCTAATACCATCACAAGCACCCAGTGAAAAAAGGTGACCCAAGCTAACAGTGTCTTTCACCCTTCTCCACTGGTTGCCTTTCCCCCGTTGATCAAAGATATCGTGATGTTTTCGTTCTTGTCGCCCATGGTTCAAATACTCCTTTATTAAGTCTACCCACCGTCTCCTGGTTCCCCCAAAGTACTTTCTGGTGTTCCATGCGCTCTCGATAGACTGGTTCATCACACTGCTTTCCTTTTTCGACTGAGCGACCCGGACCATCGTTGCCACAGTTTAGTCTTCTTGTCGGACTTCAACCTTCGGGTGAAAGGCCGCGACCTAGCGCTAGGTATCGTACCCACCGTTGTCGAGACTATTTCTGACGATGTCTACTTCGCTGCATCATGGAGCAGTTGACCGACCCCCTTTGACGAGCCGCTCTAGTGCACGCAGATCTTTAAAAGCTATATATGCACTTCACAAAGCGGCAAAGAAGCTACAGCCTAACATCTAACAGGCCAATTTGATCCTGATTGGGAGATGATAATGAGAGGGTGGAAATACAGTTCGAGTTTATGATCTATATAGATTTATTTCAAAATAGTGTAGAGGGAATTTAGGATGTTGTTTTAAGAGAGTTGTGCTGCTATTACTTTTAATGTGGATTTAGTCGTGTTTGTACTTGTGAGTATTTCTTGGAGGTTTTTGAAACTTGTTATATTCTGGGGGTTGAGGTAGTTAGTAGCTCTGTATCTTAGATGTACTATATTTTATCGCCTTTAAATTATAATTATAGGTCATCCAAGTCTACCTGCCGTCCTGCTAGTATTAAAAGTAAGCCTCCAATAATATCTTGGTGGATATTAGAAAAGGGGGCTATGGGGTTGTTTGAAAAGGTTCTGCAAAGAAAAAAATATCGAACGCAAAGCTCGCCATCTTCTGTGAGGTTTTGAGGTAAATGAGCAAGGGTCCGTGAGAGTTTTAGAAGCGACCGAGCTTGGGCTAGCGTTGTTGTGCCATCCGCGGGTTGATCTTGAACTCCAAGCCATCCTCCTCAGTCCTAACTCAATACCTCCATCACGATTATAACTCTCTCGAAAAAGGTGATTCCCATCTTTCTTAGTGCATTATAAAGAATTAGTCGTGCATATTGGCCTCACCAAAGTCCCCGATCTCAAATCGCACCTGTTGTACCTTTTTCCCTGGCCACCTCCCACCTCACTACAGTCTCTTCTCCTATAGATTGGGACTCCACTGCAGTGACCAAACATTCTCCCTTGTTCCATATTTTTCTTCTCGATTATGTTATGGCGTTTTATCGCCCCTTCATTCGCCGTCCAGCTCTCTATTCATTCTCCCGTTCTCTTCCACTATCGGTCTCATCCCCAGGAGCCAGAAGGCTCTTCACAGAACCGTCTCGTTCTTTGGATGGCCACTCAATGAAGGAGCGTAATGAGTTATACGAGTATACGTCAGGTTGATGGATGTTTGTTAGCCCCACTTTCCCTAAGATCGTTACTATGACTAACTATGACCTGAAGATGGAACGACGCCCTGAAGCATTCTGAAAGAAGACGTGTGTTCAACGTCGCAGAACTCAAGCGCTTCGCGGCTGCAGCCGTCAACCAGAATGTAGATGATGTAGTTCGTTTTGAAAAGCTTGCCGAAGGAGGTTTCAATCGAACTTTCTTGATCACTATGCGCGATGGCTTTCAATTTGTTGGGCGCATCCCATACCCTGTTACAGAGCCAAAGCACCTGGTCGTGGCTAGCGAAGTTGCGACGATGGATTTTCTCCACTCGCACGGTATACCAGTCCCCAAGATCTATAGTTATTCGGCTACATCGGAAAACGCTGCTGGCACCGAATACCTCTTCATGGAGCTTATGCGCGGCACGAACTTGGGAGACGTCTGGTTTGACCTGCCTGAAAAGGCTAGAATAAGAGTTGTCAAGAAACTCGTCGAATTGGAGTCTCGACTGTTCGCTCTCCCGTTGCCAGCAAGCGGTAGCCTGTACTATGCCAAGGATCTCAAAGTTGGATTCAACAAAGTTGACGTTCCCGTTGCCGATTCTGCAGGGCAAAGTCGCTTTTGCGTTGGTCCTGAAACGAGACTTGACCTGTGGTACGGAAAGAGACTCAATATTCAGACTGATCGTGGACCATGTACGTATCAACTCATTCATTCACACCCTAAAATTCACCTTTTCCGCGTCCTTGACTAACATTCAAAAGACACAGATCTAGTAGCCACCATGACAGCCGGCGCCAAAAAGGAGATCGCGTATCTCACAAAGTTTGGCCATTCGCTTCACCCCTTCCAACGTCTGCATCGAGAGATTTTCAACTATCAAAAGCAGTCACCCTCGGAGCATCTGGAAAATCTGAACAAATACCTGCGAGTTGCGCCTCATCTCATCCCGAGCGGCAACGACGCTCTAATTCGCCCAACGCTAAGGCATCCCGATCTCCAACCCAACAATGTTTTTATCTCTGATGACTTCGAGATCACTGGTCTAATTGACTGGTACGTAACTCTTGGTTGCAATTGCGTCTGCCGACTACGCGGCTCTCGAACAGCTGTGTGGATAGTTCAAAACAACCCACACTAATACTCCCCTGGACGAGTTTCACTGACTTTATACCTGCATCTTTAGGCAACATTGCGTAATACTACCGCTCTATCTGCAATGTGGAATCCCAAACAGCTTCCAGAACTACGGCGACAGCGTGTCGGAATCGCTAGTTACCCCTGAACTACCCCCCAACTTCGATGAACTAGGCGAAAGGGAGCAATTGGAGCAGGTTTTGCTACTTCAGAAGCGTCAACTCCATTATCTCTATGTTGCAATGAGCGCGAAATTTAACGAAACGCACTACGATGCCCTAGCCCACGACTTTGGCATTTTAAGACGTAAACTGTTCGTCCACGCGAGTAACCCATGGGAAGGAGACAACGTAACCCTCAAAGCCGACCTCATTCACCTGACACAACACTGGTCCGAAATTGCCACCGTGACATCGAGCTCAAGCGGCAACACGATCCCTCCTTGCCCGATCAGTTTCACAGAAGACGAGGTGAAGGAGTGTTTGAGGTTACAGGCTGCACAGAGTGAGGTGGACGATCTGCTTCAGACTTGCAGGGACATTGTCGGCGTTGGGACTGAGGGGTGGGTGCCCTTAGAGCTGTATGATGAAATAAAGCAACGAGAAATCAAGCTGAAGGCCGATTCGCTTGAGGGAGCTGAGACTGAAGAGGAGAGAACGAGGACCCTTGAGCACTGGATTTTCGATGATTTTGATGAGGAGGAGTATTCGTGAGAAATGGCGTGGTCTTTTCATCCCCAGTCATGTGTTGAGAAAGTTTTTGATACATATGTAAGAACAAATATTGAAAACCTTCTGTCTATCATGAAAGTGAGCCCTATTGGACGCCATTATGGGTAACCGCATACCTTAAAACACCTACTTGACAGCCTGTAAGACAGACTGTTTAGTTTGCTTTCCAGATTAGAAACTCTGTCGGGCTCCTTTTAAGGCTGTTAAATGGGGCTTGGAAGGCAGTTAACAAGTCGTTGTTGCCCTGTTGAGAGGCTTTGGAGGGTGACTACTGTTATTTGGATACGCTTACCCTATAATGGCGAAGGGCTCCCACATGTGACCAGGCGACGCGGCCGCGTTCCGTCGCGCCTGACTAAGCGGTTGCTCTTTCCACGGCAACCACGATTCGACCAATCGGGCCATATACCCCTCACCTTTCGTTCTCTCCCTTATTCTGATTCTCCAGCCTACCCTCCAATTCTTGTCAAGCCTCCCACACATCGCAATCAACAGCATGGCTTCGCAGACTGCGAAGAATGCTACCTTCCTGGTCACCTTGGGGTCTCGTGGCAGTAAGTCCAGCTTTTGTGGCTTCCTCTCTACGCTCTGGACTGATGTCTCTGTGTAGATGAGAGCGATGATGAAGAAGATGACTATTTCGACGAAGAGGACGACGAGTTCCCGTGGCTACTACCGATGGATGGCACAGTCGTCCTCCCTGGAGGTATTCATGCGGGGTTCTGCAAAGCTCAACTGTTCAAGCGCGAAGAGATCCCCGGTGATTTCTATACCTCAATGGAAGAACCATCGCATGAGCTATCCCAGCTTGCATTCCATCTTTTCGATCGCTATGGGCATCTTAAGAAGGACTATCGGGAGCATGATGTGAAGAAAGGGTCCGGCGTTTGGGGCAGGGAGCTCGACAAGGGTGTTATCCTGTTCTTCGATGATCTTAGGATCGTGAAAGAAGAACGCCGTCAAGGCCTCGCTCGCCAGCTAGTGCTGCAGATGCTGGCTGAAGCTCGGAAGACCAACCCTTGCTTCTTTGCCATCACTGCCCCGGGATGGATCAACAGCGAAGTAAATATGGAGAGCGGAGGCATGTCCACCAAGGAAAAGATGGAACTTCAAGATTGGCATATGGATATAGCCGTGCAATTCTGGCGTTCTGTCGGCTTCAGAAGGATTGGCTCATCGTCATTCTTTGCGCTCGCTGGATCTTCCGATCATCCAAGCCACAGCTTGCGCGCTGCTGACGACTACGATCCACCGGAAGCAGCCAATATCACCGACCTTCTTTCTCAGGATAGTTTGCTCAACAACTGCTTTGAAATGAAGGATCTCGACTTCCTGGACTATCTCAAGAATGTCTTTAGCAGCATTCCTTCGGATGACCCCCTCTAGCAAAAGAAAAGTGAGAAAGGGAACCCGTTACTGCATATAACCGCTCTCTGCGGACACATACAGTCAACAGCCTGGCTCCTTTCTCAGAATACCAGTCTCATAAGTCTACGAAACCAAGACGGCGAGACCGCATTTGAACACGTTTTGTTCAACAACGACAAGCTTCGGCGCACCCAAGCAACCATGGGTATGATGACCATTCATAAAGCTGATGACTTCAGGGGATACAGTCCGTCACTGGTGAAATGCCTTGCGTTACTCAAGGGCATTCCGGACGCTTCTGAGATCGAGCAACTGCGTCTCAAGTACGGATGCACCTGTGGTCGCTGCGTTGGTGGATTCCTTAGCCCTCGCATGCATCTGTCCCTTCGTCGAGAAAGCGCATCCTGCTCTGATTATCTCGAAGATTTTCTTGGCGTGGGTCCTGAATTCTTCCTGAATCCCCCGATACCCGGTGGTGTCGGCTCGCAACACGTACCCAACAGCATCAAGCGCCAAATGATGGGAGACATCTCGCTCTGTCTCGGCTATCGAGATCTACTTCTAACATTCATGAAGCTCTCTGAAGAGGAAGTGGTGCCGAACGCAACGAATTTCCTGGCTCGAGCAGAGCTGGGTAAGAATGCTCGCGCTGTCCTTGATTGTGGCTAAGACACCATGATGATTGCTTTGGGTTCTAGCGTCTTCCGGACGGCAATGCAATGGGATAGGTATGCGGCGAATCGCGGTCCCTTTGCCTACTATTATGAAGAAGAGGAGGAGGAGGAGGACGGTGAGAGAGATGCGCTGCCAGAGTGTCGCAACGATCTGGAGTATGGATTCGTGAGCCGCATGTGTGGGTACGAGACAGTCAGCTTGGTCGGTACGAACTTCGGTGCTGAGTCTCTGTTTGACTACTGAGTCCTTCCTCATGCCCGTTCATTTGGGTTTCAAAGAGGGTTAGCTGGCGTTATGTATCGGTGTTCGTAGGTTCGATCTGAAAACCAAAAGTCGAGATGATGCTGTTGAGGTCGCTAGCTAGTCAATCTATGGGGTTCTATGCGTCTTGACGGTCCGTTATATTCCTTCGTTCTATCGCCTCTATACCCTCGAGTATATCCCAACTTCGTGCACCACAAGTCGCCCCAGAGGAGTGGTTCCTTTCCTTGCTGCTCAACCCCACTTAATTATCGTGCAACAATATCTTTCATAAGCGTGCTACTATCTTTATTGAGATTAAGGAGTTTTATTCGCTGTATCATTCTCATTGGGCACGTAAGCATAGCCTCCTGACAAATAATAAGATCTTGTTGCATAACTCCTTCCAGACAAGACCGATCCAGTACATCTTCCACAATCGCGTAGTATCGCCGTTCACCTCATCGTCCTCAACGAACCCGTCAGTCTTCACCCAGTCACTGTTTAGAATGTTCAATGACTGCAATGCACTCATTTACGGGCCGATAACTTATGTGCTTCTCACTCTTGCCTGTGCCCTATCCAACTTTTGCAAAGGTATATCATACAGGCCCCTAGACTCTTACTGAAGTAGATCAAGATCGCAGCCCGCCTTGACAAGTATCCCAGCTACAGGCTGCAAAGGTGCAAGAGTGGAGAAAAAAGAAGATTCTCTAGTAATATTTTAGAAGGGTTCGAGTTAAATACTCCAGCAGCTTCTTAATACATTGTGTGCTTGTTAGTGCAGCTGACCCTCGTTAACTCAAGCCTCTACTCATCCTCGGGAGCTGCGGAGAAGACCAGTTAGAGCGGATTTAGTACCGTGCATCAACCCATCACTCCGTAACCTGCCGTTCTTCAACATCAAACCATTCTACGGGCCGCGCCTCCTTTCTCATCTACATTCCTGCTAATACTATTGTCCGAGCCTTTAACATCAGACTTAATCGTATTCATCAGCGTCGTTGCAGTTTAAAGGAAATTACCCTAAACTAAAAGCTTAGGGCATCGCTACCATGGTACCAGCCTACTATATAATTTTTTAGATAGGTGGATGAGAAAAGGGGGTTTGGGGGAGATGGTTTAAATGTTCGTCGGGATTTGAGTAGGGAAGGATGAGAGTATAGGAGTGCTTTGAGTGCTGTTGTTCGTACGGAATACAGGACTTAGAGCATAATTATTACTAGATGTAAGGACCACGGTGGAACTGTGGAATAGTAGCTACAGGACCTTTCACGATCAGGAAGGCGTACGAGCCTATATCATAAGCTCTCCGTGAGCGCTGGAGTGAAGTGTCCTGAACCAGACTCTGCATACATCTACCACTACACAGACAAACAGTCAGTCAGACAGGTAACAAGAAATCCGCACACGTACAATACCGCAACGCCATTGAGATAAACCCAGCCTCCACTCCCAAATCCCAAATCTCAAAATCATACCAACAAAGTAGCACCCCCCCTCCTACCCTTTCATTTCCATCTATCTGTGTTAGAACCCTGGTCACACTATACACACACACGTCAATAATATAAAAAAATAATCTCTTGTCCTAAGAATGTCTATATAACATGCAATCCCCCTCCCCTCCCCTTATCCACCCCTATCATCATCGCCATCACCACACCCACACACACGCATCATCCCGCGTCCGTTTCTACCCCATCCCCATCTCCGCAGTCCCGTCCCCTTCGCACCATCGATCCGCCATCCACAGCGCGAGAGAGCTGGGCAAACCGCGTAGCAACCACCCTTCCACCCCCACCCCCACTCCCATCTTCTGCTCTCCCTCCCCCCCCCTCTCTCTGCATCCCCAGCACACAGCCACGTAAAAAGGATGAGAGCTACTCGTCCGTACCAAAAGATACGAATATATTACCCCTCCAAACCCACTCCCATCCCATCCCATCACCACCCCAGTTCAACAACCCATGATGCAAAGCACAAAAAAAGGATCAAGTCCCAAAAAAAGAGTGCCAGTACCGTTATCACATTAAGAGGAGCCGAGCCAGCCAAACATCTAACGCCCAATGAATGCAAAAAACAAGAAAATGAACAATAACAGAAAGCCCGCTTCGTCGTGTGTCAACATATGTAGCACCGTACAGGTATATGTCATGCGTCAAAGATTTAGAATAACCCCTTCCACAGTTCATAGAGTCTGAAAAAATATGTCCCAAAAGATATGCTTCAACCCGCACTGCATGCAATCACCAACGCAGGCTCAAACTAGATATTGACAGGCGGCAATTGCGGCGCGGAAGCAGTGGACCCAATCGCACTATTCGGGGACTCGCTGTCCCTAAGTCGCTGCCCCGCGGCCCGTCCCGCACTCCCGTCCAGCACAAACGGCCCAGCATCATTTCGTGGCGTCATAGGGCAGTCAGGAGCGCGGTCAGGACTGAGCCCATTCGTACTGTTGTTGAGGTGGTATAATGGTGAAAGCCCGGCTTCATTCGCACTTGCCACGTTGATGGACACGGGCTGCGTAACGGATGAGGAGACAGGAGTGGGAATCCGTTGGGCGTGGGGCGTCACGGGAGCAGCACTAGGGTTTGCCATGTTTTCCAAGGCGTCGTGGGTGATTCGAATGCGGGAAAGGGCTTCTTCCAGACCAGAGGATTGACCGCTTGCTCCCAACCCGTCGGGGTTCGTTTCTGGTAACGCGGTAGTGGACGCTTTGGGTGTGACGTGGCGGTCCTGTGATTCAGGGTCGCTTGTTGTGGGGTCGTTTGGTGCATCGTTGTCGTCCCACGACTCGAATTCACCCATGTCTTCTACGTCGGCTTCGAGGTCGGCGACTGCGCGGCAGTTAGGGCACAGGAAGTTGGGCCATGTCGAGCCATTGAGGATGGGGCGGATGCACTTGTAGTGCCAGACGTGCGAGCAAGGTGCTACGAACAGCGATTGGCAGGGCTGTGTTGTTAGTGGATTTCTAGTTTCTGGCAGGTGGTATGCTTACTGCAATCGACATGAGGCAGATGGAGCATTCGGAGGAGTGTATCGACGTGTTGTCGCCCTCCTTCTTTGCTTTGCCCAGATTCCGCAGCCGTTGGTGGGTTTGTTTGCTGGGATGGTCAGTGCCACGTCCTGTCGCCGTCCACCAAACTTACTTGAACGTGTTGAGTGCCTGTTGCCAGCCGCGATTGCACTCGACCCTGATCTTTACACATCTGAATATCATCTCTTCTCCACCCCGGAAATCGATGCCCAGCTGAATAATGTCGCCATCCTTGAGGCGGAATGGCTTAGACTCTACGTTGGGCTGGCTCAGGCGTATGTGATTCAGAAATGTGCCCGACGAGCTCTTGACGTCCTTGATAAACCAGCTGCCGTCCTTGCACCACAGCTCGCAGTGCTTCCGGCTGACCACCTTCGACTTGAAGCCCACGGCGGCGGACGAAGGGACATTTATTGGTACGTCTGGGAGATTATCTCGCTCCGAGTATCGTCCCACGCGGATGACGGCCGATTCGTCGGGAACGGTGCGGGTGATGGTGGAGAACTGCAGCGAGGGACGCGGGGCGCGAGGGTCGGTGTGCGGGATGAAGCGTATGGAGGGGAGGTTCCTGAGCGAGTCGTTCTTCTCGTTGTTCCTCTCGTTGTCGGGCGACGCCATGTTGGAGGAGGCGGGTGTTGGGCCGGAGTGGTTACGCACTGTCAACTGGGGAGCCGCCGTCTCGGCTCTGGTCCTCGTCATGGTCGAGGGCGAGTCAGGGGAAGTCTGAGTGCGCGATAGACGGTTGTTGGGGCGGGCAGTGGCGCTCTCTGAGGTCTCGGCGGGCGAGGCGGGCGAGGCGGGCGGGGTGGTTGTGGTTGCGGTTGCTGCGCGTGGGCGGCCGCTGCTTTTCGAGTGCTGCACCGGTGAAACTGGCGAGGCTTCCGCTGCTGCTCCTCCGCTCCCCGCGCTGGCTTGGAGGCTGTGGGTGTAGTTCCTCAGGAAGTTCAGGCCGCCGCGGAGACGGCGAGGCGCAGGCGAGGTGGTTGATACTGCGGAGGCGGAAACTGTAGGGTGGGACGGTGCGGCGCTCGTAAACATAGGGAGGACTGGTCAATACTGGTCGAGTCAGCGACTGCAAGCCCGCTCAGGGACCCCCGGCTTGTGAATGCAGAAACAGCGGCGTTTGGCCGATGACGACGGACATGCACAGGCACAGGCACAGGACGATGTGAAGCTGTGGAGGCCTCGAGGCACGTCGAGGTGGCTGATGGGGCTAAGACGACGGGGAGTCAGCCGGCGATAACATGCACTTACTGCTTAGGCAGCGATTATCTCTCTGCTGTATGCGTCAATCTAGGGCGTTGTCAAACGCGCAGAGCTCTACACAGCCTTGTCTACGTGAACGTCTACGTGAACGTCAATCTGCTGCTCTGGATGCAAAGTCGCAGCTACAAGCCCAAGTCCTCAAACTACGGAGAGTGTTGATACAACCGTATGGACTGATAGCTGCCCGAATAAGGGTCTGCGAATGGTTTGAAGGGGCGCTGCTCCGCTGAGACTGTTTCCACCTCCGTAGCTGTATCGAGAATCTGTCATGCCTTCATGCGTTGAACGCTTCGGTGACAAGGCACAAGGCACGTCTTGCTCACGCCGATCACTTGACTGTCACCCCCTTTTCGGTAAGGTCGCGCCAAGACGCACGTGATGTCATTCTCGGAATTTTGACGAACGCGACTTCCTCGAGGAGCGCCGCATCACATCTCGCAACGTCCGGATATGCTCAGGCCCAATACCCTCCGACCGATATCACGGCGCCTTTCGCAGTCCTCCGCTGCCCTCACAAAGTCGGCAGCATGCGCCGGTAGACGCGGCCTGGCGACGGTTGTTGCTGAAGAGAAGGTTCGTTGAAACTGCCAACACCCTCCGAGACTGTTTCTAACGTACAACCAGGATCCCGTAGAACTCGACCAGATCACAACCCTCCCCAATGGCATCCGCGTCGCGACAGAAGCCCTCCCGGGCCATTTCTCCGGCATTGGTGTCTACGTTGATGCTGGCTCGAGGTACGAAAACGATGCGCTACGAGGCGTGAGCCACATCATCGACCGGTTAGCCTTCAAATCGACGACATCCACCTCAGGCGATGAAGTGCTGGAAAAGATCGACTCCTTAGGCGGCAACATCCAATGCGCTTCCTCGAGAGAGTCGCTCATGTACCAGGCCGCCACCTTCAACTCCGCCGTGCCCACCACCGTCGGTCTGCTCGCAGAAACCATCCGCGATCCGCTCGTCACCGAAGATGAAGTACAGCAGCAGTTGGAAACAGCCGACTACGAGATTGGGGAGATTTGGTCCAAGCCGGAACTCATCCTCCCTGAGCTGGTGCACATGGCGGCCTACAAGGATAACACCTTGGGCAACCCATTGCTCTGCCCCAAAGAGAGGCTGCCACACATCAACCGCGCCGTCGTGGAAGCATACCGGAAAGAGTTCTTCAAGCCCGAGAGAATGGTTGTCGCATTCGCAGGCGTAGAGCACGGAGAGGCAGTACGGTTAGCAGAGCAATACTTTGGCGACATGCAAAAGTCGACAGGACCATCTCTTGCTAGGCTGGGCGAAACAGTCTCCTCAAACACATACGGCCAACCCACCTTCACAGCATCCCACCCAACCCCAACCGGCGCCCCCCCACAGTCCTCAAAACTCCTCTCCAAGATCCCCTTCTTCAAGAACCTCTCCACCTCCGCTACATCCAACGCCTCAATAAATACCTCCCACTCCCTCGACTTCCCCCCAATCGACACCTCCGTCCCATCCCACTACACCGGCGGCTTCCTAACCCTCCCTCCGATCCCACCACCACTAAACCCCGCGCTTCCCCGCCTCTCCCACATCCACCTCGTCTTCGAAGCCCTCCCCGTCGCATCCCCCGACATCTACGCCCTCGCAACCCTCCAAACCCTCCTTGGTGGCGGAGGCTCCTTCAGCGCCGGTGGACCAGGCAAGGGCATGTACTCGCGCCTCTACACCAACGTGCTCAACCAACACGGCTGGGTCGAGAGCTGCATAGCCTTCAACCATTCATACACCGACTCAGGCCTCTTCGGCATCGCCTCCTCCTGCGCCCCCGCCCAAGTGGCCCAAATGCTCGAAGTAATGTGCCGCGAGCTCTCCTCCCTCGGCCAAGAAACGGGCTACGCCGCCCTCAAGGAAGGAGAAGTCCAACGCGCGAAAAACCAGCTCCGCTCCTCGCTCCTCATGAACCTCGAGTCGCGCATGGTCGAGCTCGAAGACCTGGGCAGACAAGTCCAGGTCCATGGCCGGAAAGTCGGCGTCAAGGAAATGTGCGCGAAGATTGAAGCCGTCACCGTTAAGGATCTGAGGAGGGTTGCGAGACAGGTTTTCGGCGGTGAGGTGAGGAACGTAGGCGGTGGGAGTGGGGCGCCTACCGTGGTGTTGCAGGAAGGCGAGCAGGAGGGCTTGAAGAGGAGGGAGTTTAGTTGGGAGGATATCCAGGCGAGGATCGCGAGGTGGAAGTTGGGGAGGAGGTAGATTGGTTATTTTGGTTGGAAGGTGTGTGTGTAAGAGTAGTGGGTTTGGAGGTTGGGTAGGGGAGAGGCGGATGGGGTGTGATGGGTTGTGTATGATATATAGGATGAGTTATAGAGTGAAGGATAAGATAAGATCGAATGTTTCGTGCTTATACGTACTTGTACAGTACATGTCCATAAGAACAAAGATGTCATATACCTAGTTATACTATGGCGGGTATTCTATTCATCCCACCAAGTCACTGTTGCTTGTGAGCTTCACCATTGCTGCTGGGAAAGTGAACGCAAGTGTACCCCTGCATTCAATCAACCAAATGGTACAGCACACAGTACATACACGAGCAATAAAATACAGAAGCTTTTCGAAGAAGTAAAATAGGAAGAATAAGAAGAAAAAACTAGGGTATCATTATCTTGAGGTTCAACGCAAACTCATTCTCTCTCCTTGAGGGAGTACATCAACCATATGTACAGTACAGTACGTACCAGTACATCATATCCACATCGCCGCATGAAAGATGATCAAAGAGGACCGAAGTCTCGTATGCTGCACTACCAGACAGCATGTTCGCATCGAAATCGCCGTTTCGATGGAAGAATGTGGGGAGACCACCTGACACCATACACCAGTCACCAGCCGTACACTTCCAATACCTGATTCCTCCTTCAAGTTACCATTCATCCATATCCTCAATCACATACAACGCCATCCATCTCTAGTACCATTCCAACGCGACCCCACTCCTGCCTTTCATCTACGCACTCCCCGGCGGCCCGCCCATATTGAGCAAGATATCCAGCATATCCAGACCCCCAACATCAGGGCCCATTGCCGTCTGATTGATATCCGCACCGTACTGATCAAGCAGCGGATCCAGCGGAAGCGCAAGCCAATCCTGTTCACCATATCCTCCGTCCCCACCATCATTGTTCCCCCCGACGTTGCCCCAGTGCTGCCAACTCCCATTAGAGTTATTTCCGTTGTGGTTATTGTTGTTGCCGGAATTGAAACTGTAGTTGTTCGCGTTGAAGCCTGGCGGCGGCATGAAGGATACAGAGTTTGATGTGGGATCGTACGCTTCAGAGGAGATGCCGAAGAGAGGATTCATGGGGATGGGTGTTGCGCGTCCACTCGCTGTGATACCACCTGGGCTTCCGGGCATGGAGATGGGTTGGTTGGAGTAATTCTGCTGATGGATGTTTTGTTGTGGCATCAAAGTAGGTGGCGGCATCATGGCGGGAGTCTGCGCCCGCGTTCGTGAAGGAGAGCGAGAGCCTGCGTGAGAAAAACCGGTGGAGCCTCCATTGGCTGCGAGACGCACGAATCGGCCGCGTATACGGTGGGTCAATGTGTCGACGAGGTCGGCGAAGCGGTTCCCTACATGGACGTCATCGACGATGGAAGTGCGGAGGGCATAGACGGCGCGGTCTAGAAGGCCGAGCGTGATGGCTACATCGTCTTCTGTGGCACCGAGAGCAAACGTCTTCAGGCAGATGATAGCAACCGAGACAATGCGGAAGAAGGTCCTCACAGGCGCATGGCGTAGATGATGCGGGAAGAGGTCGTCTACTACCACTTTGAGGACATTGCGAGACGCGTCAACGACCTCGCGGATGTGGTGTCGGTCGTTTCCATACCACTTGGCTACGGTACTGAATGGAATTGCGTTGCCGCCTGGGTCGCTATTCCGAGAGCTCTGCTGCGCTTCGAAGCTGTTGGGTTGAGCATGCGTTTGCAGTGGCGTGTTGTGTGTACAGCGCTCGACAACAGCTTGCAGGGCCAAGGAATTCAGGTAAACACGCGTGTATTCATACTCAATGGTCAGGACGTGACGAAGTAGCGGTGGGACTTGTGGGGCTTGATCAAAGCCACGCTTCCAGTCCATGAGCGGAGTCTGGAAACCCTGGAGAAGCTCTTCATACTTGCCCGATTTCAACAGTTCGCGGGTCCTGCGTCGATTAGGGAACAGCTTCAAGTTGCCCTTCTGCATGGTCTTTGCAATGCGATCCCAGAAGTCGAGGACCAGGTCTTGGATTGCATGGCGCTCTTGCGTTGCAACCGACTCTAGGGGAAGTCGCTGACCATCTGGCCTGGTGCTGTGATGAAGAGGGGGCGCTTTGATTAAAGCCTTCCTTGCGTGGTACAACTCCAGCGGCGTTGGCTGCGATTGAATCTCATCGTCATGCGCGTTCCTCGGAAGCATCGACGTCAAGCCCAGTCTACCACTAGTCTGTGTCTCATATATGACAAGCAGGTCTTTTAGATGATTCTTACGGCGGAAATAGGCCTTGACAGTCGCGTGGGACAGGTGCTGATTCGCCTCTTCGAACTCGCTCTCGCTCGTCTCATCAAACACGCCGATCTCGTAGGCGAGCGACATGGCATTACCCAGCAACATCCAGCACATGCGATCACTTCGCCAGCAGGGCTCCAACCAACTGTCTATGCGCTGGCCGTTCTCGCCCTCCATGTCCGATACCGGCGCATTGGGCGAAGTGTCGACCGGGTCATCTAGGGGAACAAGTTCGTCATCGTCGTCCCCTGGCGGAAAGTGCAGCGCTCGCGGATGCCATTCGGTGAGCAGCATCAGACTCTCAACAGTGCCTAGGGTCCGCAGACCCTTACGAGAAAGCGGGTTCACATCACTTCCTGGCTGTTGTCCAGCACCGCAGAAGCCCCCACCAAACTGCTCTTGGCCATAGATGGTACGATCGATCATGCCTTGAAGGTACTTCCAAAACTTGTCATGGATCAAATACGACCGCGATATGGCACCGGCGCGTGAGGGCGTGTCTGGTGTCCTGAACCGAGAGGCTATCGTCAGTAACGTTATCACCAGCATCGGCTCTTCTCTAAGCAGTTTCGCATGCAATGCATGGTCGCGGTAGTCGGGCACCACGATGGGCGTCAGGGGTGAGAGGTACGTGTAAAAGTAGTCTATGTACCTCACAGCCTCCTTTGCAGTCAACCAGCCCGCACGAACGAAACGAAACTTGGACCACGCCTTGACGGCCTCATTGAAAGCACCTTCGTTCGGCGGGTCTGGTAGTTTAGAATATTGCTGCGAGATAGCTGGATCTACTGACGGCTCGGCAGCAGGCCGCAACTGGTTCCGCGTATGTGTTCCCGTCGCTTGCGGGCTCGCAAGGGACCCGGGTGTGCTCATAGACGGGCGATGGGCACTCGAGGCGCTTCCCGTCCGATGGTGTTCCTGTGCCCCTCGCGCCGCCTGGAAGAGCAGATTCAGCGCATCGTGACCGCTGTAGATTTCGCCCGTCTGCATCACCGCTGTCGCCGTGTCGGCTGCCTTCCGGTCCTCCTCCTCGTTGCGCGGTTGAGAAGCGCTCGTGGGTCGGCGCAGGGGCTCGTAGCGTCCTATTGACCCTCCAGGGGTGAGCGGCTGCGAGACAAACTGGCTTTCGCTATTCATCTGGTGAGTTGGTGTGATGATGGGATCTTCAGTGCGATGACGCTTTCTCCCGTTGCGCACTTCGTAGTCGTCAATTTCTTCATATTCCTCCGCCTCTTGGCCTTTTCTCTTGCGGCGTGTAGCAGAGAAGAAACATTCCTTCGATTCCCGCCGACAGCGTACACATGGCGGATCATGAGGCGAATCTAATCATGTGATCAGTGAATGCACGTGAGTCACATGCAGCTGGAGCTGGAGCTCTGGAGATTGCACTGTGGTATGCTTACCAACGGGACCGAGGTCGCAACGGACTTTCCTTCGCCTGCAAGGAATACCTAAGGAGTACAAAGTCAGTAAAACCCATTGAAAGGGATGTCTCTGCGCTTTGTCTCAGACACGAAGGTTATTTAGTTGGCTGCCTCACAAGCTTGGTACGTTCTCTGGTGACTAGCCATTCCGGTTTAGCGCACTGCCTTGGAGATCCCGGCGATTTTCGTGCTATTTTTGATATTGATGGGCTGTTTAGAGAGCCAAATGATGTCGTTCGTGGTTGATGTGGGTTTCCGGAGCGGCTTGCTTCGGGTTTGTGTGAAAGCTTCGGTCCGGATTAACGTCGGAAATGGGCGCGTGCTGAGATCTCTTGGCTAACAGCCTAACAGACAACCACCAAGGGCATGGTACCGACAAATCCGGGGCAGAGTATCGCTGCGTGCACAGAGGTAGGCTGAACGTTCAAGGTGTGCGTCGACAGGTTGAGAAGCTGAGAAGCGGAGCGAAGAGAAGAAGAGGTCACGAGAACGCCGGGGCAGGTGCGCTTATAAGTCAGCAACAACACGGCGTTGTTGCTTCCCTCCATGTCATTCCGTTTGCCAGTTGACCTCTCGAATAGTCGCTAGACGTATTTCACGACAGTAGCAGAAGCCAGCCTGTGGTCGTTACTTCCAAGGGGGCGCTGGCTGTGAGCATGTGACGTCCTCGTGCCGGCTGATTGGTGTAAGCTGATTGGGAGAAAAGGTCACCGTCGCAGGCTGAGCCTCATTCGTCCATGTCGGGGTCCTGGCTGCCCACGTCATAATCAGCTCGTGGGAACACAGGTTCGCAGGGCGTACGGGGTAGAGGGTTGGAATGGATGACGAGCGAGTTGGTGTTTGCTGGGGAACTTGATGTCAAACATGTGGTCAATGTGTTTTGCACATCTGCAAACTCAAAGCTGTGGCGGTGTTGAGCTCTTTTTTAGTACTGCGACAAAAAGAGAGAAGTGAGGAATGGAAACCGAGCAGAATAACGTCAATTGGTATATTTAGGAAGAGCATCTACTCCTCGGGTATAATATAATTCAACTGCTGCACCTCCTTATCCGTCAACGCAGTCCCTACATCCATCGTATGCTCTGCAATCCATGCATCATCTTCCTCATCATTCGCATACGTGATTGCTGCCTTTCCCTTCAACTTCTCTTCCGCATTCTTCCTGACGGCATCATCTCCCGAACTTAATTGCTTATACGCGTTCCATGAAGCCAATGCAATCAAGCCAGCCGCCGCAAGAATCGCATACTGCTTCAAAAGCGCGAGCCCAAAACGCTCTTGTAGCACGTTGAGTTTCTTCGCGATAGCGTGTCTTGTGGAGCCAATGCGTCCAAACTGATCGAACTTCTTGCGCCAGATGAAGCGGTAGTAGGGCGCCACAGGTGTGTAGAGACCAGTGTCAGGGCATGCCCAGGACGTGATTGTGCACTCGCGCTCGAAATCTTCCTCTGGTCCTTTGTGTATTCCCCCATAGCTTTCATCTACGATCTTGATCTCAATTTGGGTGATCGCATACGAGCGCTTTGGATCTTTAGACGTGCCGCCATTCATATCGTTCAGCGTGACGTGCAGGACTTCTTGCTTATTCACATCCAATACATCATCCTTTGTAAACGCACCAACGCCCATGATGCGGAAACGGAGCGTGGGCTTGTGACTGCGGTATGGTCCCGTCTCCGGATCCGCCTCGACCAATCTATCATAATCCAGCTCAAGAAAGCTGCGGTGTTGAAGGTCCTCTTGATCCAATCTTCCCTTCAACAGCCCAGATGCCGCAAACGTGCGGATAGCCTTAATCGAAGTATCGGCGTGAACTTGATAAGCGGAAATTAGCGGCGGTCTGTTGCTATCTTCCAATGGCAGGATGGCTTGTCCGTTCATGTATAGGGTATGATTATTGCCGGACATGGAGATGTTGAGGAGTACGGCAGCGGGATCGCTCGTTTGCCAGTATGCTTCGTCTTCGTCTCGGTAAAGCGCGGGCGCATCGGGATTGTTCTTGTCCATGACCCATAGCGGATAGCCTGGGGTATCAATTTTGACTACGGCGGCTTGCTGGGGCTTGAGCCATATCACTTCGGAGCTGGCAGCCGCGGTTTTCAGGAGGAAGGCCGCGAGGATGAAGACGGGGAGCATGGTGGAGAAGCAAGCGCTGAAGCGCTGCAGAAGTGTGATCAAGAATGGAGGGCGATCGGATCGCAACTAAATCGTAAAGGAAAAGTGAAAAGGGGTGGGAGTGAAAAAGAGGGTAAAAAAACGAAAATTTGGGATGATCGTGGTTGGAAATAATCGCGTTCCTGCCGCACTTCGTCATCCCATGTGGATCAGCCGAAAGTAAGCTTTACAGCCTAGCTTCTTCAAGTTAGCAACATAAAACAACACAAGTACACTGTGAGCCTTGTATCGACAGCAACCATTGGAAGTGTCTGTAATCCCCTCAAACAAATTCCCAACTCCACCATCAAGTCTTTCTCCCACCCTTTTTCCAAACCCACTCCTCAAACTTTCCCTCCTCCAACCCCACCGGAATACCCTTCAAGTTTGATCTCCACCGCATGTTCGTCCCATACAACCTATGACTATCAGGCCTCCTAACCAAACCCCCCAACCGTTCAACCTCAGAACTATCCTCCCCTTCCAGCACAACCCTCTCATCACACGCACGCTCCGCAAATACCTTTGCCCTCGCCTGATCCCCATTCGCAATCGCAATCTGCAGCGCATCGTAATACACACCCGCGATCCTCGCATCCGTACATCCCAATTCCTCTAGCAAACGAAGCATCTTCTCCGCATTATGTAGACAGGACAAGGGCGTCTGAATAATGCTCATCCCATCCCCCACCAGCGCATCCAGGCGCGCGATTTCCGCAATCCGTGCATCACTCTCTTGTCGCTTCTCCGGTTCCACCTCGCACATCGCGCATCGACACTCGAATCCAAACGTGTCCCTCAGTTCCTGTTGTCTCTTCGCATGCGTCTCCATCTTACTCAGATAGGAAATTGTGATCTCCTCCCCTTCCTCAATATCTTTACAAGCATGGATCATAAGCTTTCCCAATGCCTCATTCCACGTATTCTGCGCATTCGACATGCATGCGTGATTGATCCTCGAGGCCTCCAAGAATATCCCGCCGAGAGCAACATCGTCGCCAGCGCCAAGCGGGAGAGCATTTGTTTTCGCAATGCCGAGGAAGACTCCGCCGTACTTTTGTTTGCCGTGGGCGTTGTGCAGGGCGAAGAAGGCGTGTTGCGATTCTTTTGGTAGGTCCTTGACTTTTTTCGCGATTTGCTGGTTCAGAGTCGCGGTGGAGTGGATGGTTGTGAGGCGGCGGACTGTGAATAGTGGGGCTTCGCTGAGAAGACGCGTGCCTCGGGGGATCTTTTGGGTTGCTATGACGCCTTTTCCTTTTCCGGGGATGGTAGTGATGGCGTAGTACGGTGGGGTGGAGATGTTTGGGGAAGGGTTGGGTGCAGAGGGCTGCATGGTTGGTATTGCTGTTGGGTTGATTGTTGAACTAAAGTAATTCTCACCTTCCCGTGCAGTTGTATCGTAGAAGTGAATGAGAAGCAGCAAAGGAAGTATTCGAACACACGCTTCTAACCTTATATGTCCCACAAATTGGTAGTACAACCTCGATCGATACCCCCATGCTCGCAATGATTTCGGCATGATAGTGCTTCTTGTTTGCTATAAGAAGGCACGGTGCCCGCTTTCATACTCACCGCCACTGCCGTGTAACTAGATCCCAACAGATTTTAGAGTGTCTCATTTATCCGTAACAGTACACGGGCAAGCACAGTATGTTGAGAAAGAATACAGGTACACTAGGCCGGGAATGCGGGTAACGACACTACGTTCCCGAGCCTTTGTTCTAATTATAAAATTGAGATATCTGTCCGCAAAGAATGGTTGGTATCTGAGAAGGAGGTTAGGGCTCAAAGGCTTCGTTCAGCTCTTCGAGTCATGCAACTGCACGTTTCAACAATCAGCGTAAATACCTAGTTTCAGTCAGTCATTCTCTCTTTCCGAAGCTTTTTTGCCGGGTACTGCGGATAGGTACTGTTCAAGGTAACACGGACACGAGCAGATCCAGAATGCTTGATAACTACATGTAGCCTCTTTATTACACACAAGAACCAAAAGAAAGACAGACGAACACAACTGCAAAGCCATAGCATTTTGGAGAAGGGTTTCCCGCAATACTGAACTTGCACTGCTCTTGATCAAGTCCCCGACCGACCTTGTTACACAGTGCAGACACTTCACGTCGTGGATTACAACGTAGCTAATAGCCAGACAGGGGATAGCACGCGCTATCACTCCAATGCCTTAGCATTTACAGCTTGAACTGCTGTGGCTGTCATGCCATGGATATGTGTTCGATGCTTACGCAGGTTTGTTGGAGTTCGCGTATGTGTTTTTGCCGCAGGAGGAAACAGCCGCAACTACCCATAGAAGACAGCGGAGAAAATTATTGTTAAATCTAATGTCTCAGTGCCATGGTGGTCCGTAATATGTGCATCCAATTTGTAAAGCTGAAGGTCTTCTATGGATCGTCACTTTGCTCAGGGCTGATTGAGCATAGCAATAATGCGATTGTTATCTATTCGCTTTCAACATGTGCAAAACAAATATGTTCTTCAGAATTGAGATGTACCTTAGGCTTGTAGTCGTTCCTCTCACGGTCGAGGGAGCAGTGTAGATACATTCCATCGATTTTGTCATTGGCTTTGGCCGCTTGCAGTGGCTCTTCGATATGTGATACTACGCGAAGTACCGCGCCAACCATCCCAGACCCTCGCAGCCCCTTCTACAAACGGCACCAGTGACTGCATACACCATGAGGACCAAGCACCGAGCCTTCAACGCAGCCATCAGGACCAACTTGCACTCACTCTACAATCTCAGTCCTAATGGCGAGACGGGAGCTGGGTACTAGATACAACATGTCCTAGAAAGTTTTCGCCGACCCTAACAGCACCACCACGATCTTTCTCTCTGTTTTGAGGTCTGCGGTGCCGTGACTCCTGGCGACGATGCTGGCTTCTTGGAAGTATATAGAGGACTGAGTTAGTGATCAGGTACGGTGTTTGGGTATTTGAAGCATGGGGTTGGGTTGTAGGAAGGGACTATGAGGGGGTTGGGAGCACCTCTGACTTTACCAAGCTTCCAACTGATTGTTGAACGGGGTTGATAGGGTGGTATTTGACTTATGTGGGATTCGAGCGGCTTGTGTGTTGAGGTAGGATGAGATGTTGGGAATCGTTCATGGGTCGGGTGGGATTTTGCATGTGTAAGGTTGAAACTGCCTTTGGGTTGAGGAGAGAGGTGCATGTAGGGAATGGCAAAGATGAGCTTCTCGTTTTTGATATATTTGGGGAGAGGGGTTATGTGTGTGGAGTTCAGAGGTCTTTCATTAGGTCGTTGACGGCTTTTGTGGCGAAGCGCTTGCGTTCTGCCTCGGGCATGCCTTCGCTCGTGTCTAGCAGGGAGTCAGCAACAGTCATGTACCATAGTATCCGAATCGAAAGCGTACCTTTGATAGCAACCATCCTCCGCATAAGCTTCTCTAGCTCTTCAACTTGCTCCTCTTCACCACCCTCCACCTGCTCTCCATCCTCACCTACGCCATTCACCGCCATCTTAAGCCCAAACAACTCATCTCCCATTTCCCTCTCTTCAGCATCTAGTCCCTCTTCAAACTCACCCTCATCACCAAAGTCGAAACCCTCGTCGTCAGCTCCCCCGTCCCACTCATGCGCCTTCAACGCATCCTCCACCCTCTTAACACCCATCTCCTCCCCAAATTCATTCTTGCCCTTAGCCTCACTATCCACGAATTCGAACCCATACTCCATACACTCCTCCTCCCACTCCTCATTACTCTTGTCCAAATACGGCGTCGTGCTCTGCGGCATCGCGACCGCTAGGCAGACCTGATCACCGCCATATCCGCATGCCTTTTCAATCACATCGGCGATCGACTTCAATGTCTCCTTGATTGTATCTAGCTGCGAAGACGTCACAGGCTTCCGAAAACAGAAGATCCATGCTCCCAGCACGGAAACCACTTCCTTAGCTTCAGGCTTTATGAACTCGGTGCGCCACTCAGCGACGCTGGGGATCTCGTCGACCCATATGGGAAGCGTGGCAGTGTAGTATTTCGTGGTGACGTGCCATTCATGGGAGAGGCCGGCGGTGGTGTCGGTGACGAGGTCGGGCGCGGAGCCAGTGAGATCTGGGGATGATGTCAGTGATGGTGGGCTGCTGGGGTCATTAGATTGAGCTGATCACCTTTTAACAGACCGAGCACGCCAGATTCCGGCGCGCCGAGAGCGAGTATGCGTCGAGGATTCCGTATCTCCATGATGGTGGAGCGTTGGAGTGAAAGCTGCGGAGTTTCGGAGGTCTTGGCTTTACATGTGGGGTTCTTTAACACCCCACGTCAATTCTGACATCTGAGAAGTCAAAGTGCTGGACAGTACACTTTAGAAGAATTTCACGCGTCCACAATAGCTTCACGATCAGAGGAAACCAATAGATAACCCCTCTTTGGTTACTAAAAGCACGCTGGATGGCACTTCCAAAGCGCGCAATTCTGAAATTTGAACTCAGTCTGAATGCTCGTAGTGGCAAGGGTGTCCTACTCGGGAACCTCGTACCTTTTAGAGTGACGCCTTCTTATCATGTTTCTCTATCCGATGCTGGTCCTCCAAAGCGCAGCCAAATGCCTCGGGATAGTCTCCGAGTTCAAGAGATCTTTTGTGTCATAAACCCATTTCCTTCTCCCCGCTCAGCGACCAGGACGCGTGCCTCTTGCCCTGTTCACCGTAGCACGGCCACGAGCAAGACCGACGCCTCTGCCTCGGGTTCCTCGAGATCGGAACATGGGCGCATTCCTGCAGTAGTTAGTACCTTCCTCTCGTTCTCAGACCCTGCAGTATCATACCTCAACATGTCTGGCACGATGAAGTAGCGCACGTGAGAGCCGCGGATGTAGACTTGTTCGAGATGCGATACACGACCGTCGCGGGCGGTGACCGTGATGTCTTTGAGCTGGACGTTCATGTTGTCCTCAGCTAGATGCAATTAGCGGGCGCTCCTTGGGAATTTCTGGATGACTGACCTTCAATGAGCTTTCCTCGGTACACCTCGCCGGACGATATCTCGAGAGTGATAACGTGTCCCTAATGCGACAATCAGAGGCGATGCGCCAGTTGGGGTTCCATATTTTACATACAGCGGCCTCATTCAGGAGCTTGATGGGGATACCGATCGTACTCGTCATGGTTGAGTAGACCTTCAGGTGTCAGGCGGGTGGTATCGGTATCTTCGGTATCGCGCGTACGGTCGTCGGTCAGGAACTGGGTTAGGTTGTAGTGGGCTCGAATAGTGGGGTTGGTAATTGCTGGCGAACGCGACAAAACGCACAGTCTCAAGCCTTACGTGTTTCTGGAAATTGGAGAGACAGTCTCGTACGTCGTGCTGGGCTTGAGTGTGGCAGCGGTGAGGTCCGTGGCAGTCAATACCGTCGTCTGGTGGAGACGAAGATATTCGGAAATGGAGCTTGGACCCACTGATGACTTAGTCAGCAATGCACAACACTCACCTGTCAACCATGGCGCATTGCCAGTCTCTCCTCAAGATCATCGATGAATATCTCGGGGACGCTGAACGTGTTTCGGCTGATTAGAGATCCTGCTCTCTGTCTTCCGCAGCATACCGTGTCCACGTTCAATCATCTACCAGTACCTCTGTCAAAAGCGTTTCCACGGAAGAAGGGTGAGAAGGAGGTGGATATCAGGGCAGTGATTTTGGACAAGGATAATTGCTTTGCTGTTCCACATGCAAATGAGGTTCATAGACCATACCATGTAAGTCGGAAATGAAAACCAGTTGATTGCCTCAATGTCCTCTCAGTTGACCTGCTCCACCTCCCCTCGTCAATGCAGCCTTATGACTCGACGTCACTAGACTTATGACACGAATACATACTAATATCCTCACAGGAAAAGTTTCAAGAGCTCCGTCGCGCCTATCCCGGCTCCAAGCTCCTCATAGTCTCCAACACAGCGGGAACAGACGATGACAAAGACCAAGCGCAAGCCGCCCTTCTGGAAAAAAACACGGGCGTAAAGGTTCTTCGTCACTCAACCAAAAAGCCTGGCTGTAAAGACGAAGTTCTCTCGTACTTCAAACAGCAGTCCGATTCCGGCGTAACCTCCCCTTCCCACATCGCCGTTGTCGGCGATCGATTGTTTACGGATGTTATGATGGCGAATTTGATGGGTGGGTATGGGTTATGGATCAAGGACGGTATTATTGAGAGGAAAAGCTTTGTGAGTTGTGCTTTCCTTCTCGCATTGTGGGTGGTGCTTGATGGACCCATAAGTTAGACTGGGCTGATGAAAGCGTAAATGCATATTTACTGACTTTATTCTAGTTCGCGAGGTTAGAGGATCGGCTGTCTGGTTTCTTGCTGAGGAGAGGGTATTGCGCACCCGATCCACGGAGCAGCTTTGAATGAAGCATCCTCCCCTGCGGCTGGCCTACTCCATTAGGCACCATGTTCGACATTTCAATCTTGTATTAATACCGTAACAACATCGCTCTAATTTTAGCATCTTAGCCCTTTTGAGCATCACCACTTTTGCTAGCATGGGTTATGAGCAGATCGTATACGAACCTCGCACTATAGCTTAGCTGCTTTTCATCGTCCTGTGCGCATGCGGTCAGCGGAGGCCCAACGACTCGTTTTAAGTTTCTTACCGTCAATTCTTACGCGATGTCCTATAGTACCCCCGTACTAGTTTTATGAGTGTTCAGGACCACATATTACGACACTTGCAAGGGGCCTATCCTTCTGCGACTAAGTATCTGCAATCTAGTAACGAGCTAAGAGTTGATAATAGAGCTTTATCGATCCCACAGAAAGGCTTTTCCACTTGCTTTCTGCAGCCCTCAACATCTCTGTCCGTGCTAAACTTGAACTCACATTATTGTTAGTGTAAGCAATAGTTAAATTTGACTAGCTCAACGAGTACCTGGACACGGATGTCTAGGAGGTTGTTTGACAGCTGGTCCAGAAGTTGGATGTTTGGGTAGGGGCACGGAATACTGCGGGCCACGGGTAGTTGTGCGAAATCGCTCTATCTCAAGATCCGATTCTGGATTTATGGATTCATAGAGAAGGTTTTCTTTGTGTTTGTCTAGTTTTTAGAGGTACATTGTAAGTGCAAGTGCAAGTGCTAGAGCAAGGACAGAAAATTGGGCACGTTTTAGCTGCTGTGATATTGGTCTCAAGAGGACAAAAGATGATTTGTCCTGACATGGATATCGCTATAAAGCCTATCATGGCTCCTCCACTTCTCTTCATCCCGTGTCCCTCGCCATTCATAAAAAATATAAACAAGAACCTAAAAAGGTATATACAAACCCCCCTTCCCGCATTTCCCCCCCCCATCCACCGTCCTAATACCCACTCGGCACCAACGAATTCGCCCAATCCTCAATATTCGTATACCCATTCCCATCCTTATCCGCCATAGCATCGTTTTTGTTCAAATCGAACCCAAACTTCGTCTCCGCCGCATCGGGGATCCCATCACCATCCGTATCCACCGCCTTCGTGCCTCCATTCACCGTCCCGGGGCCATTCATCGGACCAGCCTTCTCGTCAGAGATCAACTGCCCAGTCTTCCCATAACTCTTGACCTCCTCGATCAGCCGCGTGTCGATGGAATCGCGCTTCAGCGAGGGGCCTACGGATGCGAGGACGTAGGTAAGTGCGTCTGCGGCGCTGAGGATCTTCGCGGGAGCAGGGTGTGGGAATTTTTTCGACTGGATGGCCAGGCCGCCGTAGTTTGAAGAGGAGACGCCGATTTCGACGCCGTTGAGAGCGCCGTTTTTATCCGAGTCGTAGAAGTTCTTCTCAACATAGCCGTGGAAGTTTTCGTTCCCGCGGGTAAACGCCGTGACGCTGGTGCTAGGGCCCGAGATGAAGTAATTCCCTACAATGTTGGCTTCGGAGATTCCGCTGCTGTCGCCGGCGATGTACCCGCCGCCGCCGCCCCAGTTGTAGACGACATTGTTGGTGAAGTCGTTGGTGCCTTTGACTTTCGGGTTGCGCGTGTTGTTGTCGATGTAGAGGTTGCGAAAGAGAGAGATGCCGTTGCCGACGGCGGTTTGGATCAGTCCGCCGCAGGAATGCGTCTCGAGCCCTTGGCCTATGATGCTGTTTTGGATGGTGATGTTGCCGGCTTCGGAACCAGAGATGCTGAAGGTTTCGTCTCGGCCCCAGGTTACGCTTATGTGGTCGAAGATCATGTTGCTTCCTTCCGCGATGCCGGCTGCGTCTTTTCCGCTCGTGCCTCCCTTGCCCATGCGGATTCTGATGTATCTTATGATGGCATCGTCGGCGTTGGAAAAACTCCAACCATTGCCGTACACGGTGATTCCATCGCCTGGCGCTGTTTGCCCGAGGATACTGATGCGTTTTGAGACTACGATGCGTTCCTTGATGGTAATAAGGCCGCCGACGGCGAACACGACGATACGGTCCGGGGAGGAGACGGCATCGCGGAGGGAACCGGCTCCCGAGTCGTTGAGGTTCGTGACGACGTAGACGCTGCCTTTGCGGCCGCCGATTGCGTTGCGACCGAACCCTTCGGCGCCGGGGAAGGCGAGGGCAGATACTGAGGGTAGTATCGCCGCAAGGAAGGGTAGGAATAGCATGTTGAAGACTAGACTAAACGAGGGATAGGACGGCGAGACGATAAGCAGCAAGAAAAAAAGGAAAGGGAAAAGAATGAGGATTGGAAGGTAAGGACGTTATGCTACCTTATTCCCTACCTTACCCTTCGCGCATAACTAAATTGCAGAAGCGTAGATTTTCCGCCCGAAAATTGATTGTAATGTATATACGATCGACGAATATGATGCGGGCAATGGCGCCATCCTGTAATGATTCGAGGAATCTTTCCTTTTGTAGCTATAGAGGTAACTGTGTTCGGTATTGGCATCAATCTATGCGCGGCAGAAATGGAAGAGGAGTCTGGGGTAATCGGGTCCTCCAATCAAAAGTAGAGGAAGCGTGAAACAACGGAGACCCACCACGACTTTACTGGCCGTATATTGAGAGAATTGAGTTGAGCATATAAAATCTCTGTTGCGCCAGGATATTTGGATTGGAAAAGTTAGCCGTACTATTTGTCGTATGACGATATAGAGCAGTTGATGATTCAGATCGTTTCGTCGACGAACCTGATCTCGAATGCAATCTCTCGCCCATCGTATCAGAGCATATTTTGGAAACTGTCAAGGGTCGGTCCGTGAAGTGACCAAAAGGACCATCTCATCCAAAGGCTCTCATGCAGTGTTCCTCCACGCATGCACCAAATTTGCACCTCCCGCAACCGCCCCTAGCACCCCGACCCCCCAATCACTCAGGATTCCGTTCTCTTCCTCCACACTCCAATGCAGCGTCATAGGCATGTACGCCAGGTTACTCACCAAATCTCTCCACCAAATCCTTTCCTCCTTTTTTTGTTCCTCCCTCAACATCTTCCCTTCCTTCTCACCATCCTCGACTGCCGCCTTTTCCTTCTCACTTGACGTCAATGGTTCCCGATAGTAGTGCAGGACGCCTAGTCGGAGCAGCTCGAGCACAACGCAGCCAGCCCAGAACCGGCTACTCCATATCCACCATTGCCCTTCTCTTGCTTTCCCTTGCTCGCCAGTCCAAGATTGGCTGACCAATACGCCTTTGCTGGAGAGATAGGCGCCGTTTTCGAGGACTTGGAAGCCGATACAACTTGTTACGCTGGCCCATGTAACACCTCTTAGTATTTTCTCTTTTCTTCCCGCGTCTTTGCTCAGTGGAGGTGCATTCCACGCTCCTCTTGCCCATTCGTATATTCCAACCAAACCCCATAACCGTACGAATATGCGGTAATCGGATATCACATTCTCAAGTGCTTTGATGCTCGTCGTCGTCTGCGCGAGGCGTTGTGTGGATGGGGGCGTGGAAACGGTGGCTATGAAGGTTTCGCCAGGAAGCAGGACGGGCGTTGCTTTTTCGGCGATGGAGGAAGCGATGGCTGTGAGACGGCGATCGAGTATTCGACTGAGGAGCGCGTGGATGAAGCTTAATGTGTAGCTTGTGGTGCAGAGGAGGTTGTCTGTTGTCGTAGGGGATGAGAGGAGTTTTGAGAGGCGGAGGATATTGCGGTCAGTTTTCTGGAGGAGGTAGGATATGTAGCGAAGAATTAGGGCGCGAAGTCGTTGGAGAGCAGTGCCGCGGGAGGGTCGTGGTGGTTTGGAGGGCTCTTGGGGAGGCACTGCGGTGGAGGAGGGAATTGTTGTTGTAGTAGGGGAATGCTGGGGTTCTGCCATTGTGTCTTTTTACATATAAGAAGTGCTTCAAAAAGGGCTACCGTGCATGAATTATCGTTGGAAGAAAATTGGTCAAAACTGGTGTGATGGGGTGGCCGAGGTTGGATCAGAGATCCCGCTCAGGGTCCATCACATGCGGCAACCTTCCAAGCTTCGAGGCTACGCTACTAACCTCTTAACTAGTCAAACTCTCGTTGTTTTATATACCGCTCAGCAGAGAGAGAGAAGACTCTTGTCAAAGAACTTGATAATGTCACAGACAATATCTTTATCTAGCCTCGGCACTTCCAACCCAACCCCTGCCAACCCCGCGTCCCCAGCTTCCAAGCTTTCAGGATGTGCCAACAGCCTGCCAACTTCCTCCAGTCCTCCACTACCACACCACCCCTCCAGGAGCCGACGACTCTATAGCAAACCGCAACAATGCCAACTCCACGCCGTCCAACATACCCTCTCGCACACTCCTTCCGCACGAAACCGCGGCGTCTCCCCCTCGTCCTGCGCTTCACACGCGGCAGCATCCACCACCTCCTTCTCGCGCCCGTAATTCTCCATTCTCTCCTCACCGCCCTGGTTGTCTACCTCGACACCTTCGTCTTCGCTTCCCTTGGCCTGCCCGGCACCATCATCCCGTCCCTATCCATCGTGGTAGGTCTCATGCTGGTGTTTAGGAATGGAACGAGCTATGATCGCTTCTGGACAGGCAGGAACTGCTTGACTACAATCAGTACTTCCGTACGAAATCTTGCGAGGATTGCGCTGGTAAATGCGAAGGCTGGGGAAAGTGGAGGCGGTAAGGCGAACGGTAGTGGGGAGTTGAGCGATGAGGAAAAGAGGGATACGGAGAAGATTCTTAGGGTTCTAGTGGCTATTTTGTACGCCGTGAAACATAACCTAAGGGCCGAATTCAACATCCCACCGGCTTCTCTCGCCTCCCTGCCCCCTCCCGCATCACCGTTTGGGTCGCGCTCGCAACCCATTTCGCGACGACCGAGTTATACCGATCACTCACCCAACGATCCCAACGAGAACGGTAACGAGAACCTAGATACAGAGAATGGTGTCGAGACAGCGAAATCGGAATACACCTCTCTCCTCCCAGAGGGACTGATGGGCTACGAAGACCAAGGCCTCAGTCTCCCGCTCCAACTGAGCGTACTAATCGAAGGCTACATCCGCCGGGGTTTCGACAGAGGCTGGTTCCATGCGCCGCTCGCCTCGCAAATGACGGTGCAAATAAACTCTCTGGTTGACGCCTACGGGCGCATGGAAACCATCCGTTCGACACCTATCCCTGTGGCCCACCTGATCCACCAAAAGCAAGTCCTGGCCCTCTTCCTCATTTTCCTGCCCCTCGGTATCGTGGACGATTATGGATGGTATAGTATCCCGATTGTGGCGATTGTGAGCTTCACTCTGTACGGGATTGAGGGGATTGGCCAGCAGCTTGAAGACCCATTTGGTTACGACAAGAACGATATTAAAATGGATGGGATTATTGAGGATACGAGGAGAGAGGTTATGGTGATGTTGGATGAGTGGGTGGCTGTCAGGGGTGGGGGTGGCAGGGGGGTTAGATGGGATCAGGTTGGAGGAAGGGGACTTGGAGGCATGTTTCAATAAGGGGTTGAGGACATTGTTGGGTGTAACAAAGGGTTGGATATTTATGCAGAATGCGTTTCAGTCAGCGAAAGTGCATTGATGAGTGGATCTAGTGTGTTGTTGGAAGTAGTTACGATCAGACTAGAGCGCAGTTGCATGGTACGTTGGGGAGTTTAAATACGTGAGTCAACTAAGACATGTTGACCATCGTCATATATTTATTGACCACGTTTGTGGGCGTCATGGCTGACCAGCACGCGATTGAAGCAATTCGCCGCACGCCGAAAAACTTCAGCTCATATTTGCCCACACCCACCGAAGCCCTTTTAACCTCTTCCTACTCCTACGTAAAAGAGCAGGCCTAGCTTTACAATTCTATGTCTTGTTAAAGTTAAAGGAGAGTGATTAACGTGTTAGTTATTGTAGGTAGTCCTTGGTGAGAGAGTATTATGTGTGCGGGGAATTCTTTCAACCGCGTGCCAGACAAGCTCCCACAATGAAACCATCCCCCAGCCTTCCGCTATAATAATGTCACATCTTCCTTCAGAAACCATCCCTCCCCCTCCAACCCACTTCAACGCTTCAGAGGCGGTTTCTGATCCACACTAACACCTGCATATTTACACGCTTCAGTCACTACATCCCAAAATCAGCGTCACGCAATCAAAAGCCCATGAGACTCGACTTACAATTCCTAGTCGCCCCAACTTCTAGGTCCCAGCCTCCATATATCTCCCAATTTTCATTATCATCTTCTATAATTATATCCCGTAGTTCCTGAACCGTCAGCCAAACAGGTTCCTTTAACGGCGTATTTTCCCACGGTTGACTTGTACGGAAGTTTTTATACAAGATGGGATTTGTTGTTTTGCCGAACGAACGCAGTTTACCTCTTTTATTGCGGACGTCAAGTGGGATATTGACGCCGAAGAAGGGGATGTAGGGATTTGTGATGGGTAGCTGGCGCTTTGATAGGAAGGAGTTGTGGGCGTCTTGGGCGGTGGAGATGGTGTCTAGCTCGGCGAGGAGGCGGTGGATGGTGCTGATGAGGCCGGTGGTGGTTCTGGGAGAGGGGCTATCGCTTGCTTCGCTCGTGGGTGCTGGGCTTGAGGGCTCGGGGGTCGAGTGCGTGGGGTGGTTTTCTGGGCCTTGGTCCTCGGGGTCAGACGCGTTGTTTGTTGCACTGGTGGAGGGTTTGTTGTGAGGCATTTTGATGTGGGTTGTTTTTGATGGTTGTGGATCTGTAGTTCAGTGTCCTTTTTTCGTTCTTTTTGTTGGGGGGTTTGGAAAGAGGATGGTGTATGTTGTGGCGACGTTGTAAGTCGACTTTTATAGTAGAGAGGGAGCGATGAGTCTTCGGTATGGTATGACTACCAAGGTGTTAGAAGTTAGTCACACAAATGCTTGACTCTACGAATTGTAACACAAGCGCTGCGATACGCAGGGGTGGAAGAGAAGTGCCAAAGCTGGATTTAAACTACGAAAGAAGCTGTAAATGTGTACTTTGGTAATTACGTGGTAGCTTTAGCATCCCAGTTTCTAAGCATCTTAGTAAAGTCATTGTTAAGAAGTCTCGTTGGCTTAGAAGCGGTGTAGGATGGATGTAATTAGGTGGAATGCCATTTTAGAGTACTGGATTGTGAGTCTTCTTGGATAGCTGTTCCAGCAGGGCTTAAAAAACAAATAGGATTCTACCACCACTATTTGAATAGGAAAGAAACTTATTAACAGAGAAACCCCCCACCCTTGTTCTCTTTTTCCGTCGAGATATTAGCTTCCTGACACGCTGCAAGCACTGCATATTGTCAGCATCTCCATCATAATCGTCGGCACGCGCAAACTCGGGTCATTTCCCACCTACAATTCTGCGTTGCCCCTTTCTCCACAACCCATTCCCCACATCTTTTACCATCCCTGGGGTCGTGTTCAAGCTTCGAAACTACGTCCGAAGTCGAACACCACTCAACCTCCCCTGACCAAATATTTTTATCCCAAAATTCACTGCGGCGCCTCTCCTGCCAGCGCCAGTTGTCTTTGATACGCTTGAAGAGATGGGAATCTGTTGTTTTGCCAACATCCATACTTTTGAAGTTAACTTTTCGGAACTGTTCTGGTATACTGATCCTGAAGACAGGGATGAAGATAGGTAGCCCCTCATTTTCGAGGATGCTGAGTGGTGCGGTGGAGAGGGGCGGGCGAGGCCGGATTGAGGCGATGGCTTCGTCGAAGAGGGCTATGATTTGGTCTCTACGTTGGTGGTTTGTGAGAGGGATTGGGGGTTTGCTAGTGGTGGTGGTGTGGGTGTTGAGGTTCAGATCGTCGGCGGTGCTGGATCGGGTCATGTTTCTTACTGGTTTGTAGTTTCAAGGGGATCTTAAGGTTGGACCTGGAATTGCTTGCAGTGGGATGTGGTTCCTTTTCCGTTTTTTTTTTTTTTTGCCAAAATCTGAATGGTAAGTAGGGGGGATAGTTGTGTCGGTGTTCGCGCCCCGTTTTATACTGGGTTCGAGATGAGTCCTTGGAAGGATATGACTGTTGTTAGGAGCTGGTTACACGAGCCGCTTGACTCTACGGATCGTGAAACGAACACCACGATATGATACGTAGGACTGGAAGATTAGGGCTGGGGCTGAATTTGCACTACGTGGAAAAGCACTCAACCAAGAGGTATGGTAGCTTGAGCTTCCCCGTTTCCAGCCACGGCTCGTCAGCTATCGAGCTCACGCAACCACTACCATTTAAGCTACATCAGCCTTTCAAGAAATTCAGTTGATGCTTATTTTTCGCCATAATTTCCAGATATCAAACAGCAGAGCACCAATGAAGTCTCGGAACACGAGTGCCAGGATTCTATAAGGTTGTAAGGGGTGCCTGTGATGATGGGGGTTTCGAACATAGCATGCATGATTTGCACGGATGCGGCTGATGGCGCAGAAGCGCTCTCTTAAGCCGCAGGTATTGGAAATGCGGAAAAACTTATACGGTGGGTCGGGTTGTGCGGGTCGATCACTGTGACTCCACGCCCATGATCCGTGTCTGGTCACACAAGTTGGGCTGCGCAATCACATTGCAGCGGCCCAAGTAATGAAATAATATTGGTCAATGACTAGATTAACGCCCAAATATGCCCTATGAAATTATAGCTAAGTTATAAGATACCCGCATTCCCCATGTTGCATAATAATTTGCCCTTTGACTGAACCTTGAGTCACGCCGTCACCATATCACCCCGGCCTTCCCACATGCTCCCAGAACCGCATCCTCTCATAGCAGTTCGCCCCTTTGGCTGGACGTGAACGTTGAGTCACCCGTCACCATTTGAGGCCGGCGTTTTTATACGCTTCAGGCACTGCAATGTTATTAGCGTTCCCAATCTCTGCGTTTTAGTAGGGAAGTCTGACTTACAGTTTGCTGTAGCCGCATTGTCTTCATCCCAGTCTCCCCTGGTGGTGAAGCCTTCGTATTATCGAAATTTATCTCGCAAGGGATACATGTGACGTCAAGCTCCATGGCTTAAATTACCCATTTTGCTTTGTTACAAGCCCCAAAAATACCAACATTTGTGGTTTTCCCGAATTTACCAGAATATTGTTTGGATCGAAACTCTTCGGGGATGCCGATGAGCCACATCGTGGCCTTGCCATCACCGATGGCACCAGCTTGCGTTTCAGGGCTTTCAGAAGTTGAGGTTGAGCTATGCTTGCTTTCTCTCGCCGGATTGGAGTCTGTTACTGCGTCATCAGGGTCCGTCGATGCAGTGTCTGTTGTCGGTTTCGGCCCAGCTTCCTGATCATTCGCCTTTGTCGCACTGCATGCTTGCACAGATGCCTCGTCGTCTTCGTACTTCCAACGGTCGGTCGAGCGAGCCGGTTTGTGACGGACCATTAGATATGATTATGGAAAAGGCGAGTAAAAATATGATCAACTATTGATGAAGGCCACAGGTTGCCAATAATGCAGAGGCTCCGTGAACTGAAGTACATTGACAAGTGTTATATATCGTCAGGTCATAGGTCATTGCATGTGTGACTCACTGAACATGGTCTGTGTACGTAATACGCGGCTTCGTTTCTGTTCATTCTAGTTGTTGAGTCAGTCAAAGTAACCAGCAAGAGCCTTTATACGCAAGCTTCTGGTCGGACTCGGTTAACTTACACCCATCATGACTATCATGACTCATCCTGTGAGTAACATCATAGACCACTGCGCTGGATGAGCAATACTTCACTCACGGCGACCCAAAGCCATAGACGGGCGCTGAGTGCAATACCGCAGCACTCTAAGCTGTTCATGACGTGATTTAATTTTCTGTAGAGAGACCTTAGATAGCTTTCAACTAGCAAAATTCAAGTAATTGATCGACCCCCCGAGAAGCTTCCATGCTACAACAGCAGACACACTGAAATGAATCCCGGAATGAATCCCATACAGCGACGAGCAGAGTAACGGCCGATGCCCTCCCCCGTCAAAGCATCGGCTCGCGAGTGCCGCTGGTTCAGCGAACCCGTTCACCTCGTGACCATCGGGGTGCCTTGCTGTGCTCCATTTGCTGAAACCACTCGTTCCACGCGACATACTGCTCCCTGAAATTGATAATTTGCAACTCTGTCCTCTCGTCGAAGCCGTGCACGGTCTCGTGCAGTAGCTCGTACCAGAAGCGCCCCTGATCCTTGCTATAAGCTAGCCGACCGGGTTCCTGATCACCCGGGGTTCTTGATCACCGATCAGATCTCAACACCTCTCTCAACGCTCGTGATTTCTCAACACTCAGCTACCCAAAATGGAAAATCGCGAAGCAGCAATACAATCAGCCATCTCTGATCTTATTTCTGGTGTTTATCCTAGCCAACGGGCTGCTGCGAAGGCGTACAATGTCCCGCAGTCTACTCTCTCAACGCGTATACGCGGTACACAGAACAGCCAAAACAGCCACGTATACCAGCAGCGATTAACTCTACAACAAGAGGAGTTTCTCGTACGATGGATCGTTGAAGAAGACGCACGCGCTTTTCCTCCCTCCCACGCGCGCGCGCGAGAAATGGCGAATCGAATCCTGCGGATGAATGGAGACGACAATCCTGTTGGCAAACATTGGATATCCTGCTTTATTAAGCGCAACCCACGCGTCGCATCTATTGTGGGTAGAAAGATAGAGGCCTCACGGGCTGAGGCAGCAACACAGGAGTAGATACGCGGGTTTCTTCGGCACTATGAGAGGCTGCGCGCAGAGCTGGGTATACAGGCTGAGGATACATGGAATATGGATGAGACTGGGAAGGCCCTAGGTGTATGTGCAAACACTAGAGTACTCGCAAGCAGTTAGAAAAAGAAGGCTTATTATCAGTCTCCAGAGAATCGCGAGAGGGCATCTATAATTGAGTGCGTATCAGCTACGGGCAAGAAACTACGCTGCGCGGTGATATTTAAGGGCTAGAACCTACAGACTACCTGGTTTCCTACAACTATTCCAGACTATCTTTATACAACCTCACAGAACGGCTAGACATCTAATGCGATTAGAACTGAGTGGCTACAGCGCGTGTTTCTGCCTGATACAGCTCCCTCACGCGATTGTTGGAGGATACTTATCCTAGATGGCCACGGTAGCCACGTTAACCTAGAATTCCTATGGCTCTGTAAATAGAATAAAGTTTAGCTTCTATTTCTACCTGCTTATTCCTCGCACGTCCTACAGCCTCTAGATCTCTCGGTTTTCTTAGTAGTAAAGCATTTTTATCAGCAATAGATTCAAGAACTATCCTACCTCGACGACGCAGCACCTATTAAAAAGGAACGTTTTATTACTGCCTACCACGCAGCTAGAGAGAAAGGGATTACTGAGAGAGT